>OV121088.1:4000881-4353381 GCA_921293015.1 Phorcus lineatus | reverse complement strand
TAGAAATATTCCTAAAGTTTCCTTCGGATATTAAAAACCAATTATCGGATTAACTCCAGTACTTATATAAACGTTCATTAAGTATCTTTGTCATAGCCGTTGCATCTTTTTTATCATCACCTTTATCGTGAACATCATTGGTAGTCATCATAATCATCAGCAGCAATGTGGAAAAAGAATTTGTAATGCATTTTTTTTTCCAATTTTCCAAGAGGCAACAAGTGTGCCATTTCTTCAATGTACTGCTGGAACCCAATTTTGATTACAAGAAACGTGGAATACAGCGACAGCCTTGTTGCTAGAATAACAATTGTAGAGGTGAAATACGTTATTCTGATCATCAAGTATGAAATAACTTTTGTGATAAATCATTTATGTGATCACTGTATAACTCAGGGCTTGTTGACATCATTCATATAAAAACTATAAATTATTTTTTCAAGTGAATAGTAACTTCTATACCTTATTGAAATACTTAAGTACCAGGTGCTCTCAAGTTATGATTTGTTCATGTTTAATACATTGTTAGAAAGGTTTTATTGAAAATAACATACTTGACTCTGTAACATGAAACGAAAATAAATCCTATTTATTTCTGTATTTTAGACAATACTTGGTAAGCCTGTCCCGACGAATGTGTTTCTTCTTCTTGAACCACGATACGAAAACAAGTACAGCGTTTCTCTTCAACTATCACACATGTTCAATCTGGTGAATGGTGAGTTGGACTGATCTGAAAACAGTTCTTGAAAATATATTTTATACATTTTATAATATGCTGTTCTGTTTAGTACATTGTATTGTAATTTATAAGATGCCTAGCGGTTAGAACAATCGAAAAAAGTACTTTATCAGACAAAAAAGGTATAGTTTTTTCATGACGTAACTGAATGACGTTATATATCCGCTCTCCCCCGCTGCCCCCTCGTGATCACGCGTCCATGGTAACCTTTCATCTCGGTTCTTTAGATCAACATGGCTTGTCCCTGTCAATGTCTATCGTATTGGCGCTTTTGCCGATAATGTTTCTTTTAATGGTGACTAGTTTCGAATCATATAGTTTTATCTACCGGAAATAAGAATGGAAAGCAAATGCTTGTCGACTGTCGAGTGACCGCGTCTATGTTTCGAGTCAGGTCACGGCGCCCCGTGGGACTGTGACGTACGTTGGTTCACGTCAACCGTCTCTACCGGGTTCAATGTGACACGGTCAACCTAATAATTACATAATTCTGGTTGTACAGCCCGAACAGTCTGCTTATATAAGAGATTAAAGCATCACCTTCAACGTTCATGACACCAGCAAAAAAAATAGATGTCAGGATTCAGTCCGCCATCACGCTTCCAAAACAAACATTACCCATAAACTACCGTCCTCGAGCTTTAACTATAATAGTTCAGGGCAAAACTATGCTTTATTACAAAACACATTGGGATAGAGCGAACTTTAATTTTTAAACAAAAGAAATGTAACGCCATTTATCGACGCTGCTATTTTCATGGTAAAACTTTTATGATCTTGCAAGGTTTTCTGTTGAGCCAAAAGAGACGTCTCGAGTTTGGTTTTCCCTAGTTACAAGTTAGGGGTTTGCATGATAGCAAATCATTATGATATAAAAGACATTGACAAGTCCCAGACCAACTGACGCAGTGCTTGGATAAATGGCGAAAGGTAAGGGGTTTATGTCGATGTAGATTGAATATTGTCTATGAAAGATTTATGAGAAATATAGATGATACATGGGACCACTTTACATCTACCATGTCAAGTCTCTTTCGTTAAAATTGTTTGATGCGTTTATATGAATTTGCTTTGCTCTTTGATAACCGCTTGTTTGCCTGAACTGATTTGAAAACAAATACTAGTACTTCATTTCATGGCATCGTGAGCTTAAAGAAACGCTCCGTTACATTTGCCAAAGGCCATCAATGGTGTCATTTTTTTCGAAATGTACTGGATGTTACTCAAAGGTACCATATTGATGATAATAATTTCACTTTAATGAAAAAAAGAAGGCGCGATTTTGATGGGAAAACCGGACATGTATCGGACAATGTACAAACGGTAATTTGTAATACTTACTACACCTGCACATATTTAAAATTTTTAGTTCATAACGTCTAATAGCTTCTATAACTAGTGTCCAGTTTAGAAGTCTAGATGGCCCAAGTCCACATGGAGATTGAAATATTTAAATCTATTCATACTTAGGTTTTACTTCTACACACATGCGGTTGTTGGACGATTATTAAAACTTTTATTTGTGCTATTTTTGGCATTTTGGATAAAAACGTGAGAGGTGAAAAGCCAAACGAATTGGCAAACAGATATGAAGTGTGACTTTTAATTATTATGCATTATAAGATACTAAATTGGTCTTGAAAAACAGCATGGACATCCCAATCAACATCTCAAGGGGTGTTAATTTAAGCGTTCGTCCTCATTCGAAATATATTTAATAAAAACCTTTTCTGCTTAAATTAGAATATTTCCTTAAACTATTAACAGAAAGGACAGCATTTGGTGTGGTCATATCACTTTCGAATGATGGCAAGCAGTTCTCCAATGATATCAGCTATTATATCTATGACGACGCCTGTGTATACTGCAATAACCAAGATGGAGAGTGTTTTCTAAAAGTAGGTATAAACTTTGTTTTATTCATAACATATATATCTTAACGTCTCTCTTATTTAAAATTTATTCAATCCATGTGTAGTCACTCTATGTTTAAGCGGAAAATAAAAAGATAGAAAATGATTAAATCACTATTATTCAAATTTCGATAGGATCAGACAAAGTTGCCTTTTGATACATTTGTTTAAAAATATGAAAAATGTTAAACATTTCCATGGAAGAGGAATATATTTTTCAAAGTAATCAATTATGTCATGGAAGACTTTTTAAATAATATAAACATCATGAATAGGATATTTTAAACATATTTTTTAAACATTTAGGAGTCGACCTGTCATATAAATGGCCAGTGCTATCTGAACGGAGAAAGCAACCCTTCGAACGCATCAGAAGTTTGTGATCCGAATGTAGGACTAGTTCGCTGGTCTGGTAAGAATTAATTTTAGTATCTTTGTGATGATTATTGGTAGTAATCGCAAACCAGCATCGGGACGATTCCAATGCTGTATCCATTTCTGTTTTCATTGAGCACTATTGTTCTTCTTGTTCTTGTTATTTTCATGATTGTTTAGTTTTTCTTGACATTAATTTTGTTCACGTTGTTTTGTTTTGGAAATGACGACAACATCTTTTGAGACCGAAGTAGTCTTACACGTTTACCAATATTTAAGGGTAAATACCAAAATGTTATTAATGTCCTTTTTCAGAGAACGAGAAATGTATCTGGCAAACGAATAATTAACCTGCAAAATATAGTTGCAGTGCACAATGAAGAGATGAGAAATTAAGGCACTTACTAGAGCGTGAGTGCCTTAATTTCTCATCTCTTCATTGTGCACTGCAACTATATTTTTAACCACGAATCAAATACATGACAAACGTACATCACAATAACTATGAACTAACACGAGAATGATAAAGATTATAAATCGTCAAAACAAAATATAACAAACGTTTAAGTAGCACACTATGAACTTGATCAGCCCTTTTTTATATTCATTTGTCAAATTCAGTTTTATATACTTCTTTCAGCAATTGATATTTTTAATGTGCCTGCGAGTTCACCAACGCCATCCTCTTCACTAACAACCAAAACAACATCAGCAGTGTTGAATGCAACAACACCGGGTCAAATTGTTGTGATTGGATGAAACCCATTAAAAAGTATTTTTGCAACAACATAGAGACATTAAAGAACTAAGTTAGTTAAATAGTTCTCAAGGTAAAAAATATATATACAATTTTCAGCGCATGAGACGTACATGACTTAGCACTAAAATTATTCTTGATCAAACTACATCATATCAACTGGAATACAAATTCTAATTTGAAAAAATATAGCCCTTAAATGCTAGCTATATTTTGACTCATTTAGACACACTATCATTGTTTGCTTTCTAATCTTTTATCTTTAAGCACAAACTGAAAATTATTTGAAAATAATGAGTACAAACATCCGACCCGAATTTTCTGCCCCATCCTCCAAGACGCAAAATTAAAACTCTGGGATAAGATAATTTGGGGTTTAACGCCGATTTCATTTTCCCTACTTATATCACTTCTGCTAGTTTTATTGCAAAGAGAGAGCCCGCAACACTTTATTGGCTACATTCATTGCGGTGAAACCTGCGAGTATGGCCGTAACTAACGCACCATGGGTGGTACTGCACTAACGTTCATGGTAACATTGCAAACAAACATTATTGCGTGTAGAAAAGTTCTCTACTGCAAACAAAAATGCAAAGGCTGATGGGATTCGAACCCCGAACTTCATGATCATGAACAAGCTAACCGGTATGAGCGTAGACTACACAAGACTTCAGCATTTCAATAGTCTTAAGGAGTGATATACAAGTACTGCATGCTGATTGGTACTTCAAACTCTAAATACACACAATCGTTACTGACGAGGAGAATAAAGACGAGAGGAGCCGAGCCATACATTCAAATCGTAGGAACGTGTACGCCTTGAAATTCTTAATCAAGAAATCAAACGATTTCTCTTGCGAGGTCTAACTTTACTTTTTGTGCATTTGGTCTAGAATTTTGTTGAATAAATCGGTTTTAAGGTACTTATGAAAAAACATTTGTCAGGCTGCATGCAGCTGGTTGAGGTTCCCAGGTAGTGTTAGGCGGTCACAAACTCTGCAACCCAGAACATCGCTGAGATTCCCTTTAGGATAAACGTGAGGACTTACAGGAGCCTACACCATTCGCAGACATTATGTTGAACTGTCATTTTTACACTACCAAATTTTGCAAGAAGGTTTCAGACCTGCAGCTTATAAACCTTTGAAGGGAATTTAGTCTATTTCTCACATATGGTTTGAACCTGCACACCAGTATTTTGACAGACCCTAACATTTATATTGGATGATGATTGGAGTAAGTCTGGCAATCTTGTCTATGGATGGTTTCCTGTTCAACCTGGTTTGCTTTGTTTGAGCAATGTGTATGTACAATGCATGTGTTGGCATCCTTCAAAGTTGCATTAAGTAATGAAAACCGAACGTTATCATCATTTTCAGCTAAAACGAAAGATGCATTTGACCAAGTCAGGGTAGAGATCCGTTTTGTGACCTAACCACAACAGGTAAGGAGTATTGATTGCCCAAACATGGTGTTATCCCCCTAGAAACTTTTGCACATTTCCCGTATTCATTTCTATCAGCATATGTTCTTCCATCTAAGTTTACCCCTCAAGAATTGCATCAGTTCGTGTTTGATTGGATGCGAGTGCAACCCTTCACCCATACACTCCCTACAGAGGCAGCTGAAGACATAGAATCCTTTGCTAACATCTGATTTAATATAAGCAATTTTTTAGATTTCAACAGATTATCCATATGATAAAATATTGCACCTCAAACCTGCAGATTTTCAGACAATTAAACATTAATTTATTGTAATGTTTTTTTGTCATCGAGGCCATGATTAAGATGCCTCAATCCTTGAGCCTGTTTAGTCAAAAAGATTCAGTGTACAGTCAATAGAGGTGAGGTGAGGTGATATGGGATTTAACGCCGCTTTCAAGAGTATTTAACTTACATGGTGGCTGCTAGTATTATTGCAGGGAGAAAGCCTGCAAAACAATTATGGCTATGCACTGCGGTGAAACCTGCGATCAGCAGCTGGATCTAGCGAACCATTGGTGGTACTGCACTGAATTTCAGTGTAGCATCAATCGAAGAGAATATATGCTCATTTCCCCAAAGCATATAGAAATGACTGACGCTTTCCCAAAGATATCTTTTAAATTATGACTTGAGTTACCTCTGTGGGTGGAGAAAGCCTTAACCAAGATTGATTTTAATGCAATCATTTCTGCTTAAATAAGCTTTTCAGACAGAAATAGTTTAAAATGTCTATTCAATAAATCTTGTCACAATCAAATGGTTAGAAGGAATTGCAGAATCAAGAAATATTTGGCATTGTTCAATTGTATAAAGAATTAACCTAAATCTTTTACCTTTTGATCTGTAGCTGAAAATGCCAACCAGTACAAGTTTTCAGCATTACAATTGGTAATATACTAGTCCTACATGTATGATTGGCACCTCATATTCTAATACACAACAACCTTACAGCGGGGGAATCAAGGAGGGGGTAACCATCAAGGCAAGGGTAACCATACATTCACACTGTTGGAACGTATACGCCTGGATATTGTTACTCAAGGAAGTTAATGAGAGACTAGTTACTCTTTGCGCAAACTGTTTAAGATTGTTTTGGATGAAAATTCTCAGACAAATGTTTTCAAATGTTTATTCAATAAAACTTGTCATAATCAAATGGTTACAAGGAATTGCAGAATCAAGAAATATATGGCCTTGTTCAATTCGACAATTGTATAAAGAATTAACCTTAATCTTCAACAAAGAGCAGGCAAATCCAAGCACTCAGCTAAGAACTTTTATTGGGCCAAATCCAAATACCCAACATCTTCCACAAGGCATAACCTGCACCAATTTAATTTCTGCTTATCTAAACCTTGCTGCATTTCATCAACTTTTCTGTACAAGCTTCTTGGCACACTGCAACTGGACTTGATTGTTCTATAAGAAATCTCCAGGAAGTTTCTACATACTAAAGACAGACTCTGCACTCAAACCAAGAGTTTTTAGTTAGCTGGTGATGAACACAGGTGCAAGTTTTTTCTTGTTTTTCAAGCTAAATCTGTGGAATAAAGATGTTTCTGACACACCATTCATAAACTCTCTCACTTCTTCCAAACCCATGGTGCTATCATAAGTATCTTTCATTCAGATTGATGTAACATTTTCTTTATTCTGAAAGAATTCTTACATAGAATAACTTGTATATAATGTACACTCTGTCAACAATCAGGAGAAACTAACGTATGTTCTCACTTTGTTACAATGTAAACATGGCTGACAATGACTAATTATCAATGCCATCCAAAACCACATGTAGTGACTATTTAGCAAGACACTAAGTGGTAATGGTTGTTGGCAGTTTTGTACTTTTCAAATTGAAACATTGAACACATCCCCCCTCTTAATTTGATACATGAGACTCAAAAAAGGTAAGACTGAGTGAGATCATCTATCAAATTTAACTGAAAACAAAGATCTTATCATTCAACTCAGTAAACCAAATCAAAATCTGATGTTGACGAAAATGTTAAATTCTTGGACTATAACATTATCAAATTAATGGCTATATTTATGTTTTGGTAAGAAAAAATATGATTAAATCAAACATTTTCTTTCTGACATCAACAAGATTTTCAAAATGTTATCATCATTTGATCCTAGGATTGTGTAATACCTTTTATTTTAAAGTAACTAATACAAAATGCTAGCGACATCAACAAAGAATAAGCTTTAAAGATTTATCTTCAACCTTTCTGAAACTATCAATAAATTTTAAATTTTATTGTGATCCGTAAAGGAATCTCAAGGTAAACAAACTTTGAACTTACCTTCTTTTCCAATTGTAATAATTGATTAAAAACTTTGAACATAAATATCTTATTACATTCAACTTTACAGTACAGACACGTACCATGACAACTAGCAGATAGAGTGCTATCTGGGTATTTATAAAGAAACTATATTCAAGAAACGAACCTGTTTATAAACATCAGTTATTATTACATGATCTGGTTCCATAACCAGTTGAAACTAAATTATTTTGCTTGCTTTATGTTTGTAAAATCTGTCAAACAATAGAGTACATTCATTCATTGGGCAAATTAAAAAAGTGATGCAATCCATTGGCTAAAAAAAACAAAAGAAAACGATGGACCCCTCAAAGTAGATAACTGGTAAAAACCTAATTCATATCACATTTGGGACTATGATAAAACCTTTAAAAATTTCTTGCAATGTCTTTTCAGATTGAGAACTGGCTTGCTCAATAAATGATAACATCAAAACAGTTGTCTTTGGTAAATCTTGTATTTACAACAATAATATTAACTTATTAAAATCTTTTCAGATTAAATTCAAATTTTCAGTAACTTGTATATTTTAATCTAACAAGCCTGTTCCAGTGAAATTTCAATAGGCATGGCTAATATCAGTATTAAATAAGCCTGTCCCAAAGCCACTATCATGGCAATAGTTGCTCTGAAATAAAATGTTTCTGAAATTTTGTTGTTGTGTTTTTTCTTCAACCACATTTCCCAAACTTGCTCTCCAACTGTGTGAGCCTGTGAGAGTTGGTGAAGTTTCTCCATTTATCCTTCAGATTCATGTTAGTTCTAAACGTCTTCAGCGCCTCCCTTATCGTGCTCCAGTGTCCCACGCCATACACCTGCACTGTCTTGTAGAACTCCTCTTCCTCCTTACTCGTCCACTTGATCCTTGGTGCAGGATGGCTCATGCTATCAATAGATTGGTTGGCCTTCTTTAGTTGTTTTTTACGCTCGGGACCACTGAGACGACATGTCACCTTCCGCTTGTGATTCCACTTGGCCTTTGGCAGCGTCATGGAAGATAAAGGTTTCTTTGGTGCCTCTGCAAAGAAGATTCAGAAAATATAGCCATTGGAATTGTAGTTCATTTTTTTTAGCTTTACATGATGTGATATGTCTGGTTGAAGGTTAATGCATAAAAATACAAAGGTTATGAGGCATTGACAATGTGGTCTCCAATGGTTTGAACCATTCTCTCCCCACAAAGGCTGCCCAGCTTGTGTCTTCCCAAGTATCCTTTGCTGCAAACAGCTGATAATTCTCACTTCTTTACAAGAACCCTACAGTGGCTGCACAAAAGTTAACACAATTACACTCAGTGTTCAAAAGCCATAAAACTAAGATTACCATCATCAGACATGTCAATATCAGATGCCTCCGAAGAGTCTGAACGTTCTGATTGTTCCGAGTGATCCGATGGCGGAGGCTGATGACGGTCAAGGCGGTTCTTGTTCTTGCCGTAGCGATGTTGACGGATATCCTTGGGACTGTCTCTCTCAGAATCCCCGGCACTTCTCTCAGATGACTTGTTCAAAGAGCTGACAGATCTACATACAGAAGGAAAACCACTAGGGAAGCGTTTGGGTACAAATATAAAGGTTAGGTCAAGGCTTTCTGTCTCAGAATGATCTGCAGTTTTCCCTAATACTTTGTTCAGAAAGCTGACTGATCTACACACAGAATGAAAACATTGAGAACTTGTTAAGAAGTCTTTGAGGTAAGGTGTCCAACTGTCTGTTCAGTTGGGTAGGCTGTCCACTTAGTCTCCTCAACAGAGCTTATCTGATCTACATACAGAAGGAAATATTGAACATAAGACATTAAGGAGATCCTTTTGATTTCAAGTGTTTGTTCGTCCCCTTTGGTAGCTAGAAATGTTAATTTAATTGTGATGGTGGCACCACATATAAACTGCCTAATAATTTGTTTCTTATGTAGAGCACTCATATAAAGAAAAACTTTATTGATGAATTGTATGGTATTTGAACTAGTGTAAAGTAGAATTGATTTACTCACCCATTTCTTTTTCTCTTCACAGGTGTTTTGTAGGTTTCAATGGTTTTGCTGTTGAAAAACAAGAACAGTGATAAAACAGTGGTTGACACTAAACATTAAATTGTTTTAAGGATAAGATTAAAATAATTGGAAATAAAGCATATTACATTGTATTTAAAACAAGGGAGCGTCTCTTAGCTGATCTGTCTTGAAGATCAATTGCAGATACTGTCTTCGGTAAGATAAACAAAATATGATAAGAATCAAAGAGTTTAATTTTTTTTGTATAACATCTAAAGGGTGTAAACAATTATCAAAATACTCAAATTTACAAATATATAAAGTTTTGACTTATGCATTTTTTCATGTTATTCAATGTAAAACTGACCTTTGAAAAATATTACAATAATTAAGAAGATAAAATGACAAGATTCAGAGAAATATTTTTGATATTTTGAAAAAAAAAGTAAGGAACAACTTTACATGAGGAATGCGTATCGCTCATGTAATTGTTAGAATTTTGTTATTGTTAGAATTCAGTTTTGGTGCTATGCAGTATGATAACCTGCAAGTAATCTAGCAGGCTAAGGGTTAAAGGACAGTTGTATCAGGGTATTTGGGAAGTGAAAATTCAAGGGGACATTCCAGTTTATACATGTATGTTGTTAGTACATGATTATAACATAACTCAGTTAAAACATGTTACTGAGGGTATCATTTGGCTATTTAGATTTGACAGGCTCTTTAAACTTTCCAATATACTATGTTATCATCAGTCCGAATTGTCATCCAAACTACATGACAGACACAACTAGTATAGACTAGTGTTAAAGACATTTAGTACTTTTGTAAAAAAAAAAAAAAAAAACTTTCAATAAATAAACATCCTGTAAATGAAAGCACTAGTTGCCACTACATTCTACTCTACTCTACAAACATACAGGTCATGCACACTACATTCTACTCTACAAATATACAGGTCATGCATGTGAATGAATTCAACTGACCCCAACTTCTGGGTAGCGTTTTCGAGAGCAAATCGACGCTTCCTCATTGAATATAGAATAGAACCTGGACTGAAAGTAAACATATATAGTTGTTTAAGACAATATGTGGCAATGACTGCAAGCCATAATGCTTATGATTATTCACCATAGCGACTAATGTTGGCCAACCCTGATTGGATGTTAACTCAGACCTTTTAATCTAAAGGCAAATACTCTGCCCTACCTATCATAAGGACTAACATTTTCCAAGATCCATGGACCATATTGGTAAACAGGTTTTGGCAGAAATGACTCAGACATTAAACAAAATATATCTAAAGTAGCAATGGAAATAATCCATGCGCATATCTGAAAATTGTGCATTAATATTTATAAAGAAACATTAACTTTGTTGCTAAGGTCATTAGTATTTTGAAGGGTTTCTAATGCCATCTCTCTACCTTCTTGATTTCCTCCGATCCTCCTTTCTCTTGGCAGTCCTTGAAGGCGTTCGAAAGGAACAGAATCATCATCAAATATGTTAAACAGGAAATCATTATAGTGTAACAGCGTATGTGCTTTCAATTTTCATTTGGTTTAAGTTAGAACTAAAACACTATACGTCCTGAATTAAGGTCAAGTCGCCTCCTTAAAGTTGCCTTTTAATCTCTGAAGTGCTAAATTTGGATATTTTCTTGTTTTCCAAGATAGTTGAATGACCATCAAATAATAAGAATATCAAATTCTGAGTTACACTTGAATGGAAAACACCTTTTATAAAGATTAACAAATTTGACACAGACAACAATACTTTTTTCTTTAAAGACAAACTTTCTATCGTCAAAACAAAGTATCAAAAAACTTATTGAGGATTATCATTAAAAAAAAAATTCTTTTTCTTATATAAACTTAAATCACATATTAACCTGTCGAAGCTCATGAAATGGCAAAAAAAACGATGACTTGCAAATCACGAATATAGAGAAAAATTCTTACGTTTTAGCTGATCCGCCTCCAGTTCTCTCATCAACTTCACTTTCATCCTCTGTTGGAGAAAGATATTAGTTCGAGAGCATTTGAGAGGAAAATTGTATTTTGGAGAAACAACATACTGACCTTTATTCATAGTTTGCCATGAGAAACAAACTGAATATCCTAAACATCTTGGAACTTCTGACTTATAATTTCAACTATACAATGCAAGTTAACATAAATTAACAGATATTGGAGGTTTTAGAAAAAACACTTTCCTTGTAAAATTGCAGAAAAATGTAACAAAAACACTGAATTTTACTGAAAGTTGTAAACAAAGTGTGAATTTCCAAAGTTGAAATAGAACAGACATGTTAAAAGTACAAAACCAGTCACTGAATAATCTCTCTTTACAAAACAACGTCTAGTTGAGCATTGATCACTGTTCTAATTGTTGTTAATTAGTCAAGAGAACATGAACAATCTAAAATATGAAATGTACCAATATATTGCGATATGGAAATGAGGACCGATACCCGTCCTTAGTAATAAACAAATGAGGACAGACACCCATCCTTAGTAATAAACAAATGAGGACGGACACCCATCCTTAGTAATAAACAAATAAGGACGGACACCCATCCTTAGTAATAAACAAATGAGGACCGACACCCATCCTTAGAAATAAACAAATGAGGACCGACACCCATCCTTAGTAATAAACAAATGAGGACGGACACCCATCCTTAGAAATAAACAAATGGGAAAACATTCCTACCTGATGATGAAACTACATCTGCGTCCATGTTGGAGTTGTTTGTGTCTTCCATCGAGGAATTGATGACTTCCATCACTGTCTAAAAGAGGATGAGATAAATAAGCTGGGATTGGGAAAGGTAGGAGCCAGGGGCCATTTTGCACACGTGACCACAAAATGGCCCATTCAAATAAGAATTTTTACTATTCCTACATAGGGAAATGACCTATTCAAAAAGTCTGAAAATGAGTAAAGGCCCTTAAAATGGCCCTTGCTCAAAGATGTCTTTCCTAATCACTGTAATAAGGTGATAGGAGAGTTGAGGTGAAAGGGGTTTAGGGTGCTTCACTTAAGCATTGGCTACTAGCAAAGCTGCATGGAGAAAGAAAGAAAGACCACTCTATGCATAGAAGTGAAACCTGTGAGCAGTGTCTGGAACTAGAAGAATTTTAGTGATCCAACACCATTAATGAAATAAAATGAAGAACTGATTCCATAGGATGATGAGACATAAACAAAGTGAAAATCTAATGTAGAATCAAGGTAATTTTCTCTTGAAAACTCATTATCTAAAACTGTGTCCCACAGAAGATATCACTCGTGGGAGATATAATTTTGACAGTAGATTTTGAACAATGCCCTGCCAAGTGAAGTACATGATGTCACAATTGTTTCACGTTACAACAGATATAAAATATATTCACCCTGATTGACAAAAGTAAATTTGTATCATTTGTAATATTTTGATTTTAATATTTGCAACAACTTGAGCACAAAGAGCACTGATAACAAGCCAATTTAATAATTACTCAAAAATCAAAGCATACTGCAGCTAAATGTATTGAGATTTCTACTAAAACCAAAACTCCTCATAAGCCAAGATACTCATATAAAGAACCTGAGGAGAAACTGCTGTACCTTCTCTCGGTGCTTGCTCAGCTTGTTGTGCAGACTGGACACACTGGATGGAGACAACATACACTTCAGGTCCTTCAGATTGTACTTGGTTCTGAAAACATTCACGGTCTTATCAGTACATCGATTCCAGGAAGCTCTTCCAGAAATCCTAAGGTCACCTAAGGAGCTTTGATGCCATGTTAAATGACGTTACTTATGTAACCTTAGCATAAACATTGTCTTGTGCATAGACACCATGGATGATATAACCTTATGGATATTGATACCTATATTACACAGTGGCCATTTGGATCAAGACCTTAAGTCTCTTTTGAAGCAAACACTTGAAGATGTAAGAATTTATTACCAAAAATTGCTACTGGTTTATAAAAAAAAATGGTCTTCTTAACAACTAAAAGCTTTATTTCAATTCCATGCATATTGCTATATATATATGTTCATCATTTCCAGATTTGTAGGCTTTCAGCATAATTGTTGAATCTTTTATTTACAAAGACGCATCTCCACACTTTCCTATATGGATGAGAATGAACTTTGATAGAACCTTAGAGTTTCCTTTACCAACTGGTTCCAGAGATGAAGGTTTTTTTGGGGTGAATACTTGCCTGTTCCAACACCATATAAACTTTACAAAGTTACTTCCCCAAAACATTTCAGCTTTAAGGCGTACAGAAGTTCCAGAGGACAACAAACTGATCCTATGCAAATTGTTTACTTGGCCATAAAAAGCTCAATGAGCTTGAACAGTTTAGATGCAATGATACAAACCAGAGCCAGACAGACGGAGCTAAATGTACCCCCACTCTGTGCTTCACAGCAGCAGTGAACATTTGATGACGATTCAACTTAACTCTCACCTCTTGTTTGGTGAATCCCCTGCAATGTCTCTGCTGATGCCAATGTAAGCTTTGGAAATCTGAACATGAAACAAAAATTCCTTGATAAAACAAAAATTTGAAAACATCAATCAAAATACCGATTTTTGTTTCAGTGACCAAAATACTGATTTTTTCCTTTATAGTAAAGACTTTGATTGGTGATCAGACCTCAATTTGAATAAACTCTGGACATAAATCCAACTTTAGAGATAAATAACCTCTTCATAACACTGAAGACCTGCACAGATGATGGACTAATTTTATAGGCATACAATATAAAGAAAAATATTAAATAAATTCAATTTTTGAGAAGAGGGATCAAAGACAAACTAAGAGAACTCAGATCATGATTTAGAGAGAAAAAAATTGAATGGCGGGTGCCTGAAACATCTAGATCTTGCAAAACAATTATAGAGATGTTTCATGATAAGGATATTGATCTTCCAGAGAAAATACACTGCAACAAATAAAAACAACAATCTTATTGTTAAGGCAATTACCTTCAACAGAAAAGGTTCTGGGAATGTGTTGTGGACTGGCTGCAGGAAGTCCACCATACTGTCAAGGAACTTTGAGAACGTCTGCTTCTTGAGTGTCGGGTGGTTCTGGTTCCTCTGTTTAATGACTGTCTGTACAGCTGACTTGTGGGCCTGCAACAGAGGTTAAGGAGAGATTGGACTAGGGATGAGACACTATATCATGCTATCTGGTTTCGTAAATCCTCACCAGATCCACCACTGAAATGACTTAGTGGAGTCTAGAGCTGTGACGATGTATCATAGTAAAAAGAATCATGATATTTAACTTCGGTCTCTGTACTGTGATACATATTTCTTACTAATTGTTTGTTACCGAGGTGCTTCTCAAATGTTATCTTTCTTATTGTAAAAAATCCCTGAAAATAATGTACTGAGAACAGAGATTAAGGAGAGACTGGACCAGAGATAAGACACTATATCATGCTCTCTGGTTTCGTAACTGCTGAACCCCCCTCCTCACCACATCAACCAGCAGAGTCACTGGACCACAAAGCCTGAAATGAGTCTAGAGCTGTGACAATATATCATAGTAACGAGAATAGTGATATTTTAATTTCGTATTGTGATACATATTGTTGATTTACTAATTGTTTGTTATGCTTTAAACTGAGGTGCTTCTCATATGTTACCTTTCTTATTGTAAAAAATTCCTGAAAATAGTGTACTGAGAATGTATTGTATCGATTGGTAATGAGATAAGGGGATACTTATCGTATCGTTAAATGTCTAATTGTCATCTCTATCAATGGAATCTTCATTGAATCGATTACCTTCTGACCCAGCTAAGGCTGAACAATTGAGTAAATGATTTTGAAGCATCATAACATTTTTCGACTTTTAACTCCATTTTGAATATTAAGAGTTATCTAAGCACTTTAAGAAAAATATTTGGGAAAACAGAATCGCATGAACTTGTTTTGTCCATCAGAAGACGGCATTTTATGTCAAGTCTGATTTCATTAATTACAGGTAATACTGAAAATAATTTAATGCAATATTAGAGATAAACTGTTCAAATCAAAATAACATTTTCAAGAAAACATAAATGATGTTTGTTTAGAATTAGGAAGTCTATTTACCTTTTCAGACTCTTCCAGGTCAGTCCATTGTCTCTGAAACACTTCTGCAGCCATTTCAAAGTCTCCAGCTCGGCAGCAAACATAAACTGCCTGTAAATCATTCAATAAAAATATTCTCATCAATGCATACATATTTTATGACAATACAAAATCTTCACACAAAAAAGTATAGAAATTCAAACAGTTTATATCATTTGAAACATATGATCAAAATTGTATAATCTTATATCTTAAACAAGAGTTAGGAAGGTTTTTGTATATTAATAGGTATATTTGCAATAGTACAATAGGGAACATGAAGCGAACTTGATACATTGACATCACTAAGGTTAACTATTAATAGTAGGGGGTCATTTCTCTGGTTTAGACTATATTCATATATGACAACTTATAAAAGTATTTCATGCAGGTTTATTTGAATCCATTTTACTTCTTTGAGTCTCAAGATGAGAATTGTTCTTTTTGAGTGGTTAAAACTAGTTGCAATTGTGTAAAATGACTGATCAAAGCTGAAATACTTTTTTTTAGGATCCAAAACTATTGCAAAGGCAATCGCAACAATGGGTTAAAAGAGTTTATAGCTATTGCAAAAGTAGGTTGCAATAACTTATCACTTTTGCAATAGTAAATCTGTTGCAATAGTAGGTTGCAATAGGTTATTGCTGTCGCAGTAGAAGGTCACTAAAGGCTATCACTGTCAAAAAAAAGGGTTGCCATAGCCTTGAAATAGTCAGATTAGGTCAATAGTTTTCTCTAAATCACAGTTATAAAGGACAAGGGTTCCTACTTGTTTCATGATTTCCACTCTAAACTTGGGGGATGTTTTCCTGATAGGGGAGGATGTGGGGAAGTTGGCGATGATGATGTCAAAGGAGGGCAGGATCTCTTCCAGGACGGTGAGGTCCGAGTTAGGGATGAAGCGGGTGCTGTAGTCCTCTCCGTTGATCACCTTGCACATGAGCATCAGCATGTGCACCAGCATCTTGGCGTTCTCATTCTCCGAGGACTTCTGTAGCACTCCTGCGAAACAGCATTCCCATATCCAATTCAAGGGTTTGGTGAATAGATTTGTCAAACTATTATGTCTTGTGCAATAAAAAGGGGTGATAATGATGAAAACTACAGTGGTTGAAGAGCTTTGTTTTGATTCATATTTAGTGCATCAGGAATGAATTTATAAGTTCAGATTGCATATTATATGTATTCAACATAACTGCATTCTTTTAGTGGTTTTTTTCAGGTTTGCAATTTTTCCACTTAATTTTCAAGAAAAAATGTGTTTTGGTGAGATTACAGCGTTGACATTCTTGTGAAATGTGGAACCAAAAAGTATGCAATGGTGGCTCCCAAACATAGATAAAATGGTACTACTTATTTTGGTTTGGAAAGTTCAATGTCGCTCCTGAGTGATTGCATCTTAGGGTGTAATCGTTTTATGGAATTCACAATTTCAGTGTGATAATTCAATATCTTACAAGAATAATGCAGTTTTAAAACAAATAGCATAACAACACATAAGACTTCAAATTGCCAAAATATGTCAGTTGAAGTCATTTTCACACTTGAAAAGACACTGAAGAATGAGAGAAATTCATGAAAGCAACACTCCTTTTTGTTGTTCATATATGTATGTTTTAATTCATGAACAAATTTCACATGATAAAAAAATAATTCCATGTGATGTACAAAACACAATGGTGAATAGGAGCAACCCCTCTATTCAATCAACTATTTAAAGCCATTGACAATGACAGTTCGAATGTGTTTTGCAAAAAAAGTCATTGTAGCCGGTGGCAGAAAATGTTTTGGCAGAGTTATAGTTCAAATGAATAATGAAGGAAGATTAAGTTGTCTATCCTAACTTCAAAAATATTTTGTAAAGAAGCCAGAAACAAACAACCGACAAGCTACAATCATGTGAATCAATGATCGAAAACTGAACAATGATAAAATCCAACGTCTCATGACACTTCGTTTACCTTGAATGAAGTCAGTTTCAGTGATAGTTTTTTTGGTCTTAAACTCAATGAAGGCTTCATGTCGTGCATAGTCGAGCAGCCATGAGTTAAGTAATTGATGATCATTTTTAGCGATGTTTTTCTCAAACTCCCGCTCGTTCTCATCCGCCATTTTGTAAGCTCCCCACAGCGATATATCCAGTGGTCCAACGCTGTACAGGAGCTTCCGTGATCACGACATTTCGTGTTTAGATCTGGGACCTGTTTTTGTATGAATAGTGTCATGATAAAAATATATAGGCTTATTTCTGAAAATGTTTTAAGTCTATTTTATTTAGATGAAATCAAATAGATAAAATTATTACCTCAACCACTAAAGCCCCCTCCCCCCCCCCCCAAGTAATTGAAGGAAATGCATCAAATTTGAAGGTAAACAGTGCCTAATAGGAGGAAAAGCTTCACAAATCCACTAGTCTACTTCTCAAATGTATGTAGACTTGATAATTGTGGAGCCATATAGGTCTACATATTTTATTTTATTTTTTCCCCATTTCAAATGACGAATAAAGTGGGATACGGTGAACTCATTCACAAACCTCGTACCCACAAATTCCTCCCCAAATGTTGCGCGGTGATCTCGTCCTAACATTTTTAACTATTCAAAATTATTAGAATTAACCATTAGAATTAACTACATCAAATACTATTTGAAATAATTTCATTTTTGTTAACATTTTCTTTATCATCATGGAATATATAGATAAGAACTTTGACGACGTGTTTGTTAATCACATCTTTAGTTTTTCACGGATTATTGTATTGAATGTAATAATTGTAATAGGCCTAGATTCAAACAAGTTTGTCAATCCGTGAGAACATACAATGTGTGAAGATATGGTACTTTAAGTAAAGCAAGCAGACGCGAAGAGAAGAAAGGGTTTCGAAAATAGCAAAAACATATCTCTATTGTCACAGTCTATATAGTAATGTAAATGCATGTTATGCTTCCAAGCTTGAAAACCATTACATTATGGTCTTAACTACTCAACACCCTAATTACTTCTATATTTTGTATCAATCCTTTTGCATGTATCTAAATACATTAATGGATAAAGATATATATATGTTACCCCGTTTTCACGACTAGATAACACTGTTTCGTTGATGCGTTTTAACGCTTGTTTACATTACAAAATAGTCTTGAATATATTACACTAGCTACTCCTTCAGATATATCCGCTTATTCATGAATCATACATAAAATATTCCGAACGTAAACATTCTATGTAACCTTCTTTTCAAAAAGTCATTTGCAATGTGAACTCTTTTAGTGGCATTTGCAATGTCTCAGCTTGAGTCTACCAAAGACGTACAAGTGTATGCATATGTATATGTATATGTGAATGTGTATGTATCAAAGGATTATCTCCCTTCACAGTAGGAACCCGACACACAGGCAACACAGCTACAGTGTTGGACGGTGTTGCTACAGACAGGTAGAGTCTCCAGTATAGATATATCTACTTATGCAAAATTGTAACTATGTCTCAAAAAATATCCAACAAGTACAACGTTTTAATCACGCTTTTGTTTCATAGGTTGACAACTTCATGCAAAATGCTGGAAAGGAATATATACAATTTTCTTATTTTTACACCGTTTAGAAGTATCGAAAGAAGATAATATTGGAGTGAAACTGTTTTGAATTGATTTGGCGACATGCGATAACTTAACAAATAAAGGAAAACCAGTAAGAAAATAAGAATGTGAAACCGAAAGTTGAAATGAAACCTGGTTTAACCCGAACCCTTGAAAGACTATTCATGGACCATGATAAATTGACTACGCCCTGCACTAGCTCGCGAGGCTCGACCTGTAACTTCATTGGTTAGTGTGAGACTGTGCGAGAGAGATTGCATTCAGACGACAGACATCTCGGTCTATCCGCATACTGCTCAGATAAAGCAGTCTGATTAAAGTCGACCGTGTTCCGAGGATTTTTTTTTTTTTTTTAAACGACTTTTGTGGGATTCGAACAGAATCTATCACGGGGCTTTCCTAAAGGATAGCCTAGACAGATAGAGTTCGAATCTCGGTAGAGTCAATATTTTGAAACTTTTATTCCTCGGAACACGGTCAATTTAATCAGACTGGAAGATAAAGAGTTACGTTTGTAAAATACATGGGATTCATTGTCATCGACACCCGCAAATTTAGTTTAAAACCGACGGCGTCAGCTCTTTAAATCCCTAATAATTTAGAAGTAACACAACGCACCGATCTCCAAACACATAATTATGAGGGTTTTTTCCAATGTTGAGTTGGTGTATTTTTTATGATAGTAGGTCCCTTATGTTCCCTTTGATGCTTAACATGTGTGTTATAAGAACACAAAATAATTGCATGTACTCATAATTCTACTCTAAGTGGAAATAATATTTTTTTAAAGGACCTACATTACATATAAAGAAGAGAAAGAATATAAAGAAGAGAAACTAGAAATGTTACAGATCGAAGTCATTAATGATGTGTTTTTGTAACGGACACCTAAGATTTCGTACAAATGACTCATGGAAGCTATCTGAAACATCTGTCAATGGATTCAATGACCTTCTAAACATACATTTACATACCTTTCTTTAAATGGTTCTATTATGATTAGAACCAAAGATATGGGGACACGCTTCAAAGAATAAGTGGCTGAGAGAGGTACTCATGGACTAATGTAAAAATAACACTTTGCATCAAAGTTTATACACTGTTACCACTCAGATTTACATGAAAGACATATCAAGGATTTAAAAAAAGTTACTTTCGTTCTGCATAGATACTCCCATTGGGTGGTGGACTAATATGGCCATTGTGTGATCCTGAAGCATGGCTACAAGAACTAACCAATGCGTGGGATACGCTGATCACTTGCTTACACGTGCATCGAATAAAATCGAAGAATTTTGAACCCAGTAAGAATTATAAAAAATATTTTCAAATGTCGCCTTAGCTATGCATGTTATGATTGTTTTCTTTTTTGATTTTATTATCGTTTACAACTTTCACAACTTTATATACCTTTATAGACAATAACTGAAATCTGAAAGTTGACCCAATGAATTGTCTTGCCTCATTATCGCTAATACGATTTTTGATTACAATGCATACATAGTATCTATTAAGCAACAGAGACCAATTTCATCCCTGGAAGTAATCTTTGGAGGCCTGGTCATTTGTGAGAGGTCCTTGAAAAACAGTTGACATATTAAGTAACTATTCGTCTCATCCTGATTCATTACAGGTTATGATTAAAAAAAAGTTTTTTGCTGTGTGATTTCTTTGAAATCACTTTTTCATATCCGATATCCTCCTCTTTTGTTTTCAATCACATCATTCTGTGAAGGGATAGTTCCTGTAGTGTCCGGTCTATGTCAAGACTTACTGGCCCCCATCACTTATCTCTACGCCTGCTACAGCTATCTCCTCTTTTTTGTTTGCAGTTATTGCCACTGCAATGACTGAACCTCTGGAGAATGTTGATGTCACATCCCTCAAAGATGAGTTTTTGGAATGCCCGGTTTGTGTTGAGTATTATAACCACACGAACAGACGTCCCCGTCTACTAAAGACCTGCCTCCACGCCCTGTGTACTGAGTGCCTTGATCAGCTCATACAAAAGGAAGGAGGTGGACAGCTCACTTGCCCTCTCTGCAGACATGTTGAAAAGGTCAAAGGGATGGCCAGTTCTTTACCTGCAGATCCTGTAAGAAGCAAGCTGGTGGATTTCCTGAACATGAAGCAACAGAAGAAGATAAAGTGCACAAACTGCCCTGATGGCAATAATGCTGATGGCAGATGTGATGAATGTCAGTCGTATCTCTGCAAGGAATGCATAAATGCTCACAAGCGAAACCATTTGAGCAGAGATCACAATATCAGTTCCATTGAAGATGCTCTCAACGTTCCAATAAGGGAGTTTTCACAAGGTCATTTCTGTCCAAAGCATCCAAAGCACCACATTGAGTTCTACTGCTCTACAGATGAGGAACTCTGTTGTGTTTCTTGTACAGTAGTTGATCACAAAGGTCATGAGTTTGAGAAGATTCAAGATGCAGCTGCTCGGAGGAAATCCTCCATCCAAGAATCTCTCAAGGACGTATACAAGACCAAGACTGACCTACAACAACGTCAAGAGTCAATGAAAGCAAAGAGAAATGCTGTAGAGCAGATGAAGAAGGAGTCTGAAAGGAACATCAACAAGATGATTGATGACATGAAGATGCAGCTGGATCAACGAAGGAATCAACTTTTGTCTGAACTGCAGCAAGAAAGTTCAGCAATGCTGTCAGTTATTGAGAAGTCATCAGCAGCTTATGATACCACCCTTGCTGTCATCGAGTCCACAGACACCTACTTCACCCAGACCAAAGAGAAAGCTGATGACGTGGAGATGTTACAGATGTATCCTGCCATCAAAAGAAGT
Organism: Phorcus lineatus; assembly: GCA_921293015.1. NCBI lineage: Eukaryota > Metazoa > Mollusca > Gastropoda > Trochida > Trochidae > Phorcus > Phorcus lineatus. The sequence goes on along the minus strand of OV121088.1, from coordinate 4,331,245 downwards.
GTGGATGCTCTTACAAGTCAACCAGTTGCTGATGATGTGAGAGTCAATGAAAACAGACTCAAATTCTCGCCATCGCAGAAAACAACATTTGATGGACTTGTGTCACAACTTGGAGCTTTTGAACGTCAAGACGCCCCACCCCAAGCAGTTCAACGCACTCAAGGTTAGTGACAAAATAATTCAAATAAATATGAATTGGTAAATTCTCCTTAGAGCAGCGATGTTTGTTATGTTCTATATGAATAAAGTTAAACCGCTTATCATTTTTATATACATTGCTATAACATGATTTAATTACTGTTGTCCACGGTCTATTTACATTGTATAAAGTGTTGAAAACTACAGGGTTTATGACTGTTGTTGATATGAGGAAAACATATAGTGTATATTACTCTAGTTAATGTGAAGGAAACATACTGTATATTTGGTTCTATAGTTAATATAAAGAGACATATTAGGTATATAGTTCAAGTACATATGAGTAACAGATTAAGGGTTTTATGTTCTAGTTAATGTAAAGTGGCTCATAGGGTATATGGCTCTAGTTAATGTGAGCAAACATATAGGGAATTTAAGAAACATATAGGGCATGTCTCTTGTTAATGTGAGAAAAACATATAGGGAATTTAAGAAACATATGGGGTACATGGCTCTTGTGAGTGTTAGGAAAACATATTGGTTATCTGACTCTGGTTAATGTAAGGAAAACATATAGGTTAAATGAATCCAGTAAATGTGATTATAACATAGAAAGTATATGACTCTAGTTGAAACGAGAAAACCATATTGACGGGTAGCTACTCTGAAACACTTTATAAAGGGAGATAACAACACTTTAGGCAAGTCGAATAGGGCATATGAATTTATAGTTGATGTGAGAAGACATCAGATATGAATTAAAAAGTCAAAATTATAGTAGGGTTTGTCGATCAACTTTATCTGTCAAAAGAAGAAAATAGGGACAATAAATAGAAAGTTTTATTCAGTTGTTTCCTTATATCAATTTGATTCTCTGGACATTATTCCATTAAACTAAACATGGACCATAAACCCGATCAAAACTAATAATTAAGTTAATATTAGCAAAAGAAAAGTTCATCAGCCGAAATGTTTCCTCAGTAAGTTAAAATTCAATCAGGTTTCTGGAGTACTCTTGTCGACAAAAGATAGTGACCTTAACACTATTTATGTGCAAACGTATTTGTTCATGTTTGTATTCATTGTCATGATAAAAGTAATATTAGGAATTAAAAAAATTTTTTTTTTAATGATGTCTATAACTTTTCAGATTTTCGAAATTCTGACCTTCTGAAGCTATGGAACATCAGGAGATGAACACACCTTTAGGAAGTTATATTGGTTTTACAACGCAATGTTATCTTCCGAGCGACAGCAAGCTTGACACTTGGGTCATGAAAACACTATGACGTATCTGATTTTGTAAATTCAATTCATATCTGATACATATACTAGTAGTTGACAGTCGCATCCTGTATACATTTGTGTCTTTAAAGTTGATGAAGTCGCATATGCCAAACTTAATCAATGATGTCATTTGATCGTGAAGTATCGACTGTTACCAATAGAAGAGACATTTTAAAGCTAATTGGTTTGATACATTGAGAATAGAAAGGTAGAAAGTCGCTAAAACCGCCAGGAGGTCAGTTTGGAGTTGATAGTGTTTGTTAGCTTATATAACTAGTATCCATGTAAATTGAACGTGTGATCTCCGCCTCTGTGTATTTATAAGGCTGTTTTAAGATTATTATAAAAACAGGATTTGCCATATATTTGTCTTTTGGAGAGGAAAGTTGAGATGTTTTGAATTAATATCATAACATATGACATTTAGGTTCGTATCAAAGCAATATATTATATAATGAAAATCAAAAACTGGCTCTAGGATATCCACCGTTAGTTGAGCCTCTTTCATTATGACAATTAAAACATTAAGTCCTGCCATATTAGATACTTCCTTAGCTTCAAATCACACAATAATTTCTTTATAATCAGCTGTCTTTCAGTGGAATGTCATCCTGCATATATAGATATGGATACATCTTTAGATTAAAATATTTCGAACATGATATCAGTTATTATCAAAATGCTCCAAAAGATCATTTGATAGAATATTGATAGATATTAAGAGATAAATCCACATGAATAAAGTTTTGTTGGCAATGAAATCGCAACAACCATGGTAGCGTCTTTACATTGCTTTCATTATTGACGGCCAAACACTTAATCGAAACACACACAAAAATACAAAATCCACTTTATAGTCAGTTTTATTCAAATACAATCAACAGCTGCACCGAGGACGATGACAGTCACTCAACAAGATGGCTGCACTGTTGCTCAAGGCAAGACACTGACTGTGAAGCTTTACAAGGGAGATATGACAGCACTCACAACAGATGTCGTCGTCAAACTGGTTGACCCAAATCTATCCCCATTTGGTGTAATCTCCAACTCTATTGCTTATGCTGCAGGACCTGAACTGTCAGATCAGTTAGACAGAATAAGACGAGAGAAAGGTCAGGCTTCTCCTGGATCAGTTGTTGTCACTGATGCTGGTCCTCTTCCCTGCAAGAAAATCTTCAACCTTGTCAGAATATGTTTATCATGCAGCAGAGATCATCAAGTGTCTCTGTGAAGCTGCCGACAGAAAACTCGCATCGGTCGCATTCCATTGTACGCATGGTGAGTGTCACTGCATTTTCATTTTCTGAACAAATCATTCCAATATTTTCAAATTTTAAAAACAATATTATGAGTGGGACAATTCCTGCTTTATATAGGTCTCAAAGAATATCTTTTGATAATCAGAATTAATCAGTTAGAGAGAATAAGACGAGAGAAAGGTCTAGTTCATTCTACACGAATGAGTATATCTTGGTGTGAATGTATGTTTGTGTGTAATTGTGTATTGAATGATGTGGGTTTAAATCTGTCCACTAGTTGATGGATATTTAATTGTGTGTTAGTACAATCTAAAATTGAAATTTGATTGTATGTCATGTTTTGTAAAATACAGATTATAAACAGCAGTCATTTACACGTGTATATTGATATATAAGTCTGACAAAATGGTATAAAGCGTACTGGTAGTTATTATGTATGAACACCAATACCTTTCTACATAGTCGAGGGAATTACTTAAGGAATAAGTATATAGTATTTGTGTTTATAATTTTTGTGGTAATTTAAATTACGTCCTCTTTTGCTCTAAACTTTTGATAATGTTTAAGACTGAACCTCTATACCTTCAAGCATAACGTGGTTAGTTTAAGCTACTTCAAATATGTACATTTCTCACCTATTACTGTACCCCATAAAACACATGTTAACATATTTAACTTGAAAAATAATGGACCGATATCATCCTTAAACATTATTAACCATACAGCAAATAACAAACTTTATATTCTCATACTGTAGGATAATTTATGTACTATTCATATAATATATAGAGAGTTAAAGTACTTACGAATGTAAAAATAATCCCAATCCATTTTACACTTGTCATTGCCAACACGACACAAGTCCTTGCTATACAGAATATCTCTCTTTGCACGTGCATCTTGCTAAACACGGAACATGAGATGTCATCAGCAAGTTCTATGAAACACCGCAACAGATACAATTATACATAAACACAAGTAGATAACAATATTTTTAACGAGTTCATGCTTATTTTCTAAAAATATTTATTAAGTTAAATCATTGCTGTAATCCATAAGTCTATTCGCAATAAAAAAAATATCACCTATTACAACTTTATATATACTTCTTCATATGTCTCACTCATAACAAGATGTCTCTTTTCATCTTGTTACTATTACTTCTTTTTATTTTCATTTTCCTAAATCACTTCAATGTTAACTTCTTTCTGAAGTCAACTTTTTCGTGTATATATGGTTTTTGTTCTCAAAACACAGACTGCAATGTATATTTTGTCTCATTATTTTGCAATTTTGAAAATAAGGAAGAGCCACATGAGTGTCAACTAACAACATTTATTAGTTGCATTTGTCATATTAGCTCATTGTACGAACCCTGGTTGATATTGTGCAATATAGACAAGCGGTGGGTTCGTTTGTTTGCCATCTTCATAGCAAATCTGCCTTTAAATTTAGAAAACAGTGTTATCTTTTCTCAATTTTATGTATTTATAACAACCATGTATCATTGCTCATCACCTTTCTACTATTGATCTGTGGGGTACCAGCCATCATAAAATTTATAAAGAAACAAAGTGCAAACCATTATGTCATAGACGATACGTTCATAAAATGACGTTTTTCTATAAAATGGTAAATCACAATACACCCAGCTATGTAAGCAACTTGGTACCTCCTAAAATATCGGATATCGTTGATTACAATCTTCGTGACGATTCGAAACTCCAGACTTTAGATTGTAAATCTGTAAACTATGCGAGATCTCTCCTTCCTGACGCTGTTAAACTTTGGAACTCATTACCGATAGAACATAGAAATTCGCCATCTTTATTGACTTTCAAAAATGCTCTCCTCCATGATAATGAAACATACAGTAACTTTGACCTAAATTATGGCAGCAGATTTTGACAAATCATACATACTCGTCTAAGACTTGAATGCAGCGACTTAAATGCACACAAGTATGAAAGATTCATATCACAATCGCCCGTCTGTGCTTGTGGCCATTGTTATGAGGATTCAACTCACTTTTTCTTCATATGTCCTCTTTACAGCTCTATAAGACACAACATGTTTTACTTTCATAGAGGTTTTGATGTAAAATCAGTTTTGTTCGGAAACATAAATTGTTCCGCTACCAAAAATATGGAACTTTTAACATCAGTGCACGAATTTATAAATTTAACAGGCAGATTTGCAAAATGACTTATTGATTGATTATATTTCAATGTTCTGTATTATTTGCATTGGTAATGACCTTTTGGCGTTTGTAAAAACAGATTAGCACTCAATGTTCTGTAATCATTGCGTTTGTTGTAATTATAATGAACTGTTGTGTCTGTATATTGTATATTGTAAAATCACCATGGCATGTATCATATTTGTATCTTGGAGCGGTATTTACATAAGCCTATGGCTTGTTTACCAATCCAATTCATCTTTTTGAAATAAATATGTTTAAACCAGAAAGGTCTAGTTTCTCCTGAATCAGTTGTTGTCACTGATGCTGGTCCTCTTCCCTGCAAGAAAATCTTCAACTTTGTCAGAATATTTAATATCAGAGAAGGCATCATGAAGTCTCTCTGTGAAGCTGCAAACAGAAAACTCAAATCAATTGCGTTCCAATGGATTCGTAAGTATAAATATCTTTTCCTAACATCATAACTAAATTAGAGTTCATCAAAATATGATTTCACTGAGAATCTTTCCTGAATGGAAACTATTGCCATAATTAGACACACATATTACCTAATATATATGTAATCACATTTGTAAAAAAACACATGTTGAAATTTTGTTTAGTTTAACCAAATCTTTTCTTCAATTTATGACAATTTAATTATAGATTACCTTTTTCAAAACCGCTAGATGTTATACCGTTAAAGAAAACTATCTTCAATAAAAGGAAAATAAAAAAGTGCATTAGGAAGTGGTGCCTTTCAATATTTGAAGTTTTCTGAATTTTCTTTTTTTTCTAATGGGAAACACGTTGTAATTGGACTCTATACAGACATCCCTTAAATCCTGTGTATTTGGTTACTGGGGGAAGGCGGGGAGGTGTAGGGAGTTCAGGGTTTTAATATCTTTTAAAAATTAAATGTTAATGCGATTGAGAGTGGACGAGGAAGGTTTGATCCGTATAAGTCAATTTGTTTAGTCTTAGTCTTTATTATCATTATTATTTATTATTGTAAATAATGTTTCACGAACATTTCGGGGTTCACTCCTATTTTTATTCATTTTCCAGGACATAACTGATTGAACACTGAACTCCGGTTTTCTTACTGCATACAGAGTTACCTTTGAGTGATTTACGGTGCCAGCTGCTGTCCATTGTAATGATTTAGATGATAAATAAAGAAATTACTATATTAAATCATTTAGCATGAAAATGATTATAGCTAGAAACAGTCGGTAGTTATAGACAATATTATCTTTTCTATAAACAAAAAACTCAATGACTAAACAACTAATTAATTTGCTTTACCTGTTCATTTCAGAGCAATAGGCCTTTTAGTATTTTTCTCTAGCATTTAATTTTGAAATATATTCATATTTAAAATGACGTCTCATAAATTCATCAATCTATAATATAGACCTGACCTAATCACATGCCCACCAGTTTGAAGCCATTTATCTGTTAAATCACTTATAATCAGATGCAATCTCATTAAGATAAGTACATTCATTTGCTGCACTACGTTGATAACCATTGAAACGTACTGCAGTAAAATTAAGACCTCATCTTTGAATAAGATTGAACCATAATTTAAGCTGAATTTTCTTTTCTGTAGAAAATAGACATTACAGAAACGACTTGTTTTATGATTTTTTGATTTCTTCAAGTTCCCCCAATGAATTATTCATGCCAAATGATTTATCTTCGGAGGGTCAATATCTGATAACTTCAACCGATCATAAAGTGTCATAGTAGAAATAATCAAGTAGCGAGTGAAAAACTTTGGACGCCCTTTCTATGTCACACATTTCCACCATTTGAGTTTGAGAAATTGAAATCTTGTTACGTTTGTTTTAAAACTACTTTTTTTCAGTGGAATTGGTAACATTAATACTACTTTACATGAGATCACGTTATTTATCTAAAACTACTGACCACTGCCCCTTTTAAGTCATTTATTATCTAAACCGGTTGGCATATACTAACTGTTTAAAGTGTGTATGCCAACATTGCTGAATTGAGTGATACTGGTTCAAAGACATAGTACAGACTCTGTAATAAAATAAGTAAGCAGTAGGAATGTAGACTTGCAGGATAAGATATTTCAAAACACTCCATCAAGTATTATATACTTTAGTGAGTATATAGGTACATGTAGTTCACACAATCAGAAAACTTCATTCAACTTGAACTATTTTTCAAGCGTCTATTCCTTTCCATTTTCAGCCTCCACGATACAAGCAGTAAGATCGTTTGACCGGAGTGTGACAGGAGGATCTTTACAAGAAGTACATTTTGTAACTAAAGACAACCAGCAGCTCTCTAAGATGGATGAACAATTAAAGGAGGTCTTGCCTCAAATCTGCAAGATTGAACATAAGGATATTGATGTGATCAGAAACGGCTTCAACCCTCTTCAGGAGCCTCTCTGTCTAATTCATCATAGTGAATGGTCGCCTCGAAGATTAATGTGGTATTAAACGTGGTGCATGTAGCTTGCTGATGGATAAAGAACAAGTTGATGTAATGTGAGAACTAATATTAGTTCTCTCTGACAAGTAAACATACTCCAGAGTAAAAGGCATAAGCATATTGTTTGTATCAAACTCTTCAGACACATGGGAGAGATTTACGGAATTAGGCACAATTCAAAAAATATATATGATTCTTTATTGATCTATTTATAATGAATGTCATGCCATGTCACGAATGAATCGAATGGGCCTCTAATGCCAGATATAGATGACAATCCTTACAGTTAACAAATATACACAAACCTATGAAGATACATTGAAAGTTGTACTACTACTCCTTCAGCACATCAACTACCTTGAAATGTATAGACTTTAAAAGGTGTTGAGAATATTTCAATGGTGTAGCCAAAGGTCAGGTGTTAATGATAACACTACTATACCAAACGCAGAACACTACTGACTCGATTCTTTTCAAATTGTGCACATGTCTTCTGTAGATATTGGAGAGGTGAAGTGGTGAATTTCAACCGATTTCTTCTTTATGCAGCAGAGATTACTTTATTTCTAATTTGGTTCAAACGGACCGACTGGTGAAAAATAGGATTAAGATAAAAGCTTAAAGGCACCGATGCACATATTTTCAAATCAGTATTTTAAGTCATATTGTGACATAGGCACTCACTCTTTATCGATGCAATAATCACTATTTGAAGTGATAAGCAAACAAGGACCCTTAGTGTTATCGAGAGATGTGCTTTATTTGTTGCTAGTTGTAAATTACAAAATATTGGTGTGGGCTTGTGCCTTTAAAATGTTGGATATCATATATAAATAAGGAAACCAAATGTATCTATTACATATTGATTAGTCACTGGCTCTTTCATAATCATAATAGCATGATGAAGGAATGTGCCTTCACCCGATCAACTCACCCATTATGTTGCGGAAGAGCCAAAGCTAAGTAAAAGACCCTCTGTGGTTGGCAGAAGTAAATATGATTGGTCACAGTGCATAGTTTGCGTGCGTGTCTTATCTTGAACCCGAAACAGGGTAGTAAAAACAAGATCAATAAATGTCAACGATATGATTTATTTTATTAATATGACATCTCAACAGCTCCTCTTAATTACAATGCTAATATATGCATATACAGTGAGATGATATTGGCTTTTCCTAATGCAATGAACTTTTCGTCTGAGGTGAACAAAGTTTACATCAATTGGTGAATGGAAATATCAATCTGAAATTACCAAACCGGAATTGCAAAATGCTCCATAATAATGTAATTAAGTGCAAGATACCCAACATTCTATAAGGAATACAATGCTCACCAGTTAGTTATGTCTCAAACAGAAATATGTCCTCATTTTCTTACCACAAATCTCTATAGTATATTATTAAAATCATCTCTTAAAAAACATTTCTTTGTCTGTCTAAAAACATGTAATAGTGTCATTCAGATATCATATATATTCAATGTTTAAGATAATTTTTATGTTTGATCAGTATTCTATTGAACCATTTCCTGAAACAAAGATAGTGTCCTTGTAACATTCTCACAAACAGCAAGGTTCACATCACAGTTCTACACCATGCACACGGTACAACTAGCAACCACTCCTCTCCTCTGATAAGTAAATATACACATGAACAAACAATCATAATGAAGACTATTTCATTACTGAATAAAGTACATTTCATACCCATATCACTGCCAGAAGCTTTAAAAAAATACTAATTTCTTGAGAATGACCAAAAATTAATTCTGTTATAAGTTTTAAACACAAATGATAAACAACATTTTATTCCAAATAAATTAAGCACTGGTTAGCTTTGGTTTGTTGTACGTTGAGAAAACAGACAATTAACAGTGATATCTGCACTTAGTTTAACATATAATATGTTCTCATACAGTATTCCACGATCTTGCTTTGACAAGAGTAACCTTAAACGCACTAGTGCATGCCAATACTTTGTAAACACAACGAATGCACAGATTCTGCGTATATCTCGATATTACTCACTATCCTCACTCAAGTAATCTACCTCGTAAGTTATTTAACAAATATTTGCGTATTCAGGTAGTAAAGAGGATTTTTAAAGGCCGGAAATATTTAATGTTATGTTACATTAAATCCGCATGAAATACGATATCGGAAATATTCAAATTTTACTCATAACCAGGAAAGCGGAAACGGCAGCCGCTTTGGTCAATCTAATAACAATGCTATTATTGTGTTATTAAATCGGTTAATTTACAACATTGCTTTCATAAAACATATTCAATTATTTGTTCTCAGTTCAGAGTTAAGGTAAGTTCAATAGCTGCACACAGTAATTGGTCAGCCGTTTCCAAGTGTCAATAATTTATCCGTTTTGTGCACAGCTAACCATAGATTATTGTATGTCCAAGCCCACAGCGGCTGTCTTTACATTTTCATTGTTGATTGCAGGTAAAATGTAACGAATGTTTAGTATTTCATTGCATCAATAGAAAGGTTAAGTGAATGCATAAGTCCCTGTAACATGGAATGATACACTCGCTAAAAAATATCGATGAGATCGTTAATGTTTATCAATATTTCAAAACGGTAAAGAAGAAATTTGAAAATGTAACTTAAAACTTGGAGACTTGTTTTTCTTGAATTCACTTCACATCACTCATATCGAAGGTTATAAAACGAAAACCGATCCCGAATACTAAAGGGGACTGTATCAAGAATAAATTACAACCACAGTTCCAAAATGAATTTAAAGAAGGAGTTAATAAGACACGAATACATTTTAAAATCCTTAAAACCATGTCAATTATCAAAATAAGTGTGATTCTTTGTGAAACCACCTACCAATAAGGGATAGTCAAGTGTTCTAGCTGAGTCATATCATCACAAGAATTGAATTCCTAATGATTGCCATTTCCATTGGTTAGTGATAAGTTTGGGGGCGTGTCAGTACCACACTGGTTCACTACCACTGAATCAATGAAGGTTCAGCACATTGAAAGTTGTAATTGTGAATGTACAAATTTAGAAGATTTGCAATTTTATACAAAATCCCATAGGTTGTTGGACGTTGGTAAATTTTAGTAGTCACTGAAACCAGGAGCTATTCACTGAGTGTATTTGTTCTAATGTTCTTACAGCAATACTCTCCTATTAAAGAGGCACAGTGTATGTCGTTGCGATCGAATATATGTCTAACTTATATTTAATTGAATAGAGGCTGTTTTTTCTTAAAATTTGTTTAAGTACAGTGACAAAAAGAGTTCGATCTACAATTAATATATGTTGGTTGTATGTATTCGGTCAGTTACAAAATAAAATTAAAAAGTGTGCAGAATTTCTACATCCGTCTTCGATAATCAAAAAAAATAATAAACTATGATAAATCTTGCATGATGTAGATAAAGATGCAAGTTTATGGAGTCGATTTAAACTTAGCTGTTAACATGTCCTATCTTGGTTTTTATCTTGGCAACAAAAAATCACAAAAATAATCTTTGTCATTTTCAGAATTGATGTTGTTCTAATGTCTTTTTTCTGAAGAAATAATGTTTTATCTCTACCACAGGTAATGTCCAGAAAAATAGAAAATAAACTTTTTAAAAAGATAACGTTATATTTATCTGAAAATTCCGAGTAGCATGAAACAAGCATCAGTTAGATAAACAGATCACAAGAAATACATCGAATAAATCTAGTGACATACACTCGGAGGCAAAAAAAACTATACTTACTTTTTAAAAGAGTCAAGAAAAAACTCCTACTTAATGTTAATCTGCTTGTAATGTTAAAAAACAGTGTATACACAATCTTAGCCATCATTGCGTGGATAGGTAACTTTTTATACCTGTTCAAGACATAATGGTTAGTGAATTGGCTGTTCAAAAGGGAGAATCTGATTGAGTGCATTCAATTTAGTTGTGCAATCAGCGACGCCGTTTCAAAAGTAATCATTCAAAATTCTTCTGATATTTCTGTGTGCTTTTCTCTAAGCTTTATTCAAATATGCACTTAGCATTTTGAGTCTTCTTTACACAACACATATACGCTTTGTTTCGAAACAGCATCTTTGCAAACGCCTGTGTGATGACAAATATGCTATCAATTTATCTGGTGTTTTCACTGGCAATATCTTGCCTCCAGGGGAAACTGCCGGAAGTTTGAGAAGAGCATGTTTTAGAACTGAGGTTGTTAAAGAGCCACTCCGTGAGTTGTTGTAGTCATATATGCCAAACTTAATCAATGGTGTCCTTTGATCGCGGAGTATTGACTGTTACCAAAAAAAAATTTTAAAGCTTATTGTTTTTACAGTGACAATATGAAGGTAGAACGTTGCAATTATAATCGAAAACTGGACAGTGGCGCGCGTCAAATAGTCAAAGAGACCTATCTAAAACAACCAGGAGGGCAGTTAGGAGTTGATAGTGTTTCTTAGGTTATATAACTACTATCCATGTAGGCTATATTTGACGTGATATCTACACCTCTGCGTATTTATAAGGCTGTTTTAAGATTTTCATGGAAAACTAGTATTTGTTACGTAAATGTCATTTGGACATGAAAAGTTCAGATGTTTTGATTTTATATCATCACATATGGGATTTAGATTTTTATCAAATGTAAATAATATGTAATGGAAATCACGGAGTGGCTCTTTAAGGAATCATTGATAAGGCTACCTGTGTGTGGAGAGAATGCAAGAAGTTGTGGTTGGTTGATTTCGTTGAAAATTGCTATTCTCACTTACATAGCATATTGAGAACATACATGTTAAAGATAATTGAGTGCGAAAATGACTAAAACATTATTTTCAAAACTTATAAACACTAAACAGAAAGACAATTAGTAGGATTAAGTAGGTCATCAAACTAATACACATTTGAATAAAGCTAAGATTTTAGACTTAAGATTTTAGAACAATTTTTCAATTCTCATTGAATACAAGTTAATGTCATAATTTAGAAAGGTAGTTTGAACTTAACTCAGGACGTAATGTAATCTGGCTCGTATCTAAGCCATATAAAAATTATTAAAGTTGCAAAATTGAATATGAAAGGCACCTGAAGCCGTAGGTAAGGTATATTATTACGCCACGACTAAATAGACAGAGCTGTTTGAAAAGGTAGGAACAGAATGATAGAGAGTCCCCACGGATTACCTCCCCTCCCAGTTAGAAACTGACAAACAACTGTCGCCAAGGTGCGAGGTCGCGGGTGGTGATAATAATATCACCAATATAGGTAGGCTCTACAGATTTAGTTAATCTATTTATGCAAAATTTGGCCTTTATCTCTATAAATATATAACAAATAAAATGTTTAAATCATGCTATTGTTTTGAATGTTGTAAAATGCTGGTAAGGAAAATAACGAATTCTATTGATTGAAATATGTTAAATTATTAAAACAGGTTATTGATTAACTCTTGTGAATGTTTTTTTTTTGGCGAAACATACTCATTTTACAAATAAAAGATAAATAACAAAACAAAATCAAATCTTATCTCAAACCGAAAGTTGAAATGAAACCTGGTTTTCCCGATATCCTAACTAGTTTACTCATGATCAATACAATGAGATCCCTGAACACCCCCACCCCCAAACTATTCCAACCCCTTCCGGATCCGCAACTGTCAATGTGGTTTGCGCTGAGACAAAATGTGATATAAAGCATTTAACGAATAGGTGCTTTGGTATTCTATTTATTACTCGCTGAATAATATTTGTAAAACATTGCAAGAAAGTTGCTCACATGGTTGCTCCCCTGATATTGTGATGTCACACTTAAAGATAATGTTGTCATGTCAAACGGAAATAATATATGTTAAGTCACAAATTGAATAACACTGTTGATTAATTGAAGAGTGCTATCTACACCAGGCGAGTAATAAACATGTTTATAAATATAAGTTGTGATGTTTACCATATTGTACATGTAACTCCATACGTACACAATTCAATTATCTCAAATTAAACAATTGATCTTTACCTCCTTAATTCTTTTACCTGACCTCTCTTTTCTTGTAGATTTGGAGTTATCTAATATCCAAATCATGTTAATGGAAAATAGACCCATTGAATTCTTTCGTCACATTATCACTGATAAGATAAACAGAGGAACGTATCCACATTTCAATAGAGTCAAAAGAGAAATAGAGAAAACTGACAAGGCCGACTTTGAATGTTTTTGATAGACACGTGATTTGTAAAGGGGTACCAACATTTACATAGATCAGGGCCTGCTTTCACAAAGCAACCTTAACTAAGGTTAACCTTAACTCCCATACTTTAACATTGCACTAAGGTTACCTTAAGGACTTACGATCACCTTAGGGCTTTGTGAAAGGAGGCCCAGAATGATATGCTTTTATTATCATGTCTATTCAAATTTACTTGGGGTCGTCAAATGGCTTTTTCAATCTGTTAAGGGCCCAGTATTTTAGCACATTAGTGAAAAATGTACTAAATCTGGAAGTAAAGTTATTAAAAAACGATATCAGCATATTTAACCTACTGTAACATTAAATTGCCAAAGCCACATTTCTGTAGGACGCCATAAAACAAGCAAAAATCCATTCTGTGACTCTCCTATTCAACCTTGTAAAGACGATTTTTTAAAAAGATATATTTTTTTCTGAAACATATTCAGATGTTAATAGTTGTCTTCTGAAGAAATTTTGTAACACTGCGAGTCGTATTAATCACTTTATGATAAGTTTCTCATTTATTTGTTATGACTTGAGTTTATTTGATGACAATGGCAGAACTGCTTCTTATATTTTATATTACCCATATGGGAAGATTGACAAGGTGATATTGATATTATTCCTGTAAGTCACACGGTAGTTACACATTTTCTTGGCATTTGATTGGTTGTTGTGAACCAATGAAAATGAACGTAGTGCCGGGACTATTTCATTCATCTTTCAAACTTGTCCCGACTGGTAATTTGTTTACCCTTAGACAGAATTTTAACAATGTTTATTTATTCAAAATAGTTGCCAGTCGTCATTTCTCAGATGTGGCGCTACAAACAACGCGAAATAAGCCTGCCCCATTGCACAAAATCAGAGAAATTAGCGATAATTGAATACGTTCTTCATCAGGTTAAACTAACAGTCGCTAAGAATTGTAATTAGTTTGGTTGACGGTTATGAAAACAGGATTAAACGTTCGACAACAACTACTTTTAGCTATTATTTTGAAACGTTTTTCACAAATTACAATTCAGCCGTGCGAAGGTAAGTGTCAAGCAATTTAACCAAAGCACACTCGAATGAATTTGGAATTTCGCAACCCTAATCCTTTATAGAAGAACGATCATTTCTATCATAATCGAGTTTTGACATTTTAAAAAACATATAGGTAATATAAACAATAACCAACTCGTGACTTGAATGACAGATTATCTTTCCCGAGTTATATTAATTTCGTAATTCTCGAGCCTTGGCGAGAGAATTACAAAATTAAAATAACGAGTCATTCCCCGTCACTCGTTAGTTATTGTCTATATCGTATTTAAAATTCAGCCAATGTCACCTTTTGGTGTGACGCTACAGAGATTAAAAGGCTGAGGGGGTACCCATGTAAATATGTAAAAATGACACATTGCGTCCCAGTTTATACACTGTTACCACTCAAATTTGCATAATAGGCATAGAAGTTTCATTCTGCAATGGGGACCCCTCTTGGCCGGTGGACTATTATCTTATTTAAAATTGTGCTAATGTCTTGCCCTTGTCATTTTAAAGAGGTCATTGGAAGGTGGACTTAAATAAGTATTTTTACGTCTCATCATTACTTATGTAAGGTTATTTCCATGACAATGATGTATACTTTCTTTGAAATTTCCTACTCATCTTCAATATTCTCCATCTCTTTGGTTTCCAATCACATCTCAAGAAGGTGAGTTCTTGCAGTGCCCGGTCTGTGTAAAGCAATTCATTTTTAGGGTCGATTTTTTCAAAGTATTTTTAAGCCTATTCATTACTCATATCAGATTATGTTTATGATAATTACTATGTTGTGTGATTTTTTTAAAATTTCTTGCTCCTCTCCCTCATCCTCTGCTTATTTTTAATCTCATCTCTGAAGTGCCTGGTTCTTGCAGACCCCACCAGATTGGCCCCCATCTCAATTACACTTATCTACATGCCTCAGTTATTGCCACTAAAATGGTTGAACCTCTGGAGAATGTCGATATCACATCCCTCAAAGATGAGTTTTTGGAATGCCCGGTCTGTGTTGAGCATTATAACCACACAAACAGATGTCCCCGTCTACTAAAGAACTGCCTTCACGCCCTATGTACTGAGTGCCTTGATCAGCTCATACAAAAGGAAGGAAGAGGACAGCTAACTTGCCCTCTCTGCAGACATGTTGTAAAGGTCAAAGGGAAGGCCAGCTCTTTACCTGCAGATCCTGTAAGAAGCAAGCTTGTGGATTTCCTGAATATGAAGCAACAGAAGAAGATAAAGTGCACAAACTGCCCTGATGGAAATAATGCTGATGGTAGATGTTATGAATGCCAGTCGTATATCTGCAAGGAATGCATAAATGCTCACAATCGAAACCATTTGAGCAGAGATCACAATATCAGTTCATTGGAAGATGCTCTCAAGGTTCCAATAAAGGAGTTTTCACAAGGTCATTTCTGTCCAAAGCATCCAAAGCACCACATTGAATTCTACTGCTCTGTTGTGTTTCTTGTACAGTAGTTGATCACAAAGGTCATGAGTTTGAGAAGATTAAAGATGCAGCTGTTTGGAGGAAAACCTCCATCCAAGAATGTCTCAAGGACGTTTACAAGACCAAGACTGACCTACAACAACGTCAAAAGTCAACGAAAGCAAAGAGAAATGCTGTAGAGCAGATGAAGAAGGAGTCAGAAATGAATATCAACAAGATGAATGATGACATGAAGCTGCAGCTGGATCAACGAAGGAATCAACTTTTGTCTGAGCTGCAGCAAGAAAGTTCAGCAATGATTTCAGTTATTGAGAAGTCATCAGCAGCTTATGATACCACCCTTGCGGTCATCGAGTCCACATACACCTACTTCACCCAGACAAAGGAGAAAGTTGATGACGTGGAGATGTTGCAGATGTATCCTGCCATCAAGAGAAGTGTGGATGCTCTTACAGGTCAACCAGTTGCTAAAGATGTGAGAATCAATGAAGAAAGGCTCAAATTCTCGCCAACGCAGAAAACAACATTTGATGGACTTGTGTCACAACTTGGAGCTTTTGAACGTCAAGACGACCCATCCCAAGCAGTTCATAGCATTCAAGGTTAGTGACAAAATATTTCATATGCTGGTGTTCAAAGGAATATGAATTGGTAAATTCTCCTTAGAGCAGCGATGTTTCTTATGTTCTATATGAATAAAGTTAAACCGCTTATCATTTTTATATACATTGTTATAACATGATTTAATTACTGTTGTCCACGGTCTATTTACATTGTATAAAGTGTTGAAAACTACAGGGTTTATGACTATTGTTGATATGAGGAAAACATATAGTGTATATTACTCTAGATAATGTGAAGGAAACTTACTGGATATTTGGTTCAAGTTAATATAAAGAGACATATTAGGTTGTAACGAACGAACAAACTAAGAAGGGGAGCGACGTCACATCTTTATTCTTTTAGAGAAAGATTGACTGAAAACAATAAACAAGACTTATAGTTTAAATGCATCAGTCAATTAGTATGTTTTCGTTCATACATGTGCATGCAGCCGAACTTACAAACTCCATGTTCTTTACAATGAAAAGCTTTTATATTCATTAAATCAATTAAACATGTTAAAGTAGGGTTTAATATTGTTTATCTTACCGTTTTATATGCGCTCTCTAAACTTATGAACGAACTTGACTTGAAGTCACCAACACGGTCCCTCCACAAACACGACTTGATACCATGTGACAACCACCTGGAATTAGCTGCCCCTAACTGGGCTCACGTGTGCTATGCGCAAACGAGAAAACTATAAATATAATTTACCAACCACATCCTTACATAGGTATATGAGCATAACATAAAGGGTTTTATGTTCTAGTTAATGTAAAGTGGCTTATATGGTATATGGCTCTAGTTAATGTGAGAAAACATATAGGGAATTTAAGAAACATATAGGGTACATGGCTCTTGTTAGTGTGTGGAAAACATAAAGGGTATATGGCTCTAGGTATTGTAAGGAAAACCTATTGGGTAAATGACTCTATTTAATGTAAGGAAATCATATATGGTATATGAGTCTAGTTAATATGAGGAAAACATGTAGGTTAAATGAATCCAGTAAATGTGAGGAAAACATAAAGTAAATGACTCTAGTTAAAACGGGAAAACCATATAGGGCATATGATTTTATAGTTGATGTGAAAACACATCAGATATGAATAAAAACGTCAGATGCCTAGTTGGGTTTGTCATCAACTTTATCTGTCATAAGAAGAAAAGAGTGACAATAAATAGAAATTATTTATTCAGTTGTTTCCTTATATCATTTCGATTCTCTAAACATTATTCCATTAATCCAAACATGGACCATAAACCCGATAAAAAACAATAAATAAGTTATCATTAGCAAAAGAAAAGTTCATCAGCCGAAATGATTCCTCAATTCAATTCAATTTGAATTCAATCAGGTTTCTGGAGTACTCTTGTCGAAAACGATGGTGACCTTAAACAGTATTTATGTGCGAGCGTATTTGTTCATGTTTGTATTTATTGTCATGATAATAGTTATATAATGAAATAAAAATAATATTTCACTTTTAAGATTTTCGAAATTCTCATTCTGATGCTATGGGACATCAGGATATAAAGACACTTTTAGGAGGTAATATTGCTTTTACAACGCACTGTTATCTTCCAAGCGACAGCAAGCTTGACACTTGAATCACGACAACATTAAGACGTATCTGATTGTGTAAATTCAATTCATATCTGATACATATACTAGTAGTTAACAGTCGCATCCTGTATACATTTGTGTGTTTAAAGAGCCACTCTGAGAGTTCGTCTTTTTTAGTTGTTTTTATTTGTTCCCATATTTAATTACAGGCAGAAATTAAATGCACATGAACACACAGGGTCCAAAAACACATCAATATCAAGTTTTAAGTACAATTTTGGCCACTAAGTTCGCCATTAATAAGTACACTTCAATCATTAAAGATTGGGAAAAGGGGTAACCATCTTTTTGAAAACCTCTCAAAATTATTGTTTCTTCTGGCTATGAATTTTTCCACAGTGAAAAAATCTTTCAATAATTTTTGAAAATTATGTCAATTTCGATTAAAATTGTTTAAAGTGCAAGTGTTTATATATTTTTTGCAAAGAGTAATATGTGAAGTAACCACTCTGAGAGTTGATGGAGTCACACATGCCAAACTTAAGCAATGATGTCATTTCATCGCGAAGGATCCACTGTAACCAAAAAGAAACATTCGAAGGCAAATTGGTTTTGTACAGTGAGAATACAATGGTAGAAAGTCGTAATTATGATCGAAAACCGGACAGTGGTGCGCGTCAATCAGCCAATTGTAATTTTGGAGACTTATCTGAAGCCGCCAGGAGGTCAGTTTGGAGTTGATAGTGTTTGTAAGCTAATATAACTAGTATCCATGTAAATTGAACGTGTGATTTCCGCCTCTGTATTTATATGGCTGTTTTTAGATGTTCATGGGAAAACAGGATATGTACATGTCATATATATTTGTCTTTTGGAGAGGAAAAGTTTTAGTCAGTTTTATTCAAATCCAATCCACAGCTGTACCGAGGACGATGACTGTCACTCAACAAGATGGATGTATGGTTGCTCAAGGCAAGACACTGACTGTGAAACTTTACAAGGGAGATATGACAACACTCACAACAGATGTCATCGTCAGAGAGGTTGATCAGAAACTATCACCATGGCATGCAGCCTCAAGATATGTTGCTGATATAGCAGGACCTGAACTGCCAGATAAATTAGTCAGAATAAGACGAGAAGAAGGTCCGGCTCCTCCAGGATCAGTTGTTGTCACTGATGCTGGTCGTCTTCCCTGCAAGAAAATCTTCAACTTTGTAAGTCCATATGATGCTGGAAAAGGCGTCACCAGGTGTCTCTGTGAAGCTGTCAACAGGAAACTCTCATCAATTGCATTTCCATGGAATTGTAAGTATAAATATCTTTTTCTAACATCATAACTTCATTAGATTTCATCAAAATATGATTTAACTGAGAATGTTTCCTGAATGGAAATAACTAGACACACATACTACCTAATATATGTGTAATCATATTTGTAAATGATACCTATTGTTCAATTTACAATAATTAAGATAAACATTACCTTTCACAAAATCATCATAAATTTATACCATTAAGGAAAGTATTTTAGATAAAGGAAATTAAAAGTGCTTAAGGAAGTTGTGCCTTCAATATTTTCAGTTATCTGAATTTTAATCCTTTTTTCTGCGTTGTAATTGGACTCTATACAGATATCTAAAATTCTTATGTATTTGATCACTCGGGGAAGGCGGGGAGATATAGGGAGTGTAGGGTTTTTATATCTTTAAAAGAAATTATATTATTATTTTACGTATTATTATATATTATATGCCCATGAAATTGAGAGTGGATGAAGTAGGTTCGATTCCTGAAATTTCATTATTTGCATTATCATTAATTATCAATTAAAATAATGTTTCAAAAACCTATAAACAAAAAGCTCAATGACTAAACAATTAATTATCATATTTGCTGTACCTGTTCATGTCAGAGGAATAAGCCAAGTATAATTTTATCTATCATTCTTTTTGAATTTATTTAAGATTTAAAATGACATCTTATAAATTTATCAATCTATAAAATACAATTGAGACGTAATCATTGAAGAAGATTGAATCATATTTTCAGCTATATTTTATTTTCTGTAGAAAATAGACATAATAGGAACATGTTGTTTTATGAAATTTTATTTCTTCAAGTTCCCCCAATTAATTATTCATGCCAATTGAATTATCTTCGGAGGGTCAATATCTAATTACTTCAACCGATCATCCATAGTAACAGTCATTTTTGTGTCACACATTTAAACCATATGAGTTTTAGAAACTGCCACTGCCCCTTTTAAGTCATTTATTATCTAAACTGGTTGGCACATAGTAACTGTTTAAAATGTGTATGTAAACATTGCTGAATTGAGTGATACTGGTTCAAAGACATAATATAGACTCTGTAATAAAAAAAAGTAAGAAGTGGGAATATATATTGGCAGGACGTGATATTTAAAAACACACCATTTCGTATTATGTATTTTAGTTAATATTAAGGTACATATAGTTCACAAAGATAGAAGGTTCATTCATGAATATTCTTCAAACGTCTATTCCTTTCCTTTCTCAGATTTCATGATACCAGCAGTAAGATCGTTTGACCTGAGTGTGACAGAAGGATCTCTACAAGAAGTACATATTGTATCTGAGGATAACTGGCAGTTTTCTGGGAGGGTATTACATGTGAAGGAAGTCTGGCATCAAATCTCAAAGGTAGAAAAGGAGGATACCGATGTGATCAGAGAACATCTCAATCCATCTTCAGGGGCCTCGCTGTCAAATTCACCAGAGTGAATCTCCGACTCAAAGGTTCATGTGATATTAAACGTGGTGCACGTATGCAGGGCCCTAAAACGGTAGCTCGCTGATTGATAAAGGGATAAAGATCAACTTGATGTGATTAGAAAACTAATTTTAGTTCTTTCTAAAAACTATATCTGATCTTTTATTGAGCTATTTATAATTAATGTCATGCCATGTCAAGAATGAATAGAATGGGCCTCTAATGCCAGATATAGATGAACATCTTTAAAGACAACAACTTTACACAAACCTATGAAGATACATTGAAAGTTGTGCTACTACTCCTTCAGCAAATCAACTACCCTGACATGTATAGACTTTAAAAGGTGTTGAAAATATTTCGATGGTGTAGCCAAAGGTCAGGTGTTAATGATAACACTACGATACCAAACGCAGAACAATACTGACTCGATTCTTTTCAAATTGTGCACATGTCTTCTGTAGATATTGGAGAGGTGAAGTGGTGAATTTCAACCGATTTCTTCTTTATACAGCAGAGATTACTTTATTTCCAATTTGGTTCAAACGAACCGACTGGTGAAAAATAGGATTAAGATAAAAACTTAAAGGCACCGATGCACATATTTTCAAATCAGCATTTTAAGTCATATTGTGACATAGGCACTCACTCTTCATCGATGCAATAATCACTATTTGAAGTGATAAGCAAGCAAGGGCCCTTAGTGTTATTGAGAGATGTGCTATATTTGTTGCTAGTTGTAAATTACAAAATATTGGTGTGGGCTTGTGCCTTTAAAATGTTGGATATCATATATAAATGAGGAAACCAAATGTATCTATTAAATATTGATAAGTCACTGGCTCTTTCATAATCATAATAGCATGATGAAATAAAGAAACACCCATCTACTAAGTTATCGGTCAAACATATCTATAGATTGCTTATCTGTTGTGACTCATTTGATATTTCCTTCTTGATTTTTATTAACTTGAAATGTATTCTGAAACTGTTTGTTTATACTTTAATCAAGTTGTAATTATATCAAGTTATTTGTGATTTTTTCCTGGTTTGATAAGGGGCAATTTCCATTCTTAATTTACACGCACCAAAGATATAAGGATGCAGTTCTGTTGATGTCAAATATGTGAAAGTGAACATATTCACTTGTTTCACGGTAAAACGAGTATGTCAATCATTCACTTTCATACCCTGGGATAGAATCCCACTCAAAGATTCATGCTGTAACCTATGACCTTTCTAAAAATAGTCAACCAATGACAAAGGTTTTTGCATGTGAGTTCGAAATGTGAAGACTGGCCACCTGGTTTGCATGCTTCTGGAACACTGCAGAACTCATACGGTTAGCAATAGCTAATATAACATACATGTAATCAAACTTGGTAAATGCTTGTACTTGAACCTCCACAGGTGAAACATTATTAGAGACTTGTTTTTCTTGAATTCATTTCACATCACTCATATCGAGGGTTATAAAACGAAAACCGATCCCGAATAATAAAGTTGACTGTATCAAGAATAAATTACAACCACAGTTCTAAACTGAATTTAAAGAAGGAGTCAATACGACACGAATACATTTTAAAATCCTTAAAACCTTGTTAATTATCATAATACGTGTGATTCTTTGTGAAACCACCTATCCATAATTTCGTCTCACGATAAAGGGATAGGCAAGTGTGCTAGCTGAGTCATAACATCACAAGAATTGAATTCGTAAAGTTGGTCAAATGACCATTGCCATTGGTTAGTGATAAGTTTGGGGGCGTGTCATAACGAATTGGTTCACTGCCACTGAATCAATGAAGTTTCGGCACATTGACAATTGTAATTGTGAATGTAAAAATTTAGAAGATTTGCATATTTTACAAAATCTCATAGGTTGTTGGACATTATAATATTTTAGTAGTCACTCAAACCAGGAGCTATTCACTGAGTGTATTTGTCCTGATGTTCTTACAGCAGTACTCTTCTATTAAACGGACACAGTGTATGTTGTTGCCATCGAAAATAACATAATAATAGAGGATCTTTGACATTTCTCGTCGAATACCTTGGATATCTCATCCAGTGAAGTAGAATTTTTTATTTTCTCGAGTGGCGTAAATATATGATTTTCTACTTCACGAGATGAGATATTCATGGTATTTGACGAGAAATGTCAAATGTTCTATTTATTATGTTTCCCAAAACCCCGTACATGAGCGTAACTATATGAACTGAGAAGCTTAAACGCTTCGCTAGCGTGGCTGTTGCATGACGTCATTAAATTTTTTCATGACGTCAAAGACGACGTCATATGATTGTTGCATCATTTTGCAGAGTAGAATATCATTTTTATTTCACTCAGTGAAAATAATGGTTTTATTTTCACCGATAAATGGCATATTTTACCATATGAAATATAATAAATGATAATATTCAATTGAATAGAGGTTGCTTTTTTCTTGAATTTTTTAAAGTACAGTGACAAAAAAGGTTCGATCAAAGAAAAGTATTTGTTGGTTGTGTGTATTAGGTCAGTTTACAAAATAAAAGTAAAAATTATGCAGAATTTCGACATCCGTATTCGATAATCAATGAAAATAATAAACTATGATAAATCTTGCATGATGTAGATAAAGATGCAAGTTTATGGAGTCGATTTAAATTTAGCTGTTAACATGTCCTATCTTGGCTTTTATCTTGGCAACATAAAATCACAAAAATACTCTGTGTCACTTTCAGAATTGATGTTGTTCCAATGTCTTTTTTCTAAAATAATCATATTTTATTTCTACCACAGGTTATATCCAGAAAAATAGAAAATAAACTTTTAAAAAAGATAACGTGATATTTAACTAAAAATTCCGAGTAGCGTGATATTCACAGTACAATTATCAAACAAGCATCAGTTAGATAAACAGATCACAAGAAATACATTGAATAAATCTAGTGACATACACTCGGAGGCAAAAAAACGATAATTACTTTTCAAAAGAGTCAAGAAAAAACTGCTGCTTAATGTTTATCTGCTTGTAATGTCAAAAAACAGTGTATACACAATTTTAGCCATCATTTCATGGATAAGTCACTTTTTATACCTGTTCAAGACGTAACGGGTGTTGAATTGGCTGATCAAAAGGGAGTATGTTTTTTAATCTTGTTGAACTTCCTAACATTTATTACTTCATCGAGAAGTACATTCTCTCCCGACAGAGGTAGCTCCATCAAATATTTGTATACATTATCTGTACTTATACAAGCGTTTCACGCTCTAGAAATGTAGAAATCTGTTTGAGTGCAATCAAATTAGTTGTGCAATCAGCGGCGCCGTTTCAAAAGTAATCATTCAAAATTTATATGATATTTCTGTGTGCTTTTCCCTAAGCTTTATTCAAATATGCACTTTGCATTTTCAGTCTTTTTTACACAACACATATACGCTTTGTTTCGAATTAGCATCTTTGCAAACCTCTGCGTGATGACAAATATGCTATCCATTTATCTGGTGTTTTCATTGGCAATATTTTGCCTCCAGGGGAAACTGCCGGAAGTTTGAGAAGAGCGTGTTTTAGTACTGAGATTGTTAAAGGGCCACTCCGTGAGTTGTTGTAGTCATATATGCCAAACTTAATCAATGGTGTCATTTGATCGCGGAGTATTGACTGTTACCAAAAGAAAACACATTTTAAAGCTTATTGTTTTTTACAGTGACAATATGAAGGTAGAACGTTGCCATTATAACCGAAAACCGGACAGTGGCGCAAGTCAAATAGTCAAAGAGACTTATCTAAAACAACCAGGAGGGCAGTTAGGAGGTTATAGTGTTTGTTAGGTTATATAACTACTATCCATGTAGGCTATATTTGACGTGATATCTACACCTCTGTGCATTTATAAGGCTTTTTTTAAGATTTTCATGGAAAACCAGTATTTGTCATGATTTTATATCACCACATATGACATTTAGGTTAGTATCAAATGTAAATAATATGTAATGAAAATCACGGAGTGGCTCTTTAAGGAATCATTGATTAGGCTACCTGTGTGGGGAGAGAATGCAAGAAGTTGCGGTTGGTTGATTTCGTTGAAAATTGCCATTCTCATTTACATAGCATATTGAGAACATACATGTTAAAGATAATTGAGTGCGAAAATGACTAAAACATTATTTTCAAAACTTATAAACATTAAACACAAAGACAATTAGTTGGATAAAGTAGGTCATCAAACTAATACACATTTTAAAAAAAGCTTAGATTTTAGACTTCCTTACTTTCCAAGAACGATTTTTCAATTCTCATTGAATACAATTTAATATCATAATTTAGAGAGGTAGTTTGAACTTAACTCAGGACATATGTTAATCTGGCTCGTATCAAAGTCACATATAAATTATGAAAGTTGCAAAATTGGATATGGAAGGCCCCTGAAGCCGTAGGTAAGATATATTCATTCGCCACGGCTAAATGGACAGAGCTGTTTGAAAAGGTAGGAACAGAATGATAGGAGACCCAACAGATTACCTCCCCTCACAGTTAGAAACCGACACACAACTGTAGCCAAGGTGCGAGGTCGCGGGCTGTGATAATAATATCACCAGTATAGGTAGGCTCTACAGATTTAGTTAATCTAGTAATTCAAAATTAGGCCTATATCTCTATAAATATTCAACAAATGCAATGTTTAAATCATGCTTTTGTTTTGAGCGTTGTCAAATTTATGTAAACTGCTGGAAAAGACAATAACGAATTCTATTGATTAAAATATTTTGATGTATTATAACAGGTAATTGATTAACTCTTACGAGTGTTATTTTCTTTTTTTGGCGATCATTTCACAATTAAAAGACAAACAACAAAACGTAATCAATCTTAAACCGAAAGTTGAAATGAATCCCGGTTTTCCCAAAACCTTACAAGTTTATTCATGATCAGTACAATGTTAGTCCACAGACATCACTGAACACCCACCAACACCCCTCTCCCCAACCTAACCCCCTCCGGATTGGTCAATGTCAATGAGGTTTGCGCTGAGACAAAATGTGATATAAAGCCTTAAACGAATAGGTGCTTTGGTAGTTGAGGGCGCAAAATCGAGTTAGATATACACTTACCATTTATGAGTTTGATAAAGTGTTGTTTTGAATGAAACTACATTAATTACTCGCTGATTTGTATTTGTACAACATTGCAAGAAAATTGCTGACATGGTTGCTCCGCTGATATTGTGAAGCCACAATTAACAATTATGGTGTCATGTCAAACGGATATATGTTAAGACACAAATTGAATAACACTGTTGATTAATTGAAAAGTGCTGTCTTCAACAGGCGAGTAATAAACATTTTTATGAATATAAGTTGTGATATTTACCATAGTGTACCTTCTTAATTCTTTTACCTGACCTCTCTATAGTTTTCCTGTTGATTTCGAGTTATCGTATATCCGAATCATGTTAATGGAAAACAGACCCATTGAGTTCTTTCGTCACATTATCACTGATAAGATAAACAGAGGAACGTACCCAAACTTCAACAGAGTCAAAAGAGAAATAGAGAAAACTGACAAAGGCGACTTTAAACGTTTATGATAGACACGTAATTTGTAAAGAGGTACCAACATTGTCGTGGATCAGAATGATATGCTTTTATTATCATGTCTATTCAAATTTACTTAGGGTCGTCAAATGGCTTTTTCAATCTGTTCAGGGCACAGTATTTTAGCACATCAGTGAAAAATGTACTAACTGTAAAAGCAAAGTTATCAAAAAACGATATCCACATATTTAATCTACTATATTTCTGTAGGACGCCATAAAACAAAGCCAAAATCCATTCTGTGACTCTCCTATTCAACCTTGTAAAGGAGATTTTGAAAATGATATATTTTTTTCGAAACATATTAAGATGTTGAAAGTTGTCTTCTGAAAATTTTTTGTAACATTGCGAGTCGTATTAATCACTTTATGATAAGAATATCATTTATTTGTTATGACTTGAGTTTATTTAATGACGATTGCAGAACTGCTGCTTATATATTATCTTATTTAAAATTGAGCCAATGTCTTGTCCTTGTCATTTTAAAGAGGTAATTGGAAGGTAGACTTAAATAAGTATTTTTACGTCTCATCATTACTTATATAAGGTTAAGGAAATTTCTATGCTGTATACTTTCTTTGAAATTTCTTACTCATCTTTCATTATCTTTTGTTTCCAATCACATCTCGAATGAGGTGAGTTCTTGCAGTGACCTGTCTGTGTCAAGCAATTCAACCAGACTGATTGTCCCCCATCTTCCCCGCCATCAACAGCTACCTCCTCCTTTTTTGTTTTCAGTTATTGCCACTACAATGGCTGAACCTCTGGAGAATGTCGATGTCACATCCCTCAAAGATGAGTTTTTGGAATGCCCGGTCTGTGTTGAGTATTATAACCACACAAACAGACGTCCCCGCCTACTTAAGAACTGCCTTCACGCCCTATGTACTGAGTGCCTAGATCAGCTCATACATAAGGAAGGAGGTGGACAGCTCACTTGCCCTCTCTGCAGACATGTTACAAAGGTCAAAGGGAAGGCCAGTTCTTTACCTGCAGATCCTGTAAGAAGCAAGCTGGTGGATTTCCTACACATGAAGCAACAGAAGAAGATAAAGTGCACAAACTGCCCTGATGGCAATAATGCTGATGGCAGATGTGATGAATGTCAGTCGTATCTCTGCAAGGAATGCATAAATGCTCACAAACGAAACCATTTGAGCAGAGATCACAATATCAGTTCCATTGAAGATGCTCTCAACGTTCCAATATGGGAGTTTTCACAAGGTCATTTCTGTCCAAAGCATCCAAAGCACCACATTGAATTCTACTGCTCTACAGAGGAGGAACTCTGTTGTGTTTCTTGTACAGTAGTTGATCACAAAGGTCATGAGTTTGAGAAGATTCAAGATGCAGCTGCTCGGAGGAAATCCTCCATCCAAGAATCTCTCAAGGACGTATACAAGACCAAGACTGTCCTACAACAACGTCAAAAGTCAATGAAAGCAAAGAGAAATGCTGTGGAGCAAATGAAGAAGGAGTCAGAAAGGAGCATCAACAAGATGATTGATGACATGATGCTGAAGCTGGATCAACGAAGGAATCAACTTTTGTCTGAACTGCAGCAAGAAAGTTCAGCAATGCTTTCAGCTATTGAGAAGTCATCAGCAGCTTATGATACCACCCTTGCTGTCATCGAGTCCACAGACACCTACTTCACCCAGACCAAGGAGAAAGCTGATGACGTGGAGATGTTGCAGATGTATCCTGCCATCAAGAGAAGTGTGGATGCTCTTACAGGTCAACCAGTTGCTGATGATGTGATAATCAATGAAGACAGGCTCAAATTCTCGCCAACGCAGAAAACAACATTTGATGGACTTGTTTCACAACTTGGAGCTTTTGAACGTCAAGACGCCCCACCCCAAGCAGTTCAACACACTCAAGGTAAGTGACAAAATATTTCATATACTGGTGTTCTAAGGAATATGAATTGGTAAATGGTCCTTAGAGGAGCGATGTTTGTTTATGTTCTATATGACTAGATTTAAACCGCTTGTCATTGTAATATAAATTGTTATAACATGATTTAATTACTGTTGTCCACGGTCTATTTACATTGTATAAAGTGTTGAAAACATACAGGGTATATGACTATTGTTGATATGAGGAAAACATATAGTGTATATTACTCTAGATAATGTGAGGAAACCATACGGGATATTTGGTTCTGATTAATGTAAAGACACATATTAGGTATATAGTTCTAGTTAATATGAGCAAAACATCAGGGGTTTATGTTCTAGTTAATGTAAAGTCGTATATAGGGTATATGGCTCTAGTTAATGTGAGAAAAACATATAGGGAATTTAAGAAACATATAAGGTATATGACTATTGTTAATGTAAGGAAAACATATTGGTTATCTGACTCTGGTTATTGTAAGGAAAACGTATAGGGTATATTACTCTAGTTAATGTTAGGAAAGCATATAGGTTATTTGACTATCTAATGAAAGGAAAACATATTGGGTATATGCCTTTAGTTATTGTAAGGATAATTTATAGGGTATATGAGTCTAGTTAATATGAGGAAAACTTATATGTCTTTAGTTATTGTAAGGAAAACATATAGGTTATATGAGTCTAGTTAATATGAGGAAAACTTATAGGTTATATGAGTCTAGTTAATATGAGGAAAACATGTAGGTTATATGACTCTACTTAATATGAGGAAAACATATAGTTTATATGACTCTAGTTGATATGAGAAAACATGTAGGTTATTTGAGTCTAGTTAATATGAGGAAAACATATAAAGTATATGACTAGTTAAAACGAGAAAACTATATAGGGCATTTGACTTTATAGTTGATGTGGAACACATAAGATATGAAATAAAAAGTCAGACACCTAGTTTGGTTTGTCGATCAACTTTATCTGTTACAGGAAGAAAAGAGGGACAATAAATAGACAGTATTCAGTTGTTTCCTTATATCAATTCGATTCTCTGAACATTATTCCATTAATCCAAACATGGACCATAAACCCGATAGAAAGCCATTAATAGCAATAGAAAAATGCATCTGCTGAACTGTTTCCTCAGTTAGTAAAAATTCAATCAGGTTTCCAAAAGTACTCTCGTCCTTCTTGGGCAAAGCAGGAATTATGTCAAGGTACTCCAAAAATATTTTGACCTTAAGCACTCATACATGTACGAGCGTATTTGTTCACTTTTGTATTTGTTGTCTTGATAAATGTATGATATAAAATAATATGATAATCCTTTTAATGATGCCAATAACGTTTCTGATTTTCTAAATTCTGACCTTCTGATGCTATGGATAATCAGGATATGAACACACTTTTTGGAGGTCATATTGCTTTTACAACACAAGTTTATCTTCCGAGCCGACAGCAAGCCATTAGACACCTGAGTTGTGACATATCTGCTTGTGTAAAATCTATTAATATCCGAAAAAAATATATTGTTGACAGTCGGATCCTTTAAACCTTTGTTGTTTTATAGGCGACTTGTTTTGTGGCCCTCTCAGCCTCGCAAATAAAATATTCAGCGCCATCATGGCAAATATTTTTTTCTTTACTTCAAATCATTCAATTGTTTGTTTACGATCCGCTGTTTTTACAATAGCATCTTATCTTCCCTGATAGGTTAGGGTTATATCTGTAGAAATCATTCGATCAAAATGTCATTTATTATCAAAATGCCTAAAAAGAGACTTTGAAAGATAATAGATATAAATGAATAGATAAAGCTAAATGAATATACCTTTCATTGAAATGAAATCGCAACAGCTTTCGTTTATACATTGCTCTCACTAATGACAGTCAAACACTTAGTTAAAAGATTTCAAATTGGAAACTACATGATTGTATATTTGTCTATCCTAGTAAGACACAATGAAGTAACATTTTGATACACAAAATTTTATATTTGATATGTCTATCTCCACAATAGTGATCTGTTTATCACAGAGATAGTTTGTATCTTAACATGAATAAAACAACAATACTTTTTACTAAAGAAGAACCAAATTCAAAAGCCATCTTTACAGTCACTTACTGTCAATCCAACCCACAGAAGCACAGAGGACGGTGACAGTCACTCAACAGCATGGCTGCACGGTTGCTCAAGGCAAGACACTGACTGTGAAGCTTTACATGGGAGATATGACAACACTCACAACAGATGTCATCGTCAGACTGGTTAACCAAGATCTATCACCATGGCATGATGTCTCCAACTCTGTTGCTGCTGCCGCAGGACCTGAACTGACAGATCAGTTAGAGAGAATTAGACGAGAGAAATGTCAGGCTTCACCAGGATTAGTTGTTGTCACTAATGCTGGTCGTCTTCCCTGCAAGAAAATCTTCAATCTTGTTGCATACAATATGAAAGAAGGCATCATCAACTGTCTCTGTGAAGCTGCCAAAAGAAAACTCACATCGATTGCATTCCCATGGATTTGTAAGTATATATATCTTTTCCAAACATTCTGATCAACACTTTACCTTATCTTTCATGAACATATAATTAACTGTGAATCTTTCCTGAATAGAAACTATTACCATCACCAGACACATCACTTGCCAATCATATTTGCGTGTACAAAAAGGCATGATGTTTTATAAAAATTTAAAATAGCCATGCATTCATAACATTTCAACTATAAATACACTTTGCATAAAATTATCATAACGTTAGGAACAATGATGTTCAAAGATATCATAAAGAGATGCCATCAAAGGAAAATAAGTGCTTAATTAATGAGTGTGAATATATTGTGGACAACACAGAAAGAAATTCCTTTTCTGACTTACTATTTGGGGGGAAGGCGGCGTGATGTAGGCAGTTAAATTAGATATATTCATTAGTTGGTGAGTGCATTAAGAAGGTTCGTGAAAATTCATGATATTGATCAAAATCATTATTATCATTACCATTATTATTATTATTATTTATTTTTCACGAACGTTTCAGTATTCACTTCAAGTTATTAGGAAAACTATTTCCATAGTGTAATTCAACTCTATTGTTAGAAAACTCAATTAATGATGGATATTTTCGTGCTTTTAGAAAACTCTACTCAAGCTCAAAACTTTCCAGTGGAATATAATCTGCTTCCTTAAAATTCATAATCTTGTTCAATCTTGAATCTTGTTGAATAAAATAGATTGTTGCCTGGCCTTCTCTTTCGAGAAAATTTTTTTCCTACAATGTTGTGGCAATATCTGTTGATGCTCTTCCATTTAAGCTTGCAAAACACTTGCAAAATGATTAAATTATTTACACATAATTAGTTTCAGATTTTCATTTCAACTGCTACAAAACAAAACGTTGTTGTAAAAAGAATTCCTTAAAGGAGGTGAATGAGCTATATAAAAAAAGAGTCTACTTATTACCAAATTCCCGGTTTAAATCCAAATGATGTATCTACAGTGGTGGCTTGCATGTATTTTTGACGTTGCATGAATACATTTCATGAGAGCAAAATCTTATTGAATGTTACACTTTGCACATTCATGATGAATCTTCATAGCTACGACAACATAATTTCTGTAAAATTTTACTGTGGTTATCATTCGAATAGTTAAGTATTAATTTACTCAACATACGTACATTAAATGATGTGTAAATATAACATGGCGGCTCATAGTATACCTCCCTTTACCAAAACTATAAACGTACTCGTCGTAGATTAAAGTGATGGTTCAGTAAATACTAAATCCAAACGTTTTACTTTAAACTGAGATGGTTTCAAAGCTGAAGTAGAATTCACCTCATACAAATATTCATGCTTCCCCTAGTAACATGGGATTCTATGGGAATAACATAATATACAACATAATATACCGGTATTTCAGACATATCACTGTACCGTTGAGACATTACAAAGTAACATTATTTTTTGCCTTAAAATATTGTACGTTCGGCTAAATTTTTAATTTTCGAACGGGACAAAGGATATAGTTTATTCAAGACGTTTTCGTCTAATCTAAACAGGAAAATACGTTACTCAAGGATTCTCGTCATCAGGTAGGTCCTACTGTAGCACGTTACAAGTAAATCCTTCATGTGAGCGCATTAAATTGGTTTCTAAAATCTAGCTCCGATTTACAACAGTTTCCTCGTGCAAAACTGTTACATCTCAAATCTTGTTTCTTAAACCGTTTAGAATATTCATGAACACATAGTATTATGGCACACTTACAACCTTTATTTCTTTTTAACTGTTTTGTCTTTGGCATGTGCACTTGATTGGACAACTAATGTTGAAATCCATTTTATAAACAAAGTCCATTGCACAGAGGAAAAGTCAAACTGAAACAACAAAGTATTTTCAGGTGTTGTGTAATTTGAGCATCTAACAGTGTAGTGTAATACATATTCACTTGAAAGTATTAATCAAGTACTTATCATATCTTATGCGTTAAAGCGTTATGTGTTAATTCCGAGAAAGAGTACCTGTTGTAGAACAAAATACAAATCATTCCTCTGGATATACTTCATAAGTCAATGGCTGGTAGAGGATATATGTAACCAAACTTGGTAAATGCTAAAACAAGCAACAGGTGAAGCGTTATGTGTTAATTCCGAGAAAGAGTACCTGTTGTAGAACAAAATACAAATCATTCCTCTGGATATACTTCATAAGTCAATGGCTGGTAGAGGATATATGTAACCAAACTTGATAAATGCTAAAACAAGCAACAGGTGAAGCGTTATGTGTTAATTCCGAGAAAGAGTACCTGTTGTAGAACAAAATACAAATCATTCCTCTGGATATACTTCATAAGTCAATGGCTGGTAGAGGATATATGTAACCAAACTTGATAAATGCTAAAACAAGCAACAGGTGAAGCGTCATTACAGGTTGTTTTATCTGAATTCATTTCACATTACTCATATTTAAGATTATAAATCGAAGACAGTGGACTGTGCATTTTTTAATCCTGAGAACCTTGTGAATTATCATTATACGTGTAAGTCTTAGTGAATCCACCTATCAATAATTTCAACTCAAGATAAGGGAAAAGGCAAGTGTGAATGAAGTTTCGGCACACTGACAATTGTCACTGTGAATATTAAAAATGAGAAGATTTGCATTTTTGTACAAAATTTCAGGGTTGTTGGACATATTTTTGTAGTCACTCAAGTCAAGGGTCATTCACAGTGACAAAAATGTTTAAAGTCGCGATTTTTTATTAAAAACAAGATAATGGCGTCCGCCAATGACTTTAAGGTAATGTTCGATACCCATTTGCAGCTGACACATAAAAATATGGGTTGGTAGTACGTAAAATAGGTCATTACACAAAATAATTTTAATTTAATTTTGACTTTCTTATATTTATAAGACTGATATCTTTCATAATTGTAAACAAGAAAATACAATGACTTTGGCATTTCAGAGATAAAGGTGCAACTTTATGGAGTCGATTTATACTTAAATCATGATATGTGCTATTTTGGCTCTTATGTAACCCATATAAAACCATAAAAACTACTCTTTGCCGCTTTAAGGTTTGATGTTGTTACAATATATTTTCTTCTACAGTAATAATATATCTTTTCTTCTACAGTAATAATATATTTAAATGATATTTAATTCAAAATTATGAGTAGCATAATAATCACAGTAAAATTATAAAACCAGCGTCAGTTAGACAAACAGATCACAAGAAATACTTTGAATAACCCTTATAACATACACTCAGAGATTTGAAAAAAACCGACACCACAAAGAGTCAAAATACTGTTGCTTGATAAGTGTATTTGTAATTTCAAAAAGCATATACAAAAGTGTATATACAATTTCATATGGATAAGGAACGTTTTATACATGTTCGAACACATAACAGGTGGTGAAATGGCAATTTAAAATGGAGTATGTTGTTATATTAATTTGTGTTAAAGAATCAATATTTCAGGTGTCTTTTATGCACATACATAAATATAAGTATTTAAAGTCTCTCTTTTTTAGAGCAGAACATTTCCCATTACCATTAGTATTTAAACATGATTGATTGATATGTCAAGTGTCTATTATGCACGTAAATTTAAGCAGCAGCAGGCTGACAGGATGTGATATTTCAAAACACGCCATCATTATGTACTCTAGTGTTACATATGATTTATAAAATTAGAAGATTTCATTCATAACTAGTTTATTCCTTTCCTTTTTCAGATCCCATGATGCCAGCAGTAAGAACATTTGACCAGAGTGTGA
This sequence comes from Phorcus lineatus, assembly GCA_921293015.1. Classification (NCBI taxonomy): domain Eukaryota; kingdom Metazoa; phylum Mollusca; class Gastropoda; order Trochida; family Trochidae; genus Phorcus; species Phorcus lineatus. The sequence goes on along the minus strand of OV121088.1, from coordinate 4,296,524 downwards.
CAGGAGGATCTCTACGAGAAGTCCATTTTGTAGCTGCTAATGGCAGGCAGCTCTCTGACATGGAGGAACAGATGAAGGAGATCTTGCCTCAAGGCTCTAAGATTGATCTACAGGATGTTGATGTGATCAGAGAACATCTCCATCCCTCTTCAGGGACCTCGCTGTCAAATACACCAGAGTGAACCTTCGACTCAAAGGTTATTGTGGTAATAAATGTGGTGCACGTAGCTCGCTGATGGATAAACAACAAGTGTATGTGATCAGAGAACGTAGTTAGTTCTTTAAGGAGACCCACTCTGACAAACAAACCAACTCCAAAGAGCTCTTAAGACACGTGAAGTGGAAGTCACTGTCCTGTAACTTAAGCAGTAGTTATTTTACGTTCGTTATTAAAGTTTTAGTTTATAATGTAATCCCCACAATTGCGGCTACCATGCCTTGTTTTAACGAAGCTATGAAAATGCTAATGATTTTTTATGAAAGAAACAATTATGAATTTATGTCTATTTCACGATTTAATTCAGAAAATAGTTTTCATTTTACTGAATAGGCATATGGTTCTCTTTGTTAGATAGTTTGTCTGACGTTTCAACTTTCAACTAACCCTAACTCTGACCTTTTAAATGACACCTAATAACTTCTTCGTTTTATTTTTTCTAAGGAATTAACATAGATAGATAGATAGATAGATAGATAGATAGATAGATAGATAGATAGATAGATAGATACATATCATGTTTTCAGTCACTTGCAAAATATTTATTCAAATTATAAATATATAATTAAAAAAAATATAAGCACTTATATACCTTCATTGATTGGTTAAGTTGAAAATATTCACTTGCCAACACGAAAGTAATTGAAAGTATGATTAAATTGTTCCTCTAGTAGGCTAACCATTATTCCGTAAACTATTATAAGCAGTTCAAAACTTATCTATTCTCGACACAATCTATTTTTGCATGACGGCTAATGAGTAGATTAAGGCCAACAAAAGAACATAAGACCTACATGCTATCCTCTAATCAGAAAAGGTTATATAATCATTTCTTCATTGCATCAAATACAATAGAATAGTGAGGCAAATATGCTGTGTTATATATATATAAGAAATAGTAAACATCGGATGGCTCTGACTGGATCAATCTTCTTTAATACAATACGATGAATTCATTTCGACCAGTGTATCGGTCTTTTCAAGTACATACTTACACTGATTATATATATATATATATATATATATATATATATATTCACTGTTGAAAAGACTTGTTATCAAGTCGAAATGCGACGCATCCAGTCATCATTAAAATGATATCTACAGCAAGTGTCGTCTAAAGTATTTTATTTTCAAATATACATTTACTTCACGTGCGACATTTCACCTTTTTACCTATATATATATATATATAATTATATATATATAATTCCTTTTTAAACAACACTCAACAGTCAGTCAGTCACCCATAAATCCCTTGGAGAAATGCGAAAGGGATCTGTTTTTAGAATATAGGTCTCAATTGATAGCGTACAGCACCGCTCAAGATGTTCGATGGTTTTGCAAATTAGTATGTCCACGTGCATAAGTTATACATCATTTGTTTCTAATCTCTCAAGGATTTCCAGGAGAAGATATTGAAGCATTGTCTGAAGCGTATTTCACTACCTCAATCTCTGTCACTTAGTGATTCACACTTAGTCGAGTTGACTCACCTTTTCACATTCTCTACTTATCGACTTGTAGCTGCTTGTACCGTTGTTAAGGAAGGTGCTTTTTACTAATATGGAATAGATGTTTCTGACCTTTCATGAGAAATCTATGTGCCTATGGGCCTCCAACCAATAAGAGGTACGCTCTCCTTTTTTAGATTTCTCTATACATCCAAAATACTGTATCTGTATAAATATTCAACAATTACAATGTTGAAATCACGCTGTTGTTTCTAATTGAATTCAATTCCAATGATTAAAATGTAATAAAAGAAGTTATTGATTAACGGTTATGAAAATTTGTTTTGAAAAACAAGATCGCTTAACAAATTAAAGACAAACAACAAAACAAAGGGAACCTTAAACAGAAAGTTGAAATGAAACCTGGTTTTCCCCGAATCCTTGAAACTATATAACTGTTTACATGTTCAACAAATACAGTGTTCAAACCATGCTTTTGTTTTAAACGTTGTCATATTTTGATAAAAAGCTGGTAAGGAAAATAACAATTCTAGTGATTTAATTGTTTTGAAGTATAAAAAGTACTTATGGATTAACTGTTATGAGTGTTTTATTTTGGGCGAAACAAGATCACTAAACAAATAAAAGACAAACAACAAAACAAAAGGAACCATAAACCGAAATTGAAATGAAACCTGCATTTCAAAAATAATATGCATTCACTATTTAATATTGCTGTTACTCTTTTTAGGGTCGAAATTCAAAAAAAATTATTCTAAGGAAGCGTCCCCACAAAATGTTTTCATAGATCAGAATGATATGCTTTTATTTTCATACATATTCAAATATACCTAGTATATGTATGTTGTTCTTTCAATTTGTTAAGGTGTCAACATTGTTAACACTCCAGTGATAAATGTACAAAATGTAATAATTTAATCAATTGAATATGTTATTAACATACTTCACCTACTTTGACATTCATATGCTAAGGCGTGGCTAATGGAGGACGCCACAAAACAATACACATAGCTATTTCGTGACTCATCTAACATTTAAAACGATGATTACTTTTGAAGCGCGGTTTTCGGAAACATGTCCAAATATTGTTTCAAACCTTTTAATTTAGTTAAGTTGTTTTCTGAACATTGCCAGTCCTATATATCACCCTTGGATTAGCTAGGATATCACGTATTTTGAATTGTGACGTTATATTTAATCTTGAGTATATTTGGTGAAATGGCAAAACTGCTGCTTAAAAAAATATCTGATAATGTAAATATATTGTAAAAGAGTCAATTCTTTGTCCTGGTTATTCTAAAGAGGTCACTTGATTAGTACTTTTATGTCTTATCATTACTTATATATACTAAATATATTTTTATGACAATTTCTCATCTCTTGCTCTACGTGAAAGGCTAGTTCTTGCAGTGACCAGTCTGTGTCCAGACCTACTGGTCCTAATCTCCTTAACACTTATTTGAAAAACTTATTATAAAACAGTTATCTCTTTTTTTTTTAGGTTATTGTCACTACAATGGATATTTGACATCATTTAACGACGTCATGTCATTGTTTCACTGAGTAGCCATTATTATTTTACTCAGTGAAAGAACGGATTTTATTTTCACCTATAAATAGCATATTTCACAATTGAAAATAAAATAATATTACATATGTGTTTGTTGAATCTCTATTGATATCTGAGAAATATATATAGTTTACAGTCGGTTTTGTGGCTATTAGAAGGTTAAGCTAAATGGACATACTTTCGTAATGAAATCGCAACAGCTTTGTTTTTACATTGCTTATGACATTTAAAAACTTAATTAAAAGATTTTAGATTGTATTTTTGTCTATCTTAGTAAGACACAATGAAGTAACATTTTGATACACAACATTGTATATTTGATATGTCTATCTTCACAATATTTACTTGTTTATCACATAGGGAGTTTGCACATTATGATAAATAAAACAACAATACTCTTTACTGAAGAATAACCAAATGCAAAATACACAACAAGGATATCTATCATTAGTTAAGCTCCTTTCATGGAAAAATCACCATCAAAATAAATTAATCAAATAAGAAATTTGCGTAGCTTCAAAGAACAAGTATAAAAAAATACAAAATATACCTTTACAGTCACTTACATTCAAATCCAACTCACAGCTCTACCGAGAACGATGACAGTCACTAAACAAGCTTAGAAAGACACATTTAAGTAACATTTTCATGCAGAACATTTTAAGTATATATGTTTTTGTTCACAATTGTGTATCATAGAGAAAGTTTGTAAATTTACTAAACAATACAAATACAACACTCTTCAATACATAACCGATCTTTACAGTCACATATATTCAATAATTTCAACCAACAGTTGCACCGATGCAACAGTCACTAAACAAGATGGCCTCATGTTTGCTCAAGGCAAGACACTGACTGTGAAGCTTTACAAAGGAGATATGACAATACTCACAACAGATGTCATCGTCAGAGTGGTTTACCAAGATCTATCGCCATTTTGTGAAATCTCCAACTCTGTTGCTGCTGCAGGACCTGAACTGACAGATCAGTTAGAGAGAATAAGACGAGATGAAGATAAGATTTCTCATGGATCTGTTGTTGTCACTGATGCTGGTCCTCTTCCCTGCAAGAAAATCTTCAACATTGTTGGTCTACATTATATCAAAGAAGGAACCATCAAGTGTCTCTGTGAAACCACCAACCGAAAACTCTCATCAATTGCATTCCCATGGAAATGTAAGTATAAAAGCCTTTACCAAACCTTTTCATAAACACATTCGGTTATCTTCAATCAAAATATAATTTTGCTGTGAATCTTTCCTGAATAGAATCTATAACTATAACAAGACGAATCACATTATCAAGATGACATAATCGATTTGTGTGCACAAAAAGCATAACGTTTTTTTAAAAGGACATTAAACACAATTTAACCGATTATCAATTCATAATGACGCAACTATTTTACACATTTTATATTAAATTATCCTCACGTTAGGGAAAATAATGTTCCAAATATGTACATCAAAGTAAAATAAAAGTGCACAACTAATGATTGCGTATACATGTGTACATATTGTGGTAGGTTGACTAATACTTATCACGTGTTTTGGTACAAATTATTTTATTTGACTTACGGCATCCGGAGAACCAAAAATGTAAAATATTCAGTAAATATAAGTAGCCAAACTGTCTTCGTTTGCAGAGCCGGGCTCAAAATCCAGTTATTATGTTTCTGAAACTTTGATTAAGTAATTCTCACCTACGGACGAAAGCCTTTCGAAATTTTAATTTAGATATCTGAAAAATTGTGTGTTTTGTTTCTATTGGAAACACGTTGTGATTTGACTTTCTAGGTACAGACATTCTTAAACTTCTTTGTATTTCGTGTATTTGCGGGAAAGGCAGTAAGGTGTAACGGGTTAGGGCATTTTGTATCTTAAAATGTAATAATTTCATATGTTGTCGAGTGCATGAAGAAGATTTGATTCGTGAAAATTCATAATTTTTACCATTATCGTTATTTATTATTCTCAATATTTTTTCACGATTTCATCAGAGTTCTCTCCTTTGCGCTTTCATAACTGATTGAACCCTTATCTCCAATTTTCTTACTGTATCTTTTAGATACAATTTACATTTGAGTGATTTATAAGTACCAGCTGCGGTACATTTTGTGGATTTCAATGAAAATCAATATAAATTATGTATTTTCATAAGATAACTATATTGAACCTAATGTGCATGAAAATGGTTATTTCAACAACTGTCGGTATTTGTAGATGAATTAATCATATCTAAAGATAAAAACACCAATGACTAGACAAATTATTTAATAGTTGCTTTACCATATCATGTCAGGCGAATTGTTTGAAGCCAAGCAGTACTTTGCTATATCTTATTTTTCAAATGTATCTAATTAATTGACCAATCAGTTAACTAGTCACAAGCCAACTTTATTGTGAAATCAAATCGTTTGAGGAGATTAAATTGTATGTTAAATGATATGAAATTACAGGGGCAGTTGCACGTTGTTTTGGAAATTCTTTTATTTCTTCAGGTGATAGAGGAAATAAATATCAAATATCAAGCAAAAACCACATTTACCACAGTGTGAACACATTTAATCATTGAGTTTGGGAAATTTATTGGTACGTTCATACTAACGCTCCTTCATTTGTGTAAAATACATGTTCTTGCAAATGGAAATGGAATGTCACAGCATATATTATTATTACAATGCTTTAGATCAATCATTTTTTTGCATACAAATGCAAAGATATCCTTAGTTTTGGCAATGCATACAACATCGCCATACTTTTAGAAATATACATGTCATATATATCCCATACTGAAATAATTACCATTTGGTAATATATATTACCATGTAAGCAGATACATGATATCACACAGACATTTAGTAGTGGTTGACACAGGAGTATATCTACTCGTGCATGTGGTCTACCTTCCACATGCTGGGACAGGATAGTAATACCTGAGCCAAGGAAATGATACACCTGGAAATATGTACAAAGTGTCAGATGACTAGAAATAGTTTCGTCATGATAATTGACTTATATTAGATACAATATTAACAAATGATTTCTTCAATGTGTTAGCCAATAACACTTATTATTTAAACTATCCGACCAGCACTCGAACATGCATTCTGGTGAAAGATGATTCACACAATTACTTATTACACTATCATAATTACTTACTTTACACTTATATATGTTATTTGTGCACTATATTTGAATATAACTAGAGTGTTATTCCATAACTAACTAACTAATTGTAGATGATGGCTTGGCGTGCACATTAGGTGAGGGTAACAGGCAGGTGCAGTGAAATATGGCTGTGACAAGGTTATCTGAAATTAGCCAATCCTGATCAGCTTAGATGATCACCACAGTGAGAGCAGAATGATCGATTAACCTGCCTCACCTCTTTAGAGATAATGGACAGATCCAAACCAACCAAAGGAATAAGCTAAACAATTAAAATACTACTCACTGACATCTGTTAACTGCCAACCATATGAACCTCTGTTGAATACAAAACACCATAAACTTGAATAAAAATAACAGAACACATATTAAAATGAATGTTTATGTTTCACCTTATTACAGTACTACCCCTTTGAAGCCATTATCATCTTAACTGGTTACCATATGATAATCTTATAGAAGCTGTTAAAATGGGTACCTGAATATAGGGTTGTACGGACTTAGCGCTTAGTAGCAGCTTTGAAAGTACACTTCCCTCAGGGTAATGATGTAGGCAGCGCTTTGAGCATGTCTCAGGACGTGGAAAAGGCGCCGTATAAATATCCACATTATTATTATAATTGCCATCATTGTTGAATTGAGTGATTTTGTTCAAGAACATTATACAGCCTCTAAAATAAGAAATGACTTAATACTCAAGTCATGTTCAATACACTTGCTCTTTTCAGGATAGTTTACTTTGGACACATGTTTCATGTTTCAAGTTTGAAATTTCTTTGTGTTGAAGAATCAATATGTCTAGTGTTTATTATGCACATGCATTAAAGCAGCGGGAATGTAGGTTGACAGGATGTGATAATTCAAACACTTCACCTATAGTCTTATGTACTTTAGTGAATAATAAGGTACAAATAGTTTATACAATAAAAAGACTTCCTTCATTACTCTTTTTCAATTCTTTATTCATTTTCCTTTTTCAGCATTTATACAACTAATACAATTATTTGACCAGACTGTAACAGGAGGGTCTCTACAAGAAGTACATACATGTATTGTAGTTGATAACGGCTGGGATCTCTCTAGAACAGAGGACCAGATGAAGAAGACCTGGCCTTGTGTCTCCGAGATTGATCAGCAGGATATTGATATGATCGAAAAACATCTCCATCCCTCTGCAGGAACTTTGCTATCATACCCATCACAGTGAATCATCGAACTAAACGTTAATGTGGTATTATATGTGGTGTATGTAGCTCGTTGATTGATAAACAACAATTTGGTGTGATCGGAGAATTATTTGAGTTCTTTCAGGAGCCCCACTCCGACAAACAATTATACTTGAAAGTATATATTCATTATGCTTATAATTGTGACATTATTTTAAATACTTTAAAAACATTAATAATGAAATGGGCAATACTACTCCTTCAACACATCAAATACCCTGGCATGCATAGATTTCTGGGCGACTCAAAGTAATACTTATAAACATTAGACACACAGGAAATTTATTTTATTTATTGATAGTTTTAAGTTTTAAGTTAATATAATAGTTTTGGCATTTTAAAGACGAAGATGCAAATTTAGAGAGGTAGTTTGACTTAGCATTTTGGTTCGTATCTAAGCCACACAAAAGATTATGAAAGTTGTAACATTGAATATAGAAGATCCCTTACCCCATAGGTAAGATATTTAATCACTATGCGATAAACACGCCACGGCTACACGGACAGAGCTGTTTGAAAGAAGTAAGTTTGGTTGAACAAATTGAAAGAGAAGCTCAATTGATTACCTCCCTTCACAGTTGGAAACCGACACGCAACTGTAGCTAAGGGGTGAGGTCGCGGGCGTTGATAATCATATCACTAATACAGGTAGGCTGTACAGTTTTAGATATATATTGTTATGCAGAATTATAACTATGTAGTATAGATATTCAACAGGTACAATGATTAAATCAAGCCTTTGTTTTGTACGTTGTTTAATTTATGTAAAATGCTAGTAAGACAAATAACCAATTCTTTTATCAAAATATTTTGAAGCATTAAAACAGGCTATTAACTCTTATGAGTGTCTTATTTTAGGAGAAATACGATCATTTAACAAATGAAAGACAGACGACAAAACAAAATCAATATCAAACCGAAAGTTGAAATGAAACCTGGCTTTCCCAACAGCCTTACAAGTTTATTCATAGTCAGTACAATGTTAGCCCACGTAGAGACACTGAACACCCCTGACCTATCCCCAATCCTTTCGGATCCGCCCCTCTCAATGTGGTTTGGGCTGAGACAAAATGTGATATAGAGCATTAAAACGAACGAAGAGGTGCTTTGGGATTTGAGTTCGCAAAAGCAAGTTAGATATATATTTACCATTGACGAGTTTGATGTTATTTTAGTGAAGTATTCTTTTTAATACTCGCTGAATTGTATTTCTAAAACATTGCGAGAAAGTTTGCTCCACTGACATTGCGATGTCACACTAAACGATTATCAAACGGAAATAACATATGTTAGGACACAGTTTGAATAACATTTGTTGAATAATTGAACAGCGCTTTCTTCAACAGGCGAGTAATACATTTTTTTAAAATATGTAAGACTCGAATCCATGGTAGGCCTCAAATCTGTGGCGGATTTCCAAATCTATGGCAGAATTTCAAATGCTTGACATTTGTACCTTTTTTTTGTATTTTTCTGCAATGATTAACCAAACATTACGCTATACAAACTTACCCAAAAATTCGTTGACAAGATTCCAAGGGTTACAAAAAATAGTTTTTCAATATCTAAAGGCTATAGAAAACAGACTCACCGGGGGCTAAAAAGATCCTACAAAATAAACACAATTGATGTGGTATGTCTTATTTCAATGAAAGGTATTGTGTAATGTATTTTCGTAATTGGGACATGGACTCTTTTTATTTGGTCTAATCCGTTTGCAATATCTCTCTGTGACTTCCCTAATTATTTCGCTAGCGACGCAAAAGGGCCTTATGACTGGAACAGTTAGCTACTATGACGTCAATGCACAATGACGTCATTCTAAATGGCGTCAGGAAACAGTCTAACAAACAAACGCACCACAGATAAGGAAATCCGCCATAGATTACAGACCTGCCACAGATCCCGGTCCTACAAACATCATACACGATGTGATATTTGCCTTAGTATAACTCCATATACATATATATCAAATAATTGATCTTAACTCCTTAATTCTTTAACCTGACGTCTCTTTTCCTGTAGATTAGGAGTTATCGGATATCTGAATCATGTTAATAGTAAATAGACGGATTGAGTTCTTGTGCCTCATTATCACTGATAACATCAACATAGGAACGAAACCAAAGTTCAACAGAGTCAAAAGGAAAGAGAGGAAACTGACAAAGGCGATATGATATGTATTTTACCTTTAATTTCATAGATCAGAATCATATGGTTTTATTAGCATGTCTATTCAAATTTACCTGGGGTCGTCAACTAGCTTTTTCAAATCTGTTCAGGGTCCAGCATTTTAAGCACGTCAGGTACGACATTGTAGAAATAAAGTGATGTAAATAGGATATTCACATATATTATCAACTTTTACATTAATTTGACATGGTATCATTACTGTAGGACTCAATTAAACAAGCCCAATTCCATCTTGTGTCTCCCCTATCTCACCTAGTAAAGGAGATTTTAAGGAGTAATTTTTCCCCCAAAACATGGCCAGATATTTTTTGAAATCTAAAATCTAGTTAAGTTGGCTTCTGAAGAAATTATGTAACACTGTATTGTGACTTGATAAGTATTTTTACTCATTATTATTCATATCGAGTAATTTTTATGAAAATTTCTATGCTGTATGATTTCTTTGAAATTCGTTGTCATCTTCCATATTTTCCTCCTCTATTGTTTTCAACCACATCTCTTAAGGGCAAGTTCTTGCACTGCATGGTCTATGTCAAGCGTCTGTCACTGGCCCTCTCTCCTCTACACTTCTTTCAACGCCTGCTACAGCTATCTCCTCTTCTTTTGACATTATTGAAACTACAATGGCTGAACCACCAGAGAATGTCAACGTCACATCCCTCAAAGATGAGTTTTTGGAATGCCCAGTTTGTGTTGAGTATTATAACCACACGAACAGACGTCCCCGTCTACAAAAGTACTGCCTTCATGCCCTATGTACAGAGTGCTTAGATCAGCTCCTTCAGAAGGATGGAAGAGGACAGCTAACTTGCCCTCTCTGCAGACATGTTGAACAGGTCAAAGGGAAGGCCAGTTCTTTACCTGCAGATCCTGTAAGGAGCAAGCTGGTGGATTTCCTGCACATGAAAAAACAGAAGAAGATCAAGTGCACAAACTGCCCTGATGGCAATAATGCTGATGGGAGATGCGATGAATGCCAGTCGTATCTCTGCAATGAATGCATAAATTCCCACAAGCGTAACCATTTGAGCAGAGATCACAATATCAGTTCATTGGAAGATGCTCTCAAGGTACCAATAAGGGAGTTTTCACAAGGTCATTTCTGTCCAAAACATCCGAAGCAACACATTGAATTCTACTGCTCTACAGATGAGGAACTCTGTTGTGTTTCTTGTACAGTTATTGATCACAATGGTCATGATTTGGTGAAGACTCAAAATGCTGCTGATAAAAGAAGATCATCTCTTCTGCAATCTCTTAAGGACATTAACAAGACAAAGAATGGCCTCAAACAACGTCAAAAAGCAATAAAAGCAACGGGGAAAGAAGTAGAAAGAATCAAGACGGAGTCTGAAAGGAACATCAACAAGATGATTGATGACATGAAGCTGCAGCTGGAGCAACGAAGGAATCAACTTTTGTCTGAACTGCAGCAAGAAAGTTCAGCAATGCTTTCAGCTATTGAGAAGTCATCAGCAGCTTATGATACCACCCTTGCTGTCATCGAGTCCACAGATACCTACTTCACCCAGACCAAGGAGAAAGGTGATGACGTGGAGATGTTGCAGATGTATCCTGCCATCAAGAGAAGTGTGGATGCTTTGCAAAATCAACCTGTTGCCACTGATGTGAAAATCAATGAAGATAGGCTCAAGTTCTCGCCAACACAGAAAACAACATTTGATGGACTTGTGTCACAACTTGGAGCCTTTGGACGCCAAGACGCACTGCCCCAAGCAGTTCCAAACACTCAAGGTAGTCGACAAATATTTTTCATGAATTACTTATTGAGGGGAGCCATATTGTTTATGTTACATTTAGATCGCCTGTCTTTGTTATAAACATTGTCATAACATGATTTCACAACTGTTGATCACGTCTATTTACATTGATTAATGTGAGAAAAACATATCTGGTTAATGTGTGGTTATAGGTTATAGGTTATATTTCTCAATATCTATGCAAGGTCTAATCTACAATTAATCTCGAAACAAATTTTAAGTTCAACAACCAAGTTCAACTAATGATCAAATATAACTTTAAAATTCGGACACTTAGTACAGTTGGTCGATCAACATTAGCTGTCATCAGAAGAAAAGAATAAATATAGATTGGAATGATTTATTAAAATCTTTCCTAATATCAGTTTAATTTCCCAAATATCATTCTATGATAAAAATGGATCATGGACCAAAAAGCGAAAAATAATGAACAATAATTCACCAATGTGGTAGGGTATAAACCCGAGAAATATCAATAGATATTCATTCTCTAATAGTCTAAGATTCTTTGGATATTTATGCAAAAAATGGTTATTTAATATTATTGAAATCAAAGGTTTCTGTTTGAATATTTTTAATAGGAGCCTGTACCTCATTATTTGGAATACAAATCACATTTAGTAAGATTTAATTAACTCGTTTTAAACATGACCTTTTTGAGTAATACATGTATTTGTTTATTCAGGCTTTTAGAATTCTTCTTCTCAATCATTATATGAAATAATAGGAGTGTCTGTCATTACTTGCCCAACAAGTTAACCAACCAATCAGGATAAGATAGCCAGTGATGTGATATTTAAATTGATGAACTTTTAGAAATATTTAAAGACTTGTAAATTCTTTTTCCTGTTTGCAAGTTAAGTTTCTTTGAATTTTTATGTTAAGACAGTAACCACATATATATATATATATATATATATATATATATATATATATATATATATATATATATATATATATAAATCCCTTTTAATAAGTTTTAATCATCAATGTTTTATATGTTGTCAATCACTTGAAGATTAAATGCTTTTCGAATTTAAGATAACAAACTCTAAATTTAAAAATCATTTCATTTTTTTTCAAATTACAATAATACACATGAAAATTACTTTAATGATTCCATAATGTTTAAATTGTAATAAATCAAAACAAAAGTACCTTGCAGTGTTTTGCTTAAATGGTTTTCATATTTAAAAAATCCACACTGGCATTTCCGATTGCAGTGTCCCACCTGAGTTGTAAAAAGAATACGTTATTTGGCTATTAAACTGTTTTACTATTAAACAGTGTCCGAGATCAGCTAAAATATTAATCCAAACGCATTGGCGCGATTGATTAATAATGTTAAAAGCTTTTCTTATAAATTCGATATTCTAATCTTGATAATCTCATTCCTGATAATGAGGAATTACCAACGTTTCTAAGCTTTTAACTAGCTGATTTGTCACTCGATACTCTCTTTTTATACCCGAATAACAAGTTGACAGTCGACTCCTGTCGACAATAAATTTTGTGTTGGTGTATGGTGACCTGCACAGTATTTATATTAGATTTAAAATCATTCGAGCAGAATAACATTAATTATCGAAATGCTTAAAAAGATAAATTTGATAGATGAATCTGCATTAATATAACTTCGATTAAAATTAAATCGCAACAAATGTGGTTTCGTGTCTACATTGCATTCATTATTGACAGTTAAAAATGTTTTAGGATTTCAGATAACAAAATATGTGATTGTAGATTTTTCATGAATAGTAGAACACATTGAAGTAACAATTTAATACACATCATTGTTTTGAAAGTTTAACAGGAGGAGGATGTTGTGTGATTTCAGTTAAGAAACTACAAGATTTCGCAATCTTAGTAAGACACATTAAAGTAACATTTTAATGCACAGCATTGTAAATTTGATCTGTTTATGTTCGCAATGTTTAGAGGTACCAAATAGAAAAACCTTCTCTTTATAATCACTTAAATTCATATTCAACCCACAGCTGCGGCGAGGACGAAGACAGTCACTCAACAAGATAGCAGCTTGGTTGATCAAGGCAAGACACTGAGTTTGAAGCTTTACAAAGGAGATATGACAACACTCACAACAGATGTCATCGTCAGACTGGTCAACCCAGATCTCTCACCACTGGGTACAGTCTCCAGGTCTGTTGCTGATGCTGCAGGACCTGAACTGTCAGATGAGTTACAGAGAACAAGGCGAGAGAAAGGTTTTGTTTCTCGTGGATCAGTTTTTGTCACTGGTGCTGGTCGTCTTCCCTGCCAAAAAATCTTCAACCTTGTTAGTCTATTTAATACCAGGGAAGGCATCATCAAGTGTCTCTGTGAAGCTGCCAACAGAAAACTCAAATCAATTGCGTTCCCGTGGATTTGTAAGTATAAAAGTCTTTCTTGACAATATATTTTCATTAGATTTTATTTTTTTTTAAACTATTTTTTTTTATTTCCATATTTTTTACAATAGAAAAATTTGACAACAAGTGCGTTCAAAATAACATAAAGAAAAACAAGGGGAAATAGTTGTCCCATAGAAAGAAATACACATGACATACATTTGTGATATAAGTGACCGTTGGCATGTTATGGACAGAGTGATAAATAGCGTTACATAAACAAAGACATTATTGAAAGTTGACTTCTATACATCAATCTCTCAGCATATATGTATCTCAGTATGTGCTGGTGACAGACATGCAGGAGTTTTAGTGGCCTTAAGCACTTTAGAAACATAGCAATAAGTGTTATACTTATAGACAATGCTGAAAGTTAACAAATACATAACAGACATAATAATAATAATCGTTACTTTGACAAAGACAATGTTGAAAATTAAACTTCTATAAATCAATTCTCAGTATAGTATGTAATGAGGACCAGAACTTGACGAATAAATCATTCTCACCAGAAACTAAATAAAAGCATTTTGTTATATCATAGTACTGATTAATCAGCCCAGTATACAATCAAACTTGGGTATATTTTTTTATAGCGCTTGTGAAATATATTTCTTTTACAAGCAGAATAATAGCGTTAATGGGATTGTTAATTTTCCCTTTGATTCCGAGTATTATCTCTTTACTTGTGACGTTTGCATATATTTGGGCGGTTTCTAACCATTTTTCTAATCTTTTCCATACAACATGGATTACAATATAAGAAAAGATGTTCCAAAGTTTCTAGTTCTGTATTACAAAAACGACAAAGGGGTGACTCAGATATTTTTATCCGAAATAAGAAACAATTTGTAGGGAGAATATGATGAATAATCCTGTACTAAAGCCATGTTAAGTCTGTACTACGAGTACATTTGTGAGTAATCGTATTCAATATTGTCCAATCTTTTTCTGATAATTCACAATCTAAGATTCGTGCCCATTTACTGTAGCAAGGTGATTTTATATAAACTCTCAAAAAAGAGAAACTTGACACTGACTTTCAAAGTTCAAAATAAAGACCACAGATGCAAGTTAAACATTGAAATGAAAACTAAAACGCTGTTTGAAGATCTCTGTTCAGTAAATTTTATTCAGAATAAGCAGGATCTTTAATTGCACAGGTGCACAAGTGTTTTAACATCACAGGGGTGCACAAATGTCAGTATCGGGTATGGCCACCATTGGCATTGATTATTGCTTGGCACTGACGACCCATGGATGCAATCAAGTTGTCAATCACAGCCTGTGGAATGTTATGCAATTCGTGCTGAAGTGCTGCAAGAAGTGCTAGAAGTGTTTTGGGTGGTGGATTCTTACTGTGCGCGCGTCGATCCAGTTCGTCCCAGATGTGCTCAATTGGTGACAAATCTGGTGGACATCAAACCGGTCATCGTGGAAAAAGTCCAGCCTCTCTCAGCCTGTTGCGTACCGTTTGATCGGAAATTCGACGCAGGTCTGGTATCTGCGTTGTTGTTGACGTTGAAGGTAGAGCAGTCGGATGTACCGATCTTGGGCCCGACTAGTCACCCTTGGTCTGCCTGACCTTGGCCTATCATCAACGCTGTTTCGGATGTTGAAACGGGTCCACAATGAAGAGATGGTCTGTCTGGACACGCCAAAGTGTGTTGCAACATCTGGCTGCGTCGCTCCTGCTTGCAGTCTGCCAATAGTGTTGTTGCGTTCCGCTCTGTTTCGTCTTGGCAAGTTTCAGGTCGCTGTACCGATGTTGTGTAGTCTGAATGAACAGCGGCTGATATGGCTTTTTATACCCCTAAAGCAGTACTCAGGAACGTGAAATTTAAAATAAAGTTGTAAGACAGAAAATTTTGTCTTCCTTATAATATATCACTTATAAATGCCCTATTAAGATTTCAATTTTGTTGTCTATGGTGGACCTGGCATACAAAAATTGTTGATAAAGTTTGCTGTCTGCAACTGAATGACTATCGCTGTGAAGATGAGTCAAACACTGTAACATGGACACTATAATGATACCATACAAAGCATGGGGTATTATACAATACATTTCAGTTAACAGGTGGCTCTAAGAAAGACATCTCTTGTTCCAATGCCTGTTGTTCCTGTTGCTAATGAGAGTCATAGTTTGACTCTTGTGGATTGGAAGCTAGAGACATTGCGCTCTTCCTAGAGATTTGGTCGACATCAAGGCCTTGCAACGTGACAGCTTTGAGAATGCTTATGATGGTTGTTGTGGTGTGTGGTGTATGGTGATTTTATTGATGATGATGCTCTCTCTTAAAACTATGATTTTGATAAATTGGTGATGTCCAAAAGGGAGCTGAATCAAACAGTCATATGGAGATTGAAAATGAATAACTTGCAAGAATGTACTCCTTTACTACATGACTGTGATGTGTGTTAAGACGGAATTAGTACATATGTGGAATCTTCTTTGTACTCTTTAAATCTATCCCTTTAAATCCCCAATGATTTAGAAGTAAAACAACACATCCAAAATACTAAATTGTGAGGTTTTTTAAAGGTTGAGTTGGTGTATTTCAATGATAGTAGAATAAAGATAGGTCCTTTGGTTTGGTTTTGGACACTTAATTTGTGTGTCATAAGTACACATAAGTACACAAAAGAGTTTCAAGTACTCATAATTCTCCTTTTAGTGCAAATAATGTAAAATAAAATAATATACATTAACTGTAGAGAAGAGAAAATAGGTTTTTTTCCAAGGATGATTTGGTGTATTTTAATAATAGTAGATTAACGGTAGGTCCCTTGGGTTGCTTTGGGACACTTAATTTGTGCGTTATAAGTACAAATATGTACACAAAAGGGTCACAAGTACTCATAATTCTACTCTTAGTACAAATAATGTAAAATAAAATTATATACATTAACTGTAGAGATGAGGAAACAGAAATGTTACCGATCGAAGTCATGAATGAGGAGTTTTTGTAACGGAATCCTAAAATTTCGTACACATGACTCATAGTAGCTATCTAAAATGTCTGTCAATGGATTCAGTGAACTTCTAAACATACATTTAGATACCATGATTATGGTACTATGATAATTAGAACCAAAGATATGGGGACATCCATCTTTCGGTGTGACGCTTCAGAGAATAAGTGGCTGAGGGGGGGTACCATGGAAATATGTAAAAATGACACATTTCGTCCCAGTTTATACACTGTTACCACTCAGATTTGCATAATAGACATGTCAAGGAGGGGGGGGGGTGTGTAACAGCCTGTCTGTTCACTCTCTCGCTCGCAGCGAGGCTGTCCATCAGCGAGATGGAGATTGGATGGATGAACCAGAAAACCAATCTATACACATATCAGTCGAGGTTTTCACTCTTCATTTATAATCATAGATATTCATACCAACCAGAGCATTATGCAGTGATGCCTTCATGTTCTGTGGTCCAGACACTTTCAAACTTTCAGCCGCCATTTTGACCCATCCAATATTTAAATCCATATCTAAAGTATTCAAAAAGGGTCTTCGTCGAGATAAATACGTTACGTTTGATATTTAACTCGAACACATGATATATCTCCACATCAAACTCGCGGACACATGGTAACTTATAATATGTCCCTTTAAGGTGGTAATCATATTCAGTGAATATTAAAGTACCTATGTTTTTCACAATTAGGAGACATCATTTCCAACTCTTTTTCAATCCTTTATTCCTCTTCCTATTTTCAGCTATCTTGAGACCGGGAGTAAGATCGTTTGACCGGAGTGTGACAGGAGGATCTCTACAAGAAGTACATTTTGTAGCAGATGATGACCAGGAGCTCTTTTGGATGGAGGCACATATGGAGAAGGTCTGGCCTCAAGACTCCAAAATTTAACAGACAGATAGTGATGTGATCAGAAACCATCTCCAAACCTCCTCAGGAACTGTACTGTCTATTTAATCACATTTAATTAAAGGTTTAGATCAAAAGGTTATTGTGGTTTTAACATGGTGCATGTTGATCGCCGATTTATTAACAAACTAATTTAAAGGCACTAGGGCACGCTTTTACGGTTTAAATTGACTATTTTAAGATTTACAAGGACTTATGCATTCGCTTAAACTTTCTATCGATGCAATGAAATACTAAACATTCTTTACAATTTACCTGCAATCAACAATGAAAACGTTAAGACAGCCGCTGTCGGCCTGGACATATAAAAATCTGTGTTAGCTGTGCACAAAACGGATATATTGACACATGGAAACGGCTGAACTAGTACTGTGTGCAGCTATTGAATTTGTACCTAAACTCTGAACTGAGAACAAATCATGAAATAGGTTTAATGAAAGCAATGTTGTAAATTAACAGATTTAATAACACAGTATTAGCATTGTTATTGGATTGACAACAGCGGCTGCCGTTTCCGCTTTTCTGGTTATGGGCAAAATCTTAATATTTCCCATATCGTAGTTCATGCGGATTTACTGTAACGTAACATTAAATACTTCCGGCCTTTAAAAATCCACTTTACTTCCTGAATACGTAATTATTTGATAAAAAACTTACGAGGTACATTACTTGAGTGAGGATAGTGAGTAATACCTATTGCTTGTTTCAGTATTTGAGGAAAGGGTGAATATGGCCATAACCAATATCTCGTGACCTTGACCTTTGACATTCAAGGCCACACAATTAACGATCCTTTTTTTATATAATAATCATTTAATGATTAAAAGTGTTAATAGCTAAAATAAAGCCTTTCAGTACCTTGACTTTTGATGATATGTCCTGTTAGGTTACTTCTCCATAGTTCATATAAACCTCATAGCACCAACACTTTCCAAATCAACCATGTTTATGGGGTTTTTTTAATGGAACTCAAAACTTGCAATCTTGACCTTTGACTTTCAATTTGTGCATGTCTAAACAGGTCCCAAGGATATAAGTAAGAAGTTTTGTATGGGGGTTCTGAAACCTTATTGGGAAAAAGGGTTGTTGTTGTTGTTTTGAAGAAATTTGATATATTCCATAGAACTTGATTGCTGCCCATACACTCTGTGAAAAGGTGTCAGATCACAAGCTGCCTTATTTGAAGGTTTCTTCATCATTTGAGGGCAAGACTTTACTGAATACTTTCTTTGTTTGAATACACCGACAAGATCATTGAATAATCAAATTTGTACTTTTACATTTATTGTATCCAGATAAAAAGAATATCACTATTTTTTTTCTGATATCAACTTTCAACCACATCAACACAAGTTGACGAATGTTTTAACTTTCCTAGGCATGCTGACGATATTTCAATACTCAAGGCCGTAAGTCAGTGGTGTATGCTTACACTACAATTCCCTCCAAACAATTGTAGAAAATTCTTAATCAAATTCTTTTCAAATTGTACACACATCTTCTATACATTCTCTATACAATTTAGAGAGATTATATTGTGAATTGCAAATGATCTTTCCTTCATTCAACACAGATTTATGTATTTTGTATTTTGTACAAGCCCACAGCTTAAGGATTAGATTTGAATAAACATTAACACATTAGATATGAGTTTTATTTTTGGAAATATATCACACGGAGACGTGTATGTATCACATATGTTAGGTCACTCAATCTCTCTCATTAAACATTACATCTGAATGTAATGAAAAAAACACTTTAGAATGTTTATTCTGACACATTTTGATATTTTATTCTCGTTTCTTTATAAACCTATTTTTAAACTGTTTGTCCATGATTAATCAAAATGTAAAGATTGATTTTAAAGATATTATATCCCAGTTTTGTATCCGACTTCTATCCCCATTTTCATAAAGACAATACATTCAAGTAAATAAAACACCAAACTGAGTTTCGATGCGTCCTTTAATTAAAAAGATATAACGGTTCAAAGTGCGTAGAAATTAGCTACCTCGAAAGCCCAATTAAAAAAGTCCCTAGAGTGGCCTGAGCTCTCCCTCGGCTGATGTGACGTAATAGACAGGACTCGCTCAGCGTCTGTTCGTAAACAAGTATATATCAATGCAGATATGGGTCGTCTACGTTGTCATTGAGAATGAGACATGCCTGCTTCATGCGTTGCTTCCAACTGTACTAATATGAAATCAGGAGACATTCAACTGCATCAGTTTCCGAAGGATCCTGTCCAATTCGCGAATTGGACAAAGTTTGTTAGTCAGAAAAAGCGAAGTGGAGTCCCAATGACAGGTCTGTCATCTGCTCCGATCATTTCCTAGAGGACTGTTATGATCTTTCCTACGATTTCACAACGGACGTTGGACTTCCCACAAAGGAAAAGACTCGTCAAAAGATATGACAATCAACCACATTGGAAGAGAAAACTGACGGAATACTTTGAGAAGAGGAAACGAAAGAGGGTAAGGAATTTGAAAGATAGGCTAATTCAAAATTCTATCCATGGGGAGGTGGGATAAAAAATCATGAAACTTTTGGAGAGTTAACTTTAGTTGATGATTTTGCAGACGAATGTTGAGTTTTTATCTGCAGTATGAATGTCTCTAAGAATTAGTCGCAGAAATTAATAATTCAAACCCCAACAATTGTTTACATTTTTAGTATTTGATTACATATAGAATTGAAAAATTAATCGAGTTGAACTAAATAGTTATTTAAAAAATTTGATAATTATTTATAACCTATTTGATATTGATAAACATTGCAGTATGAAATAATATATTGAGTAATACAGATTTGTTAATATATTTACATGTGTCACGTGTATTGACAAACCTAATCACCTTCATCAAGTTTCAATAAAGTCTGTTGATGATGTGTGAAGATAAAGTTAGATAACTAATCAGTGTCTTGTGTATTACCTTTTAGAAATGTGCCAGGTGCTGAGGTCATTAAGTTTATTGCTTAATTGCCATAATGTACAGGTGTGCGGCATTTCATGTAGACTGTTAGGTAATAACTTTATGACTTTATTGTCTGGTGTGAAAAAGTAGTGTTAGGTAACTAAAAAACCCTCTCTGGTAAAATACCGGTACTAAAGTACCGAAGGAAATTGAAATAATATGCTTTTCAGCGTTAATATATTTATTTGGTTGAAATACTTAAAACTGAAAAAGAATGTCATATTTACAATACATTTCCAAGCACGCTTTAACTTACATCACTATCAACAATAAATGTTGTGTTATTATTGACAATATTGGCCCACGTCACTCTAGATTAGTACCACACTCTTTATCTCAAACACTGACCATTAACTCACACAAAACAAAAATAATCTGTATCCTTACTATGCAAATTACATTAGTGCGTAAGTCTTAAGTTTTTATGAAGGTGGCAAATCGCGAATCAAGAGGAACATTTACTAAACACATACATTTTTTTATCTTCATTATCAATTTGTTAATAAGCCCAAAAACAGCTGTTCGGAACTGTCGTATCCTATTCCGAGATCCGGAAGTTGCCGAGAGGCAGTCCATCAAAAGCGAGATCTCATTGTTACAGTCACGCAAAGCAGAAACACAGAGTTACGATATTGAGTTGAAATTATAAAATGGCACAAAGTAGTATCAAATATTCTACACATACAATGGTCAATCTACTACACAGGGGGATAGTCGATTTGTGTAGATGTTCAAACAAAAAACAGTCAAAATGGCGGCAGATATCAGTTTGGGTTCACTCGATCGGCATTATCGGAGATTAACAACCCAAACAAATAACAAGTTAATTAATGTCAAACAGAATATGTCGATGTATTGATTTTAATAGCTTTGGTGACTTAGGGGCTTTTTAGAAGTACAAACAGTGAAAATATGTACGTTCACGACCGCTGGAATCTGTATTGTAAACAATGACACAGATCAGCCAGTCGTTAACGAGTCCTGACTATGTCGTCACAATCCTCCTAGCACCTGATTGGCTAATAAAACGTTTGGCGTCTGTTTTCCGGAAGTGTTTATAAAACACGTTTTTTCTGCTATTTTCAGGTGGATGTGAACCTAAATAGTTCTTGATATTTATTCTTAACTATGGTATGAAGTATTTCCGCTAATCGTACCCCCTATGTGGATATATTATCTTTAAATAAATGGTTTCTCATTTATACTGCTTTGACAAGGGGCGTATCTTATTCCATATTTTCATCCATGCAGAAGTTCTTCTGGAGAAGTTGATAATGTGGAAGTGTACATATTCACCCGTTTCAGGGAAAAACGTATACGCTGCGTTCTTTGTGCTGGAAGAGTGCTACACTCATACAGATTTCCCTTAGAATGACACAGAGTGTGTTTCATACATTTTACTTGACTGATATCAGCCAAATTACCATCTGTTTTCTCCCTAAACTTCTTTATCAACTATATGGCTCTTGTTACTGAAGGAAAACATATAAGCTACATGGCTCTTGTTAATGTGAGAAAAACACATAGGGAATTTAAGAAACATATAGGGTATATGGCTCTAGTTAATATGAGGAAAACATATAGGTTATATGAGTCTAGTTAATATGAGGAAAACATATAGGTTAAATGAGTCTAGTTAATATAAGGAAAACATATAGGTTAAATGAATCCAGTTAAAGTGAGGAAAACATATAAGGTATACGACTCTAGTTAAAACGAGAAAACCATATAGGGCATATGACTTTATAGTTGATTTGAGAACACAGTTGTTTCCTTATATCAATTCGATTCTCTGAACATTATTCATTAATCCAAACATGGACCATACACCCGATAAAAAAAAAATAAGTTATCATTAGCAAAAGAAAAGTTCATCTGCCAAACTGATTCCTCAGGTAATTAAAATTCAGTCAGGTTTCTGGGGTACTCTTGTTCTTCTTTGCGCAAAGCAGGAATTGTGTCAAGGTACTCGAAAAAGATAGTGACCTTAAACAGTATTTATGTGCGAGCGTATTTGTTCATGTTTGTATTGACCTGACCTGGTGATGCTATGGACATATCAGGATACACTTTAAGGAGGTTATATTGCTTTTACAACGCAATGTTATCTTCAAGCAACAGCAAGCTTGACACTTGAGTCACGAAAACAATATGACGTATCTGATTTTGTAAATTCAATTCATATCTGAAACATATATTAGTAGTTGACAGTCGCATCCTGTATATATTTCTTTTATGGTTATTAGTAGGATATCCACCGTTAGTTAAGCCCCTTTCATTATAACAATTAAAACATTAAGTCCTGCCATAGGAGATACTTCCTTGCGTAGCACAATAGTTTCTTAATAATCAGCTGTCTTTCAGGGGCATGTCATCCTGCATATCAAGATATAGCTTAAATGTTTAGATTAAAATATTTCGAACATGATATCAGGTATTATCAAAATGCTCCTAAAGATCATTTGATAGAATATTGATGAATTTGAAGAGATAAATCCACATGAAGATAACTTTGATGGAAATGAAATCGCAACAACAATGGTAGCGTCTTTACATTGCTTTCATTATTGACAGTCAAACACCTAATCGAAGCACACACAAAAATACATTATCCTTCACTGAACAATTACAAAATACGAAATACACTTTATAGTCAGGTTTATTTTCAAATCTCACCCACAGCTGCACCAAGAAGGATGAGAGTCACTCAACAAGCTGGCTGCTCGCTGATTGTGAAGCTTTTTATAGGAGATATGATAACACACACGCCAGATGTCATCGTCAGAGTGGTTAAGCCTGTTCTATCACCATGGGATCATGTCTCCAGGTCTGTTGATGCTGCTGCAGGACCTGAACTGACAGATCAGTTAGACAGAATAAGACGAGAGAAAGGTTTGGCTTCTCCTGGATCAGTTGTTGTCACTGATGCTGGTCGTCTTCCCTGCAAGAAAATCTTCAACCTTGTCGCTTCATGTTATATTAGAGATGGCATCATCAAGTGTCTCTGTGAAGCTGCCAACAGAAAACTCACATCTATTGTATTCCCAGGGGTTTGTAAGTATAAATATCTTTTCCTAACATCATAACTTCATTAGATTTCATCAAAATATGATTTCACTGAGAATGGAAACTATTGCTATAACTAAACACACACATTACCTACACATGACATGTAATAATATTTGTAAAATAAAACATTTTGTTGAAATTTTGTTAAGTTTAACAAACTTGATAATCAAAATTTAAATTACCCTTTACAAAACAATCATAAGGTTATACCGTTAAATAAAACTAGCTTTTGATTAAAGGAAAATATAAGTGCTCAAGGAAGTGGTGCCTATCAATGGTTTAAATTATCTGAATTTTCTTTTTTTTGTCCATGGGAAACGCGTTGTAATTTAAACTATAATGGCATCCCTAAAAATAATCAGATATCAAGCAAAAACCATTGAACGCCATTTCTTCATTTCATTCTGAGAAATTGATTTGCATAGCTTAACTAATCTTGGTACGTTCGTTTTAAAACTCTTTCTTTTAATAGGAATTGGTAATATTAATATTGCTTTAGGTTAGATCATTTTGTTTATCTAAAAAAACGTGCCACTGCCCCCTTTCAGTCATTTATCATCTTATCTGGTTGGCATAACTAACTGTTTAAAGTGTGTGTGCCAACATTGCTGAATTGAGTGGTTCTGGTTTAAAAGCATAATACAGACTCTGTTATAAAATAGGTAAGCAGTAGGAATGTAGACTGGCTGGATTAGATATTTCAAAACACTCCATCTGGTATTATACGCTTTATTTAGTATCAAGGTACATGTAGTTCACACAATCAGAAGACTTCATTTCTATTTCGTTCCTTTTTCAGATTCCATGATACCAGCAGTAAGATCGTTTGACCTGAGTGTGACAGGAGGATCTCTACAAGAAGTACATTTTGTAGCTAATGATTACCAGCAGGTCTCTTGTCTCAAGTCTCCAAGATTAAACAGAAGGACATTGATGAGATCAGAGAAAATCTTCTACCCTCTTCAGGAGCCTTGCTGTCTAATTCATCACATTGAATCCTCGAACTAAAGGTTAATAACGTATTAAATGTGGTGCACGTAGCTCGCTGGTGGTCATGTCAAGTCATGTGAGAACTAATATTCGTTTTCCAGAGTAAAATGCTTATGCATATTGTATATATTGAACAAATTCAGACAAATTGGAGAGACTTAAGGAATTAGGCACAGTTATGAAAGTATGTATGTTTCTTTGGTGAACAATTATAATGAATGAATGGAATGGGCCTCTAATGCCAGATATAGATGAAAATCCTTACAGTTAACATATATACACAAACCTATGAAGATACATTGATAGCTGTACTGATATTTCTCAAAACATCAACTACCTTTACATGTATAGACTTTAAATTGTTAAAAGATGCTGTGAATTTTTCACTGCTGAATGCCTAAGGTCAGGTGTTAATAATAACGCTACAATACCAAACGCAAAACACTTATAACTCAAAACTTTTCAAATTGTGCATTGGGGAGGTGAAATGGTGAATTTCAAGCAATTTCTTCTTTATTTAGCAGAGATTTCTTTATTTCTCATTTGGTACAAACGGATTGATGAAAAATCAAACTAATAGCTTAAAGGCATCACAGCACAAATTTTCCCGCTCAAATCGGCTATTTTAAGTATATTGTGACATAGGCACTCACTCTCTATCAATGCAATAATCATTATTTCAATTGAGTAGCAAACAAGCGCCCTTAGTGTTATCGAGAGATATGCTTTATTTGTGCTTTAGTTGTAAAGTACAAAATATTTGTGTGGGCTTGTGCCTTTAACATACTGGATATAATATATAAATGAGGAAATGGATAATTTTCATAATCATAATCATAACAACAGGAAGGCTTATCTACTGAGGGGAATTGGTCAAACAAATCTATCAATAGCTTATTTATTGCGTCTCATTTGATATTTTATTCTTGATTTCCATTAACTATTTCTATCAATAAAGTTCTATTCTGAAACTGTTACTACTAATATCAAGTTGTAATTATATCAAATTATTTGTTATTTTTTCTGGTTTGACAAGGGACATTTCTTATTCATAATTCTCACACGTAACTATAAGGATGCAGGTCTGTAGAAGTCAATAATGTGAACATATTCACCTGTTTCAGGGAAAGAACGTATATGCTGACACTCCACTTTCATACCCTGGCAACACCACTTAAAATAGTCAACCAATTTCAATGCTTTTGAATGCGAATCAGCAATCTGGTTCACAGGTTTCTGCCTGCGTTCTCTCTGTACTGGGAAACTCATACAGATTTCTCTAAACAGTGTTTTCAAACATTTACCGCACCTACATAGAATAAATGTGAATAGCATTTGAATATATCTCGCTCATCTAAAGACCTCACCAATCTGAGGAAGAGAGAGTTCACTATAACTGTTTGTGGTTGGCAGAAATAAAGTGCTGAAATGGCTAGATCATAGGTAACAGCAGACAGAGTAAGATGGGGTTCTATCCTAGGGTATGAAAGTGGAGCGGCAGGGTAAGTTTTAACCTGACAGCATTAAAAAAAGATAAATCTACTTCAAAGATATTATTTTTTAATTAATATTGCGGAAAATCAATGATAGATTCAAGTCAATAAAAAATGAAATGAATAGTAAATCATTTATAACGTAACAAATAGCCCAAATAGCCGCCCCCTCCCCCTTTTGAAAATCAATAATAAATTCAAGTCAGTAACAAATAGCCAAATAAAATTAAAAAACAAATGACAATTGTGATAAAATCAATAACTTATACTGGCACAGCTATTGCTTTTAGATTATGAAATTCTAAATTTGAGAATTACAATCCAGTAACATGTGTTTTGCAAGAAAATGTTTAGCCATTTAGTTAACAAACTAAAATTATTGATAAGAAGTTAAAGATAGGTTTTGACGTACATGTAATGTACCTAATAGATTAAAACATTGGCGCATTACTGATGTATGAAACTAATGAAGTCATAACATGGCAAAAATTCTTATTTCCCTCTTCTATATAGTATAGTTAAGGAGAATAAAATAACGATTTTTTTTTTAGAAAAATGACATTTTAATTGGTGATAAAATTCTAAGTAATTAAGTTTGCTTGTGAATACACGAGGTAATTGGGTTAGTACTATATTTCCCTCGTTGAATAATATAATTTGCAATTAGGCGCTATCGTTGATTTTGACCGTGAGTGTAGATGACTGTGAACGTTTCCTATGAAACACGGATTCGTCTGATAAACCCCTTTCATGTCACTCGTCAATTGTAAAAAACCAATATGGTTTACAATGTGTATTTTTGGTAACAGTCTATACTTCGCGATCAAATGACACCATTGATTAATTTTTGCATACATGAATCCAAAAACTCACGGAATGGCTCTTTAAACTGTATAGAAGTGTTGAAAGAAGATAATGATTGGAATGAAACTGTTTTGAGTGTTTTATTTTAGACGACAAGCGATAACTTCATAAATATAAGAAAACCAGTAAGACAGAAAGAATGTGAAACCGAAAGCTGAGATGAGACATGGCTTTACCATAATCGTCGAAAGGCATGGTTGATAAGTAGACAAGGGCCCGAATATCCACGAATTTTGAGGGCTGGAAGGTCTTCTCCTATTGAAAAGGGTGGATGCACGCTTAGAACAGCCGTTTTTTTAGGGGTTTTCTAAAAAAATTGTTTCAATTTAACTATTGCACCGTTACTTCATTTCATCTAATCACATTATATAATTTTTAAATGTTCATATGGTTACTGTATTATCCTGAATCATAGCTACAATTATTAACCACTGTATGGGATAGGCTACACGTAAAACGATCGAATAGGTGTTTGAACTAGCAGCACATTTGTCGATGGCTGGTGCGAATAGATTTGTGTCAATTTTACTACATAAGCTATATCTAAGCAAGTGTATGTATTACCCGATGGTTCGGGGATAACTTGAAAAAGACACATAATGTAAATAAATATCTTGTGAAGATAATAATACTTGTCAAATTTAATTATTTCAATTATTATTTTGTCCTTTTTGTTACGCAGTTCGAGCGTGCGACCTAATTCTCGCCTCTCCTCTAATGTACTTTCATAGAATAACATCAATTATTGTATATATCGAAAGTACATATTATCTACTTTATATTCATGTATCTATTTTTATCAATCATGTCTTTATTCGCCGACTGTGGCTATTTTTTATATGTTCATATGTCATTTTCATGCTCCATTTATCAGCCATATTACACGTAGTATTTATATGCCAATACTCATGATATAGATATTTATATCTTCGTGTAGAAGAGTTTGCGCCCTTTACAATAAGCCATTGTAGGGCTCCTTACATTTTATATTAATGGAGCTAGGGATAATTTAGTTTCACAAAGAAACACAGATTAAGATATTCTTACGCTATAGGCTATCATTCGGTTCTTCGAGTAAAGCCATGGTCTCTTCGACGTCCGCACGGGCCATGTAAATACCGAGCTAAGCTCTGGTACCAGTAGTCTTGACTTGACCCTTGCTGGGAGAGGTCACGGGTGGCCCTGGGGCGCTGGAGGTATTTCGGTGAGGTTAATATTCCTTCATTTTTCTCTGTACCTTTCTGGAGTATGTGATCACTTCCTTTAAGAACTTACAGTTTTAACCTTACCTTCCCTCCCATTATTTGATAAGTTCTACTATATCTATTCTAGTGTTCTTATTCATTTACTCACTCAAGTAGTGATTAGGGATAATCTAAAGTACTGTGTGCTTGATTGTTTATTCAACCCTATTTTAGTTCACCCATGCCCCTTGTATATTCGCCAAAGTGTTGATTTGTCTTATGTATGCTATCTCGTTAAGACGGCCATTAGCTTATACTGTTATTACAACGTCTGGGGGTATGCAAGAGTGATTCCCTACAGTTTGTCTATTTGTTTATTCATGGGTTGTTGACTTCATTAATTAGTTGTTAACTCCTGTTGAGTGGATTACGGGTAGATTGTCGCTGCAGCCGGTTATCGTCTTGTGTTGACTGCAAATAAATCACTTGATTCACGGATTGGCTTCTCTTTAGTTATTTATTGGCTAGTTTATTTTATTTTATTAACTTTCTGTCGGATAACGGGTCTCACCTGAGTTTAGATATCGTTACACCGTGACACTTTTATTATCCACAAATCTTGAAACGTTTATCTGTCAGTAATTGATCACACGCTGACCGCAATAGTTTACTCGCAAACACAATGTTGATGTGCAAATCATACAGTAAGTGACGGTATTTGAACATGAGCAGAACGGTTATTGAATTTTTTTGCAATCAAGTGAACTCCTGTTTACAAAGTTTTATTCCGCATATGTATCCTAATTAAGCATATTGTTTAATATTCATGCAAAGATATTTGTAAAGAATACATATCTTAACTAACATATCCTCATATTTTTATAATACAGTTTCCATTGTGCAAAGTGGGGTGCAATCACTATGCCCAACTTCTTTATACAAATTGGAAACATTTTCATGTGCACGTAATGCTTTATAGCAAGAGTCTGTAGACTCTTTCATGACTATTCCTGCGAAAGAAAATATTTTCTTTCATGAAGCAATACAGTGTTCGTCCTTTTTGTTATGTTGAACACAATATCAAACATAGGACGTCAATGTACTTGTTTCAAAGAAAACCCTAAAACAGACGAATATATGTTGAGAAGACGGAATCATACATGGATGGTAGTTATATAACCAAGCACTATGACTGTCATTCTAACTGAAGTTTCCAAAATTACGTTTGACTGATTGACGCGGATATATGTCCGGTTTTCGATTATAATCTCGACTTAATATACCTTTATTGTTGTCACGAGGGTTATGTTTAGCTTTTGAAATACATTTATCTCTTCACTGGAACAATGGATGATATATTTGTTTTTAAGGTAAATCCGTTACCTCATCCATATAAGAGAGGGAAATTTATAGAATTTATTATTTTTATTATTATTGAGATAGGCCATCTGACGACGGTTTACAGATATAAACAAACCTTCCCGATCATTTACTTGAGATTTACAGCCTGTTGAAAACAGGTACCCAACTGTAATCATGGAAATTTCTAAAACTTCTAAACTAAGAGCATCGTGCGGTTATCAAGTCTCTCACGTGACTGTGACAGAAATATAGACGTATGACCAATGTGTATGGGGGGAAAAACCTCAAAATAGTTCTGTTGCAAAAAAAGTCATCTGAGTTTAAGCGGGGTAGCAGCTCCTTGGACGATAACCCACGTTGACGAAGGCCTGTTGAATCCATTACATATGATATGGTTGCACGGGTCCAGATGGAGGAGACATCTCCAGAGTGTGGTATTTCTCATGGAAGTGTTTGCACCACACTTAAACAGCACTTGCACGTGTCCAAGGTGTCTGCAAGACGGTAGCCAAAATTTGAATACACGAGATCCACACCAGAGTTATGAGTTGCTGGACATCTACAATGCTGATCCCGATAACTTCCATGCCCGTGCACCAAAGATGTTCAGAACTTGGCCTTCTGCTGGCAAGATTATTGCTACCATTTTCTAGGATTCAAGGGGCTTGGTACTTGTAGACTATAAACCACCTAAAAGTAATAAATAGGAGCCTACTATGGTGATTTGTTGAAGCAATTTTTGAGCGCCGATCAAGAGTAAGAGGCGCGGCATGTTGACTGCTGGAGTTATGCTTCTTCTTAACAAAGCTCAAATGGACAAGAGTCGTATTGTACCGGCTGCACTTCAACGACGTAGGTTTGAAAAACCTAACCATTCCCCTTCAGTCCAGATATGGCCCAAAGCGACTTCTATCATATTCGAAATTTGAAATCACCCTTGCGTGGAACACGGTTTGACGATGATGATGATGAAGTCAAGGCAGCTACAAAGGCGTTCCTTAGGGGACAGTCGAACGACTTCTACTGCAAGGGCTTAGACAGTCTCAAAGACAAATGGACAACGTGTATCGAGGTCCAGGGATATTATATTGACAAGTAAAATCAATATCACAACCATTGGCTTCTATTTAATATCCACTTCTATGAACATTTTGACATCCCTTCGTATTATACTCAGTATAAGCATCAGTGTTAAATTAACCATAGCGACTGAGGTTTTTGATTGTCAGGCTGTATGCAACATTTCAATATCAATTTTATAGCCAGAATAAGTGCATTTTTTCCATATTTGTTTAAAACGTTGAATACCTATCTATTTATGCATTATTCATATTTACGAAATATTTGAGTTCGTCAGTGCTTTTAAGACCATTTAATTTTGAAATTCCGTTCCTGTACCTTAAATTATTTTCATGTTGCTGGAATGAAAATCTAAAGATGATTTGATAAATTCGAATTGAGATAATTTTTAAATTTCAAAAAATGAAAGAAAGCTAGGAGATCTGTAAAGAATCCAATTTTAATGGATTCGAAAGTCACAATGCGTTCAAAGCCTGCAACACGTTTAACAACTGTCGAGGTTGAACAATTTCCAATAAAGTTGGGTTTTTTAAATATTTTACAAAGAGCATTTATCCAAACAATCAAACATTGATTGATGATTAAATTTGCTTGAACACAAAGGAATATGTTGTCATTATCACTGATGCGATATTTAATTACAATTACAAAACTGCTGCTATATATTAGCTGATAAGCAACGGAGCCAATGTCTTGTCTTGGTCAGTTGTTAGACGTCCTCGAGAAACAGTCGACATGATAAGTACTCATACGTCTCATATATATCACGTTATATTATGACAAGGTTTTTGCTGTATGATTTCTTTGAAATTTTCCACCTTCAATCCAATTTCTTTGATTGCACTTACATCTCTTAAGGGAGATTTCTTGCAGTTCCCTTATAAAGCAATTCCACCAATCTGACTACTCTCCATTTCTATCAACTGATCTCCACGCCTTCAACAGCTTTCTCCTCCTTTTTTTCGCAGGTTTTTGCCACCACCATGACTGAACCGCCAGAGAATGTTGACGTCACATCCCTCAAAGATGAGTTTTTGGAATGCCCAGTTTGTGTTGAATATTATAACCACACAAACAGACGTCCCCGTCTACTAAAAACCTGCCTTCACGCCCTATGTACAGAGTGCCTAGATCAGCTCATACAAAAGGAAGGAAGAGGACAACTCACTTGCCCTCTCTGCAGACATGTTGAAAAGGTCAAAGGGAAGGCCAGTTCTTTACCGGCAGATCCTGTGAGAAACAAGCTGGTCGATTTCCTGCACATGAAGCAACAGAAGAAGATCAAGTGCACGGAATGGCCTGATGGAAACGATGCTGAAGGGAGATGTGATGAATGTCAGTCGTATCTCTGCAAGGAATGCATCTATGTCCATAAACGCCATCGAGTAAGTAGAGAACATACCATCAGTTCCATCGAAGATGCTCTCAAGGTTCCAATAAAGGAGTTTTCACAAGGTCATTTCTGTCCAAAGCACCCAAAGCAACACATAGAGTTCTTTTGCATTACAGATGAGGAACTCTGTTGCGTTTCTTGTAAAGTAGTTGATCACAAGGGTCATGATTTTGAGAAGATTCAAAATGCAGCTGATAAAAGAAAATCATCTCTCCTTCAATCCCTCCAAGACATTAACAAGACAAAAAATGGACTACAAGAACGTCAAAAGTCAATGAAAGCAAAGAGAAATGCTGTCGAGCAGATGAAGAAGGAGTCTGAAAGGAACATCAACAACATGATTGATGACATTAAGCTGCAGCTGGAGCAACGAAGGAATCAACTTTTGTCTGAACTGCAGCAAGAAAGTTCAGCAATGATTTCTGCTATTGAGAAAACATCAGCAGCTTATGATACCACCCTTGCTGTCATCGAGTCCACAGACACTTACTTTACCCAGACCAAGGAGAAAGCTGATGACGTGGAGATGTTACAGATGTATCCTGCCATCAAGAGAAGTGTGGATGCTCTTACAGGTCAACCAGTTGCTGATGATGTGAGAATCAATGAAGACAGGCTCAAATTCTCGCTAACGCAGAAAACAACATTTGATGGACTTGTGTCACATCTTGGAGCCTTTGAACGTCAAAACGCCCCGCCCCAAGCAGTTCAACACATTCAAGGTAAGTGACAAAATATTTCATATGCTGGTGTTCAAAGGAAGTTTCCCATAAAATATGAATTGCTAAATTGTCCTTAGAGGGGCGATGTTTGTTTATGTTCTCTATGAATAAATTTAAACCGCTTGTCATTTTAATATATAGATAGTATTATATGGGTATTTTCATATCACATCCTGTATCAGCCCGAGACGCCAATTTCAGCACGAGAGCTTTAGCTCGAGGGCTGTTATAGGTCGAGGGAATTGAATGAATAAAGACAGAGGGTTCAAAATTCAAAATTTCTGTATTTATAAGCAAGTATATGATAAACATTTTATAACATGATTTAATTACTGTTGTCCAGGGTCTATTGAAACCATACATCTTGTTGATATGAGAAAAACATATAGTGTACGTGTATATTCCTCTAGTTAATGTGAGGAAAACATATGGGATATTTAGAGGTTATAACATAACCTTTTTATCATATAGTTTCCAACCTGAAAAGACTACGCAAGTCACGTTATAAGGTAGTCCTATTTATTTTAGATAACTAATATATTTCAATAACTAACAAGAACGGTAAGAAAAAGAAACATTTTGGTACCCAGTTAATTCAAAATACCTTTAAGGACTTCATAAATATCATTCACTGTCCGACTAGGAATCAATCATTCTGATTCGCCGCCGTATGGGCTGTGGCTGGTCATTGTGACTTGCTATCATACAGTTCATGTTGATAGTTACCATTTTGATGGCCACAAAGGGAGATAACTCTAACCAAAAGTTCCCCAGGGCTGATATTGATATGGATTTGCGGACCGGTCTGATATGGGTGATATGGATTTGCGGACCGGGCGGCAATATGGATGCTGTGTCCTTGCCTCTATCACATATGCAAAACACCCGATATCATTGATAGATATATGATAATTGGTTCTATTTAATCTAAAGAGACATACTAGGTATGTGCCTCTGGTTGATATGAGAAAAACATAAAAAGTTTAATGTTCTAGTTAATGTAAAGTGACATATAAGGTATATGGCTCTAGTTAATGTGAGGAAAACATATAGGGTATATGAGTCTAGTCAATGTAAGGAAAATGTAAGTTATAGGAATGAAGTTAATATGAGGATAGCATTTAGGTTATATGGCCCTAGTTATTGAAAGGAAAATTTATAGGGTATATGAGTATAGTTAATGTAAGAAAAACATTTTGGGTATATGACTCTAGTTAATATGAGGAAAACATATAGGTTATATGAGTCTAGTCAATGTTAGGAAAACATAGGGAATTAAAGAAGCATATAGGGTATATGGGACTGGTTAATGTAAGGAAATTTATTTATATGTCTTTATTGTTATGATATAAAAAATATGATAATTTTTTCGATGATGTCACTAACTTTTCTGATTTTCGAAATTCTGACCTTCTGATGCAATGGAAATATCAGGATATAAACATTGTTTTTACAAGGCAATGTTATCTTCCGCGCAACAGCAAGCTTGACACTTGAGTCACGAAAACACTATGACGTATCTGATTTTGTATTCTGAGCTTGTCTCTTTCTCAAAACGAGAGGGTATGGGGGCCGATTCCCAGATTGTGAAGGACATTCAGCTCGTCTTTATGTCAAACTTAGGGGGTGTAAGGGTTGACTCCTAGATTGTGAAGGGCTCATAGCTCACCTTTATTTAAACTGAGAGGGTATATAGAAGTCGATTCTCAGATTGTGAAGGGCTCACATTTCGCCTATATGTCAAACTGACGGAGTATAGGGATCGATTCTCAGATTGTGAAGGGCTCATAGCTCGTCTTTATGTCAAACTGAGGGGGTATAGGGGTCGATTCTCAGATTGTGAAGGGCGTCCAGCTCACCTTTATTTAAACTGAGAGGGTATAGCAGTCGATTCTCAGATTGTGAAGGGCTCACAGATCGGCTTTATGTCAAACTGACGGAGTATAGGGATCGTTTCTCAGATTGTGAAGGGCTCATAGCTCGCCTATATGTCAAAATGACGGAGTATTGGGATCGATTCCTAGATTGTGAAGGGCTCATAGCCCGCCTATATGTCACACTGAGGGAGTATAGGGGTCAATTCTCAGAATGTGAAGGGCTTACAGCTCACCTATATATGAAACTGAGAGGGTATATAGGAGTCGATTCTCAGATTGTGAAGGGCTCACAGCTCGCCTATATATCAAACTGAGGGAGTATAGGGGTCGATTCCCAGATTGTGAAGGGCTCATAGCTCGTCTTTATGTCAAACTGAGGGGGTATAGCAGTCGATTCTCAGATTGTGAAGGGTTCACATTTCGCCTATATGTCAAACTGATGGAGTATAGGGATCGTTTCTCAGATTGTGAAGGGCTCGCAGCTCGCCTATATATCAAACTGAGGGAGTATAGGAGTCGATTCTCAGACTGGAGTATGGGGACCTATTCTCAGTTTGTGAAGGGCTCATTGCTCGCCTTTATGTCAAACTGAGAGGTTATAGCAGTCGATTCTCAGATTGTGAAAAGGGCTCAAATTATGGCCTAAGGCGAAATCAAATTCTTATTTGCCGCATGCGCCTTGGCTGCAGCAATGTCAATTCACCTCTGATTGATACCGATCAAATCAATACTTTTAAAAAAACGACATTACATTAAATATATCTTAAGCGGCGTCAAAAAATATTTTTATATCATTTCATAAATGATGCTAACCGATTTTTATAGCCCTTTTGTAAAATCTGTACCAATGCAAATGCAAAGTTACACAAAGCTTATTATCAATTTGAGTTTAGTAAGAATAATTGCAAAAGTAAATTTCCACCAATATACATGATACCTGAATCGTTTTATGTTTGTTTCAGGAGAAGCATTTATATAGTCATTTGCTGCCTGTTTGCTAATCCTTTTCTTTTTTGTGTGTATATTCTGAACGTTGTGTATTACATGTCTTATGGAAATATAATACTGTTTACATCAAAATACTTGAACGACAACCAACAACTCGGCAACATGCATTTAATTACAAAGATGGTGTTTTCATTAGTTGTATTTTCTGTTTTTGTGTCCAGTTCATTTTGTTGTATTTAAGGAGCGGTGTTCAAATAAGCCTCAAGGCTTGTTCACCAATCCTTATTTCATTTAATGAAATAAAAATATGTTTAAACCAAATACTTAAACGACGATCAAACTCATAAGTATATAAATAGTTGCCACCCGAGATACTTGCATTGAATAAACATTAATTAGAAAGAGGAAGTTGGTGTGATTGTACGAGATTGCACACTCGAGTCCAACAGAGACGCGACGCAGTGACACTTTGTTTTGATACGCAGACCCCGCAAAGAGTCTGAGTGGAGACGCGACACAGTGACACAATGCTTTTATAAGCAAACCCTGAGAGACATCTGGTCTAATATGACAACACAAAATGTTAACTGTTACAGTATAATGAATTTTATAAATACATATGTTTATTATAATTTCATATGCAAACCTTAAACACATATAAAAAATAATGCTGACAAATTTAAAAGATATATATCTGATAAATCTAACTGCTCTTGTGGCCACCAACGAGGACGCACTTCATTACTTCTTCGTATGCTCCAGATTACATTCGATAATATCCAACAAATATTATTACACAAACGGCTTTCCGCTAGAAATAATTTTATATGGACATCCTTCTCTGAGCATTGTAACAGGATCTGATATATTAAAACCAGTTTACAAATTCATAACCGAATCCAAACGTTTTACTTATAATTAAATGCTCATATTATGTTAATGATTGCAAATGCCACAAATTCATTTCACTATCACTTCTTATACACTTTGGTTTGTGATGATTTGATCATATTTGTACCATGTTCGCTGTTATTGTTATTGTCATGTTCATGTTTCTTAAATGTTTGTTGTTGGAGCGGCCTTCACATAAGTTCTGTTGAGCATGTTGGCCAATCCAGTTCATGTATTTTTTATGAAATAAATATGTTTAAACCATAAGAAATAATTCTTACTTCAAACAGTGTTGTACGGAATACCGCTAACTATCATTAATAAAAATCTAAAATGGCAGAATCGATATACTAACTTAGTTTTCACCTTCACATAGTCACAATATCTGAATTGAAACCCCTACTAGCTAAATAGAATACAAAGACAAGCGCAATGTCCTTCACAATCTAGGAATCTGCCCCTATACTCCCTCAGTTTGACATCAAGGTGAGCTATTAGTCCATCGCAATCTGGGAATCGATCCCTTAACTCCCTCACATTGACATAAAGGCGAACTATTGGCCTTTCACAATCTGAGAATCGACCCCTATCCACTTTTTCTCACGTTTCCGAGAATCTATGCTATACCCTCTCAATTTGACATATAGGCGAGCTGTGAGCCTTTCACAATATGAGAATCGACTCCAATACCCTCTCAGTTTGAAAAAAAGGCGAACTGTGAGCGCTTAACAATCTAGGAATCGACCCCTATACTCCCTCAGTTCATATAAATGAGAGCTATGAGCCCTTCACAATCTGAAAATAGACCCATTTACTCCCAACGTTTGACATAAAGGCGAGCAATGAGCCTTTCACAATCTGAGAATCGACTCCTATACCTCTCAGTTTGACATAAAGGCGAACTGTGAGCCCTTCACAATCTGAGAATAGATCCTTATACTCCACATTTTGACACATAGGCGAGCTGTGAGCCCTTCACAATCTGAGAATCGACCTCTATACCCTGTCCGTTTGACAAAATGACGACCTGTGAGCCCTTCACAATCTAGGAATCGACCCTAATACTCCCGCAGTTTGACATAAAGGCGAGCTGTGAGCCCTTCACAATCTGAGAATAGATCCTTATACTCCTCATTTTGACACATAGGCGAGCTGTGGGCCCTTCACAATCTGAGAATCGACCTCTATCCCTGTCTGTTTGACAAAATGACGATCTGTGAGCCCTTCACAATCTAGGAATCGACCCGAATACTCCCGCAGTTTGACATAAAGGCGAGCTGTGAGCCCTTCACAATCTGAGAATCGACCCTTATACTCCGTCAGTTTGAGTTAAAGGCATGCGGTGAAACCCTTCACAATCTAGGAATCGGCCCATATACTCCCTCAGATTGATATATGGGCGAGCTGTGAGCCCTTCACAATCTGGGAATAGATCCCTATACTCCCTCAGTTTGACATATAGGCGAGCGGTGAGCCCCTTTGTTTGATATAAAATCGAGCTGTGAGCCCTTCACAATCTGAGAATCGACCCTTATACTCCGTCAGTTTGAGTTAAAGGCATGCGGTGAGCCCTTCACAATCTAGGAATCGTCCAATATACTCCGTCAGTTTGATGTATATAGGCAAGCTATGAGCCAATCACAATCTGAGAATCGACTGCTATACTCTCTGAGTTTAAATAAGAGTGAGCTGTGAGCCCTTCAAAATCTGAGAATAGATCCCTATACTCCCTCAGTTTGACATATAGGCGAGCGGTGAGCCCTTCACAATCTGAGATTAGATCCATATACTCCCTCAGTTTGACATATAGGCGAGCGGTGAGCCCCTTTGTTTGATATAAAATCGAGCTGTGAGCCCTTCACAATCTGAGAATCGACCCTTATACTCCGTCAGTTTGAGTTAAAGGCATGCGGTGAGCCCTTCACAATCTAGGAATCGTCCAATATACTCCGTCAGTTTGATGTATATAGGCAAGCTATGAGCCAATCACAATCTGAGAATCGACTGCTATACTCTCTGAGTTTAAATAAGAGTGAGCTGTGAGCCCTTCAAAATCTGAGAATAGATCCCTATACTCCCTCAGTTTGACATATAGGCGAGCGGTGAGCCCTTCACAATCTGAGATTAGATCCATATACTCTCTCAGTTTGACATACAGACGTGCTGTGAGCCCTTCACAATCTAGGAATCGGCCATTATACTCCCTCAGTTGGACATAAAAGCGAGCTGTGAGCCCTTCACAATCTAGGAATCGGCCCCTATACTCCCTCAGTTTGACATAATGACGAGCTATGAGCCCTTCACAATCTGGGAATCGACTTCTGTATCCTCTCAGTTTAAATAAAGGTGAGCTGTAAGCCCTTCACAATCTGAGAATCGACCCTTATACTCCGTCAGTTTAAATTAAAGGCATGTGGTGAGCCCTTCACAATCTAGGAATCGGCCCATATACTCCCTCAGTTTTATATATAGGCAAGCTATGAGCCAATCACAATCTGAGAATCGACTGCTATACTCTCTGAGTTTAAATAAAAGTGAGCTGTGAGCCCTTCACAATCTGAGAATAGATCCCTATACTCCCTCAGTTTGACATATAGGCGAGCGGTGAGCCCTTCACAATCTGAGAATAGATCCATATACTCTCTCAGTTTGACATATAGACGCGCTGTGAGCCCTTCACAATCTGGAAATCGGCCATTATACTCCCTCAGTTGGACATAAAAGCGAGCTGTGAGCCCTTCACAATCTAGGAATCGGCCCCTATACTCCCTCAGTTTGACATAATGACGAGCCATGAGCCCTTCACAATCTGGGAATCGACTTCTGTATCCTCTCAGTTTAAATAAAGGTGAGCTGTAAGCCCTTCACGATCTGAGAATCGACCCTTATACTCCGTCAGTTTAAATTAAAGGCATGTGGTGAGCCCTTCACAATCTAGGAATCAACCCGTACACTCCCTCAGTTTTATATATAGGCGAGCTATGAGCCCATCACAATCTGAGAATCGACTGCTATACCCTCTCAGTTTAAATAAAAGTGAGCTGTGAGCCCTTCACATTCTGAGAATAGATCTCTATACTCCCTCAGTTTGACATATAGACGCGCTGTGAGCCCTTCACAATCTGGGAATCGACCCATGTACTCCCTCAGTTTGACATATAGGCGAGATATGAGCTCTTCACAATGTGAGAATTGACCCCTGTTCCCTCTCAGTTTGATAAAATGTCGATATATGTAAGCCCTTCACAAGCTAGGAATCGATCCCAACACTTTGTCAATTATATATATAAGCGAGCTATGAACCTGTCACAATCTATGACTTGACAACTATTCTCCATCATTTGAATGCATACACAAAGAAAAACCTTAATAAACTAGACAATTATCATGTTATAATGCAAGATATACTACAAACAAGCAAATTCCCAGATTGTGATCATTCCCAGATTGTTCAGGTCTCACAATCTGCAGATTGTTTAAACAATCTAGGAATGAAAAAAATTCCTAGATTGTTCGAACAATCTGCAGATTGTGAGCGAACAATCTGCAGATTGTGATCATTCCCAGATTGCACGGAACACATCTGCTTGAAGTACCAACCAAAAAAATTGGGGGTTAGTGTGGGTTTTTTCGAAATATTTTAAGACAAATCTTAAATTTAAATTAGTTCCTGTATTAAACTTTTTTTATATTAAAACATGTTGGAATTCACATTATTTTCATCAAGAAAAAAGTAAAAAATATATATGGTAGTGTGGGTTTTTAGCCGCTACGACACAACATTTATTCAAACATTTCAATTAAATTATCAATAGTTAAGCTATTTTCTACTCAAAACATGCTTTCTCCAACTCGTTATCTAAAAATATACCTGAACGCATAAATACAAATCATAATCATTCAATATCATCTACTTTCTCAGAAAAACAGATTATAGAACTTTCTCAAATGATAGTTACAATCAAAATTGCTGAGTCAGCAAAATTGTGAATTATTTCAAAATGAAAAATACCCCGTTTCATAATTTTGATGAATAATTAATCAGAAATCATCTAAATTGAGAAATTGCCGCTTCATTTTGGTTTATTATGTAAGAACATTATGATTTAAGATTATTTGAGTTTTGTCACTGTGACTGAGGAGCGAACATCCTTAAAGAGCCACTCTGAGAGTCACATATGCCAAACTTAAGCAATGGTGTCATTTGATCGCGAAGTATCCAATGTTACCAAAAAGAAACATTCCAAAGCTAATTGGTTTTGTACAGTGAGAATACAAAGGTAGAGAGTCGCAATTATGATTGAAAACCGGAAAGTGGCGCGCGTCAATCAGCCAAACGTAATTTTGGAGATATATCTAAAGCCACCAAGAGATCAGTTTGGAGTTGATAGTGTTTGTTAGCTTATATAACTAGTAACCATGTAAATTGAACGTGTGATTTCCGCCTCTGTATTTATAAGGCTGTTTTTAGATTTTCATGAAAACAGGATTCGTCATATATTTGTCTTTTGGAGATGAAAAGTTTAGATGTTTTGAATTAATATCATAACATATGACATATAAGTTCGTATCAAAGCCAAATATCATGTTTGAAAAATCACAGACTCTCTCTTTAAAGCGACTGTTTTGTGTTTATGAGAAGGACATCCACCGTTAGTTTAGCCCTTTTCATTATAACAATTAAAACATTAAGCCCTGCCATAGTAGCACCAAATCACACAATAGTTTCTTTATAATCAGCTGTCTTTCAGTGGCATGTCATTCTGCATATATAGATATGGCTAGCATCTTGAGAACATGATATCAGTTGTTATCAAAATGCTCCTAAAGATCATTTCAAAGAATATTGATGAATTTGAAGAGATAAATCTACTCGAATATAGGTTTGATGGAAATGAAATCAAAACAACCATGGTAGCGTCTTTACATTGCTTTCATTTTTTACGGCCAAACACCTAGTCGAAACACACACAATAATGCATTATCCTTCACTGAACAAATACACAATACAAAATCCACTTTATAGTCAGTTTTATTCCAATCCAATCCACAGCTGTACCGAGGACGATGATAGTCACTCAAGGCAAGACACTGACTGTGAAGCTTTACAAAGGAGATATGAGAACACTCACAACAGATGTCATCTTCAGACTGGTTTACCCAACTTTATCACCATGGGGTGATGTCTCCAGGTCTCTTGCTGATGCTGCAGGACCTGAAGTGTCAGCTCAGGTAGACAGAATAAGACGAGAGGGGGGTCTGGCTTCCCCTGGATCAGTTGTTGTCACTGATGCTGGTCGTCTTCCTTGCAAGAAAATCTTCAACCTTGTCAGTTCATGTGATATGAGAGAAGGCGTCACCAGGTGTCTCTGTGAAGCTGTCAACAGGAAACTCACATCAATTGCATTCCCATGGAATTGTTTGTATAAATATCTTTTTCTAACATTGTTACTTCATTAGATTTCATCTATTATCATTTCACTGAGAATCTTTCCTGAATGGAAACTACTGCCGTAACTAGACACACATATTACCTAATATATATATAATCATATTTGTAAAGTATACCTATTGTTGAAATTTTGTTTGATTTAACCAAATTTGTGTTTCAATTTATGACAATTTAATTTACAAGATTACCTTTTACAAAACCATCATACTGTTTTACCGTTAAAGAAAATTATCTTTAATAAAAGGAAAATAAAAGTGCATTCGGAAGTGGTGCCTTTCAATATTTGAAGTTTTCTGAATTTTCTTTTTCTTTTAATGGGAAACACTTTGTAATTGGACTCTATACAGATATCCCTTAAATCCTTTGTGTTTGGTTACTGGGGGAAGGCGGGGAGGTGTAGGGAGTTCAGGGTTTTAATATCTTTTAAAAATTATATGTTAATGCGATTGAGAGTGGACGAGGAAGGTTTGATCCGTATAAGACAATTTGTTTAGTCTTAGTCGTTATTATCATTATTATTTATTATTGTAAATAATGTTTCACGAACATTTCGGGGTTCACTCCTATTTTTATTCATTTTCCAGGACATAACTGATTGAACACTGAACTCCGGTTTTCTTACTGCAAACAAAGTTACCTTTGAGTGATTTACGATGCCAGCTGCTGTTCATTGTAATGATTTAGATGAGAAATAAAGAGATGTCATTTTATCTCTATATTAAATCATTTAGCATGAAAATGATTATAGCTAGAAACAGTCGGTAGTTATAGACAATATTATCTCTTCTATAAACAAAAAACTCAATGACTAAACAACTAATTGATTTGCTTTACCTGTTCATTTAAGAGCAATAGGCGTTTTAGTATTTTCTCTATCATTTAATTTTGAAATATATTGATATATTGAAAATGACGTCTCATAAATTCATCAATCTATAATATAGACCTGGCCTAATCACATGCCCACCAGTTTGAAGCCATTTATCTGTTAAATCACTTATAATCAGATGCAATCTCATTAAGATAAGTACATTCATTTGCTGCACTACGTTGATAACCATGGAAACGTACTGCAGTAAAATTAAGACCTTATCTTTGAATAAGATTGAACCATAATTTAAGCTGAATATTCTTTTCTGTGGAAAATAGACATTAAAGGAATGCATTGTTTTATGAAATTTGATTTCTTCAAGTTCCCCCAATAAATTATTCATGCCAAATGAATTATCTTCGGAGGGTCAATATCTGATAACTTCAACCGATCATCAAGTGTCATAGAAGAAATAATCAAGTAGCGAGCGAAAAACATTGGACGCCCTTTCTATGTCACACATTTCCACCATTTGAGTTTGAGAAATCTTGGTACATTTTTTTAAAAATATTTTTTTCAGTGGAATTGGTAACATTAGTACTACTTTACATGAGATCACGTTATTTATCTACAAAAAACGTGTCACTGCCCCTTTTAAGTCATTTGTTATCTAAACCGGTACCGGTTGCCATAAACTAACTGTTTAGAGGGTTATCCCAACATTGCTGAATGGAGAGATACTGGTTCAAAGACATCATACAGACTCTGTAATAAAATAAGTAAGCAGTAGGAATGTAGACTGGCTGGATTAGATATTTCAAAACACTCCATCTAGTATTATATACTTTAGTGAGTATCAAGGTACATGTAGTTCACACAATCAGAAGACTTCATTCAATTTAAACTATTTTTCAAGCGTCTATTCCTTTACTTTTTCAGATTTCAAGATACCAACAGTCAGATCGTTTGACCGGAGTGTGACAGGAGGATCTCTACAAGAAGTACATTTTGTAGCTAATGATGACCAGCAGCTCTCTGAGATGGAGAAAGAGATGAAGAGGCTCTGGCCTCAAGTCTCCGATATTGAACAGTATGAACATATTTGTGTCATCAGAAAATATCTTCAATCCTCTTCAGGGGCCTCGCTATCTAAATCATCATATATATAGTGAATGGTCGACTCGAAGATTAATGTGGTATGAAACGTGGTGCATGTAGCTTGCTGATGGATAAAGAACAAGTTGATGTAATGTGAGAACTAATAGATGTTCTTTCTGACAAGTAAACATGCTCCAGAGTAAAAGGCATAAGCATATTGTTTGTATCAAACTCTTCAGACACATGGGAGAGACTTACAAAACAAGCCAATTATGAAAAAATTATGATTCTTTATTGAGTTATTTATAATGAATGTCATGCCATGTCACGAATGAATCGAATGGGACTCTAATTCGAGATATATATGAAAATCCTTACAGTTAACAAAAATACACAAATCTATGAAGATACATTGAAAGTTGTACTACTACTCCTTCAGCACATCATCTACCCTGACATGTATAGACTTTTAATTGTTAAAAGGTGCTGTAAATATTTCAATGGTGAATGCCAAAGGTCAGGTGTTAAAAATAACACTACGATACCAAACGCAGAACACTACTAACTCAATTCTTTTCAAATTGTGCACATGAATTCTATAGATATTGGTGAGTTGAAGTGGTGAATTTCAAGCGATTTCTTCTTTATTT
This sequence comes from Phorcus lineatus, assembly GCA_921293015.1. Lineage (NCBI taxonomy): Eukaryota > Metazoa > Mollusca > Gastropoda > Trochida > Trochidae > Phorcus > Phorcus lineatus. Next base: position 4,251,723 of record OV121088.1, on the reverse strand, counting down.
AGCAGAGATTCTATTATTTATCTTTTGATTCAAATGGACTGCTGAGAACTTAGATAAAAATAATAGTTTAAAGGCACTACAGCACATGTTTCCCGCTCAAATCGGCTATTTAAAGGCATATTGTGACATAGGAACTCACTCTCTATCGATGCAATAATCACTATTTCAATTGAGTAGCAAAGAAGCGCCCTTAGTGTTACCGAGAGATATGCTTTATTTGTGCTTTAGTTGTAAATTACAAAATATTTGTGTTGGCTTGAGCTGGATATAATATATAAAGGAGGAAATGGAACTTTTTCATAATCATAATCATAACAGCAGGAAACACTTATCTACTGAGGGGAATTGGTCAAACAGATCTATCAATAGCTTATTTATTGCGACTCATTTGATATTTTATTCTTGATTTCTATTAACTATTTCTATTAATAAAGTTCTATTTTGAAATTGTTACTACTAAAATCAAGTTGTATTTATATCAAGTTATTAATTATTTTTTCCTGGTTTGACAAGGGACATTTCTTCTTCATAATTCTCACACGTAACTGTAAGGATGCAGGTCTGTAGAAGTCAATTATGTGAACATATTCACCTGTTTCAGGTAAAGAACGTATATGCTGATACTCCAATTTCATTCCCTGGGAACACCACTTAAAATAGTCAACCAATTACAATGCTTTTGAATGCGAATCAGCAATCTGGTTCACAGGTTTCTGCCTGCGTTCTCTCTGTGCTGGGAAAACACATACTGAATTCTCTAAACAGTGTTTTCAAACATTTACCGTACCTACATAGAATAAAAGTGAATAGCATTTGAATATATGTCGCTCATCTAAAGACCTAACCAATCTGAGGAAGAGAGAGAGCTTACTATAACTGTTTGTGGTTGGCAGAAGTAAAAGTGCTGAATTTGCTAGATCATAGGTAACAGCAGACAGATTAAGATGGGGTTCTATCTTAGGGTATGAAAGTGGAGCGGAGTTTTAACCTGACAGCATTAAAAAAAGATAAATCTACTTCAAAGATATTATTTTTAATTAATATTGCGGAAAATCAATGATAGATTCAAGTCAATAAAAAATGAAATGAATAGTAAATCATTTATAACGTAACAAATAGCCCAAAAAACCGCCCCTCCCCCTTTTGAAAATAAATAATTAATTCAAGTCAGTAACAAATAGCCAAATGAAATTATTAAACAAATGACAATTGTGATAAAATCTGGCACAGATATTGCTTTTAGATTATGAAATTCTAAATTTGAGAATTACAATCCTGTAACATGTGTTTTGCGAGAAAATGTTTAGCCATTAAGTTAACAAACTAAAATTATTGATAAGAAGTTAAACATAGGTTTTGAGTACATGAAATGTACATTACTGATGTATGAACTTAATGAAGTCATAACATGGCAAAAATTCTTATTTCCCTCTTCTATATAGTATGGTGAAGGAGAATAAAATAACGATTTTTTTTTAGAAAAATTACATTTTAATTGGTGAAAAAATTCTAAGTAATTAAGTTTGCTTGTGAATACACGAGGTAATTGGGTTAGTACTATATTTCCCTTGTTGAATATTATAATTTGCACTTAGGCGCTATCGTTGATTTTGACCGTGAGTGTAGATGACTGTGAACGTTTCCTATGAAAGACGGATTCGTCTGATAAACCCATTTCATGTCACTCGTCAATTTAATAGCATTAAGCCGCTTGAAAGTGGTAGGAACATCATGCAAGTGAGAGTCTCAGCTGATTACCTCCCTTGATAATCTGATACCGGCACACTGATAACAGAGTTGTGGTGAGGGGCGGTGCTGATAAAGATAACATAGCTGTGGTCTGAGGGGCGGTGCTGCTACACACAGGTAGAGTGTCCAGTCTAAATGAATCTAGTTATGCAAAATTCTAACTATGTCTGTAAAATTTGTTCAGCAAATACAATATTTAAATCACGCTGTTGTTTTAAAGGTTTTCAATTCTATGCAAAATGATATAGAGGAAAATATAAAACTTTCTCATTTTTAAAGAGCCACTCCGTGATTTTCAAAACATATTATTTATTTTTGATACGAACCTAAATGTCATATGTGGTGATATAAAATCCAAACATCTTAATTATTCATGTCCAAAAGACGTATATATGACAAATACTGGTTTTCCATGAAAATCTCAAAACAGCCTTATAAATGCACAGAGGTGTAGATATCACGTCCAAAATACATGGATACTAGTTATATAACCTAAAAAACACTATAAACTGCTAACTGTCCTCCTGGCTGTTTTAGAGAAGTCTCCAAAATTACGTTGACTATTTGACGCGCGCCACTGTCCGATTTTCGATCATAATTGCGACGTTCTACCTTCATATGGTCAGTGTAAAAAACCAATATGGTTTACAATGTGTATTTTTGGTAACAGTCGATATTTCGCGATCAAATGACACCATTGATTAAGTTTGGCATACATGAATCCAAAAACTCACGGAGTGGCTCTTTAAACTGTATAGAAGTGTTGAAAGAAGATAATGAGTGGAATGAAACTGTTTTGAGTGTTTCATTTTAGACGACAAGCGATAACTTCATAGATATAAGAAAACCAGTAAGACAGAAAGAATGTGAAACCGAAAGTTGAAATGAAACATGGCTTTACCATAATCGTCGAAAGGCATGGTTGATAAGTAGACAAGGGCCCGAATATCCACGAATTTTGAGGGCTGGAAGGTCTTCTCCTATTGAAAAGGGGGATGTACGCTTAGAACAGCCGGTTTTTTAGGGGTTTTCTAAAATAATTGTTTCAATTTAACTATTGCACCTGTACTTCATTTCATCTAATCACATTATATAATTTTTAAATGTTTATATGGTTACTGTATTATCCTGAATCATAGCTACAATTATTAACCACTGTATGGGATAGGCTACACGTAAAACGATCGAATAGGTGTTTGAACTAGCAGCACATTTGTCGATGGCTGGTGCGAATAGATTTGTGTCAATTTCACTACATAAGCTATATCTTTAGCAGCAAGTGTATGTATTACCCGATGGTTCGGGGGTAACTTGAAAAAGACACATAATGTAAATAAATGTCTTGTGAAGATAATAATACTTGTCAAATTTAATTATTTCAATTATTATTTTGTCCTTTTATTATCCACAAATGTTGAAACATTTATCTGTCAGTAAACGAGCAACAGTAAATGAACAGTAAGTGACGGTATTTGAACATGAGAAGAACCGCTATTGAATTTTTTTGCAATCCAGTGAACTCCTGTTTACAAAGTTTTTATCCGCATATGTTTCCTAATTAAGCATATTGTTCAAAATTCATGCAAAGATATTTGTAAAGAATACATATCTTAACTAACACATCCTCATATTTTTGTAATACAGTTTCCATTGTGAAAATTGGTGTGCAATCACTATGCCCAACTTCTTTATACAAATTGGAAACATTTTCCTTTGCACGCAATGCTTTAAAAGCAAGAGCCTGTAGACTCTTTCATGACTATTCCTGCGAAAGAAAATATTTTCTTTCATGAAGAATAACAGTGTTATGTTGAACACAATATCAACCATCAGACGTCAATGTACTTGTTTCAAAGAAAAACCTAAAACAGAGGAATATATGTTGAGAAGGCGGAATCATACATGGATGTTAGTTATATAACCAAGCACTATGACTGTCATTCTAACTGAAGTTTCCACAATTACGTTTGACTGATTGACGCGCATATATGTCCGGTTTTCGATTACAAGCTCGACTTAATATACCTTTATGTTGTCACGAGGGTTATGTTTAACTTTTGAAATACATTTATCTCTTCACTGGAACAAAGGATGATATATTTGTTTTTAAGGTAAATCCGCTACCTCATCCATATAAGAGAGGAAATCCTTAAATTTATAGAATTTAATAATTTATTGTTAACGAGATAGGCCATCTGACGACGGTTTACAGATATAAACAACACTTCCCGATCATTTACTTGAGATTTACAGCCTGTTGAAAACAGGTATCCTCCTGCAATCATGGAAATTTCTAAAACTTCTAAACTAAGAGCATCGTGCGGTTATCAAGTCTCTCACGTTACTGTGACAGAAATATAGACGTATGACCAATGTGTATGGGGAAAAAATCCTCAATATTCTTCTGTTGCAAAAAAAGTCATCTGAGTTTAAGCGGGGTAGCAGCTCCTTGGACGATAACCCACGTTGACGAAGGCCTGTTGAATCCATTACATATGATATGGTTGCACGGGTGCAGATGGATGAGACATCTCCAGAGTGTGGTATTTCTCATGGAAGTGTTTGCACCATACTTAATCAGCACTTGCACGTGTCCAAGGTGTCTGCAAGACGGTAGCCACAATTTAAATACACGAGATCGACACCAGAGTTATGAGTTACTGGACATCTACAATGCTGATCCCGATAACTTCCCGTAATAATAATGCCCGTGCACCCAAGATGTTCAGAACTTGGCCTTCTGCTTGCAAGATTATTGCGACCATTTCCTAGGATTCAAGGGGCTTGATACTTGTAGACTATAAACCACCTAAAAGTATTATAATAGGAGCCTCCTATGGTGAATTGTTGAAGCAATTTTTGAGCGCCGATCAAGAGTAAAAGGCGCGGCATGTTGACTGCTGGAGTTATGATTCTTCTTAACAAACCTCAAGTGGACAAGAGTCGTATTGTACCGGCTGCATTTCAACGACGTAGGTTTAAACAACCTAGCCATCCCCCTTCAGTCCAGATATGGCCCAAATCGCCTTCTATCATATTCGAAATTTGAAGGCAGCTACTAAGGCGTTGCTGAGGGGACAGTCGGACGACTTCTGCTGCAAGGGCTTAGACAGTCTCAAAGACGAATGGACAGCGTGTATTGAGGTCCAGGGATATTATATTGACTAGTAAAATCAATATCACAACCATTGACTTCTGTTTGATATCCACTTATATGAACATTTTGACTTTCCTTCGTATTATACTCCGTATAAGCATTATTGTTGAATTAACCATAGCGACTGAGGTTTTTGATTGTCAGGCTGTATGCAACATTTCAATATCAATTTTATAGCCAGAATACGTGCATATTTTCCAAATTTCTTACAATGTTGAATACCTATTAATTTATGCATTATTCATATTTACGAAATATTTGAGTTCGTCAGCGTCTTTAGATAATTTAATTTTGAAATTCCGTTCCTGTACCTTAAATTATTTTCATATTTCTGGAATGAAAATCTAAAGATGATTTGATAATTTCGAATTGAGATAATCTTCAATTTTCAAAAAATGAAAGAAAGCTAGGTGAAGAAAACAATTTTAATAGATTCGACAGTCACAATGCGTCCAAAACCTGCAACACGTTTAAAAACTGTCTAGGTTAAACAATTTTTTTAATTTTTCTTTTTTTAAAATATTCACTAAGAGCATTTTTCCAAACAATCGAACATTGATTGATGATTATCTTTGATATTTGCTTGAACACAAAGAAATATGCGATATTTAATTACAATTACAAAACTGCTGCTTTATATTAGCTGATAAGTAACGGAGCCAATGTCTTGTCTTGGTCAGTTCTTAGAAGTCCTCGAAAAACAGTCGACATGATAAGTACTCATACGTCTCATATATATCACGTTACATTATGACAACGTTTTTGCTGTATGATTTCTTGGAAATTTCCCACCTTCAATCCAATTTCTTTACACTTACATCTCTCTGCAGTTCCCTTATAAAGCAATTCCACCAATCTGACTAGTCTCCATCTCTATCAACTGATCTCCACGCCTTCTACAGCTTTCTCCTCCTTTTTTTCGCAGGTTTTTGCCACTACAATGACTGAACCGCCAGAGAATGTTGACCTCACATCCCTCAAAGATGAGTTTTTGGAATGCCCGGTCTGTGTTGAGTATTATAACCACACAAACAGACGTCCCCGTCTACTTAAGACCTGCCTTCATGCCCTGTGCACAGAGTGCTTAGATCAGCTCATACAGAAAGAAGGAAGAGGACAGCTCACTTGCCCCCTCTGCAGACATGTTGAAAAGGTCAAAGGGAAGGCCAGTTCTTTACCTGCAGATCCTGTAAGGAGCAAGCTGGTGGATTTCCTGAACATGAAGCAACAGAAGAAGATCAAGTGCACGGAATGTCCTGATGGAAACGATGCTGAAGGGAGATGTTATGAATGCCAGTCGTATCTCTGCAAGGAATGCATCTATGTCCATAAACGCCACCGATTAAGCAGAGAACATACTATCAGTTCCATTGAAGATGCTCTCAAGGTACCAATAAAGGAGTTTTCACAAGGTCATTTCTGTCCCAAACATCCAATGCAACACATAGACTTCTACTGCACTACAGATGAGGAACTCTGTTGTGTTTCATGTACAGTAATTGATCACAAGGGTCATGATTTTGAAAAGATTCAAGATGCAGCTGATGAAAGAAAATCATCTCTCCCTCAATCCCTCCAGGACATTAACGAGACAAAGAATGGACCCCAACAACGTAAAAAGTCAATGAAAGCAAAGAGAAATGTTGTAAAGAAGATGAAGAAGGAGTCAGAAAGCAACATCAACAAGATGATTGATGACATGAAGCTGCAGCTGGATCAACGAAGAAAGCAACTTTTGTCTGAACTGCAGCAAGAAAGTTCAGCAATGCTTTCAGCTATTGAGAAAAATTCAGCTGTTTATGATACCACCCTTGCTGTCATCGAGTCCACAGACACCTACTTCACCCAGACAAAGGAGAAAGCTGATGACGTGGAGATGTTGCAGATGTATCCTGCCATCAAGAGAAGTGTGGATGCTCTGCAAAGTCAACCAGTCGCTGCTGAGATGACATTCAACGAAGATAGGCTCAAGTTCTCGCCAACACAGAAAACAACATTTGATGGACTTATGTCACAACTTGGAACCTTTGGACATCAAGACGCACCGCCCCAAGCAGTTCAACACGCTCAAGGTAGGTGACAGTTTCTTTGTATGCTGGTGTTCTAAAGATATGTTTCCATAAAATATGAATTGTTAAACTTTCCTGAGGGGAGTCATGTTTGCTTATGTTCATTGTGAATAAATATACACATCTTGTTATATAGATATATATATATATGTTACAGTTAATATGTATAATCAGGGAATATGTATAATCCCTGAAAATTTCAGTGATTATGTATATTCCCTGATTCACTCAGTGAGTATGTATATTCCCTGAAATTTTCAGGGATTATACATATTCCCTGATAAAAGTCAGCAAATATTATACATATTCCCTGAATGCTTATAAATGAGATACCAACACAGTTTACAGTTGTTTTCTTTATTACATTCCAACCCTAAACGACATGTCACACATGACACATGACACAAGACACAGTTGTCTCAAATATGTGTTCATCAGTTGTACCAAAAGAAACATCTCATGACATTTCTGATGTTTTCATCAAACTAATTTATAACATCATGAAATAACTAGACACAGTTGTTTCAGATATTTGTCATCATCACAGGGTATAAATTGTACAAAATGCCATATGCACGTATCGCATGAAACTTCTGACATGGATATCAGACTAACTTTTGTTTTTACAGGAGAGTGAGGGGTGACACCTTGAATTACACTTGACACCAGACTTGTAGCACTTGCATTTATTTGTTTGACATCTTTTTGTCCCAGCACAGTTACATTTGGCAAATCCCTGTCCATTACATATCGATTCAGACTGAACAGCTGATCTCAGAGACACAGTACAGTCGGTGGACATGTCGGTCAGATTGTACAGCGCTGTGGCACACGTCAAACTGGTTGCGGGAATACTTCCCACTCAGGATTCCATCTTTCACAGCAATAGTGTACATGTCAGTGTCACTAATGTCAGTCACAACACCAATCAAATTGCGAGGATCAGCTCTACCTCTATCTAATGCGGGAATTGAGATTGTTACGTTGTCACCAACTTTGACTTCTGACAGCACAACTTTACTTCTTTTCACCATCTTCTCAGCTTGTTGTAACTGGGATTCTGCAGCACGCTTCCTCTGGGTCTGAATTTCTTCTTGTCGGGTTTCAATGACATCTTGAGTTGGTGCTGGTTCTGTGTCTGGTTCTGTTGTTGGAGTTGGTGTTGGTTCTGTGTCTGGTTCTGTTGTTGGAGCTGGGGAGATGATGTTGAGCAGATCTTCTTCAGTTTGGAGTCTGGATATGATCTCTCCTGGAAGACTGGATGTTGTAAGGCCGACCTTTGCATCGGAACCAAGAAGAGCAGCAGAGGGAGTTCTCTTGATACCGCTATGATAACTTGAGTTCTTCTGACAAATTTCAAACCAACAGTCCATTCAGTTGTGTTGTTGTCGGATAACCAGGCAGTGAGCATACCCTTTACATCGCAGTTGGCTCTCTCTACAGAACCTTGAGACTGTGGATGTCTGGGCTTGCCATGAACAATGACAAGACGTGGCCATAGCTGTTTCAGTTCAACAATAATCTGAGCAGTGAATTCTGACCCATTGTCACTTTGGAGGATAGATGGAGCGCCTAGCATCAAAAATATGTCTAACAACTGAAATGCAACTTCGACTTCAACTTGGGCTCTGGCTCCAAAATCTGTGGAGGTGATGGGCTTCACAACAACACCTTTTGTTGTGGTTCTCTTTTTCTTCTGTTGACAGGGAACGCAGGAAGATTTGAAGATAGTCACAGCTTCTTGGGTGATGTTGGCATACTTCTTGCTGAGTTCTTTCATCATTTTATCCCTTCCACCATGACCTGTTGCAATGTGGGCTTTCTGGATGATGTCAAAGGTATGTTCAATAGAGGCAAAATATACTGGTTCTTCACTACCATCTCTCTTGCGAATCAGCTTCTTCACGTCACCACATTCAAGAACTTCATACTTCTTTAGTAAGTAGTACTGGTGTGGAGACTTCTTGCTTGAAGAATTAGCATCAAGCAACTCACTAACGATCTTCTGGTAATCATCTTTGGGGATGAGGACGCGCTTGTTGACAGTGTGCATCTGATACAGTTGATCTCTAAACTGTACCTCTCTATCTGAATCCATTTTGGAAATAGTGAGGATCCACACACAGATATGTCTTTTATATCATTAACTTCATTAAGCAGCAGTAAATGGTATGTTATGAAAGCAGAAAACACCTGTTTACGCATTAATCCCCTTCTTTAAACAAACAATCTAGAATGAAACAGTTTAACAACAACACTAATTGTTATGTAAACAAACACTAACAATAGTGATTGTTTAAAGCACTAAACAAACACTAGTAGCAAACATTGTCATCACAACAAACAGAGATCACTTCAGGTATGCACCAATTGGTAAGAAAACTCATCCTTCTCTAAACCTACGTATTAAAATAGCTATGATTAAAGGTAGTTCTTTGATCACAATAATTAATTTATGCATTAATTAGTCCGAAAACTGATGACTCTCTCAATATAAGTATTAATCAAGCAACGATAAAAGACAGTTCTTTGATCTCATTAATTCAGTTATACACTAATTAGTCAGGGAAAAAATCCCTAACAATAGGGAACATGTGTAATATTTAATTGCTATTATCAGGGAATATTTCATAATGTTAAAAATTATATCAAAATAAGAACATTTATTATAAACTATGTTTCATACATGCATATGTTTGATGCATGCATTTGTGTATGTGGTAACATGTTGTTAAGGTATAATAGATGAAGAAAACAACTGTAAACTGTGTTGGTATCTCATTTATAAGCATTCAGGGAATATGTATAATATTTGCTGACTTTTATCAGGGAATATGTATAATCCCTGAAAATTTCAGGAAATATACATACTCACTGAGTGAATCTGGGAATATACATATTCACTGAAATTTTCAAGGATTATACATATTCCCTGATTATACATATTAACTGTAACATATATATACATATAGATATAAATTGTAAAACCATCTTGGTCTAATGTGAGGAAAACATATAAGGTGCGTGCCTCTGTACTCTTGTTGTACTCGGACATTGCAAGATTTGTGTGATTTAGGGGCTTGAAAAAGATGGTGACCTAAAACAGTCATCCATGTATCTGTTCATTTGCTTTTTATTGTCATTATTGTCAATTATTTGATTAAATGATAAAATGAGTACATGAGTGAGTATGATTAATGGCATGGGATATCCAGGGCTGCCATATTTCCAAAATAACATTGATCATGTTTGGAAAGATTGTGTGATACAGGTATATGGTTAATATTTGTAAATTCTAAAAATATAAGTAAGTATTCTTCTGATATAATACCAAGCAGTTACTTGATCCTTATATAAACAAAATTGTATTTTTGAATAATTTTGATACGAGTTTGTACCTCTGTTGGAATGAAAATCATATATAAATTTTCAAAACATGACTCGCATCATTCTGTCCTAACAGAGGTTGTTTCGTCATAAATTCTTTGCTGCATAGGAATTTATGACGGAGCTACCTCTGTTGTGAGAGACTGGACTCGTGTAAATCAAATATTGAATCATGACCATTTTAGTCATACACGTGTTTGTTTATACTGTTTGTAGTGTCCTTCTTGTAAATCATTAAATGAACTAAGGAAAGGAATGTTCTTCATCAATTGGCCACCGTAACTAAACCAACCAATCAGAATAAGATATCCACTGCTGTCTTATTTGAATCTAAAATTATTTTTCGAATCATGTAAAGACTGTTAGCCTGTGTTGTAATTCATATTCCTTCTTTGTAAATTAAATTTCTTTGAATGTTTTCTTGAGATTTATATGAAAATCACATTAAAACAAGATTTCAATAAAATTTAAACAGTCAACCATTTATATATAAATTGAATTTTTGGGGGGATTTTAGATAAAAAAAACTCTAAAGACCAAGATGTTTGGTTATTTAAAATTCTCAATAATACACATGAGAGGGCGTTTACAATTAAAAAGTGACCGAGACCAAGTAAAGCATGTATCCACATTCGTTGACACTATCGTTTTCACCATTTATGATGCCAATACAATTTCTAATATTCGAAATTCTGATGCTATGGATATTCAGGAAATAAGAACACTCTCAAGAGGTTATATTACTTTTACAACACAATATTCCAGGCGATATCAAGCTGATATATATCCTCTTATTCTTTTCTGAGATATATTTGACATACGCATGTTTTATCTATTTGTGGTTGTATTGCGACTTGTGTTGTGGTTATTAGAAGAATATCCACCGAGAGTTGAGCCTCTTCCAATAAGAATTCATCTATGAAAAATAAGTATTCAGCCCCATCATGGTAAATATTTGTCAAATACCACAATTGGGTCTCCATATCCAGCTGTCTGCCATTGGCATCTCATCCTGCATATGAGGGTTATATGTGTAGAATAAATAATAGATAGATAGATAATAGATGAATTTGAAAGATGAATCCACATGAATATATATTCGATTTAAATGAAATCGCAACAACCATTGTTTTGTTTTTACATTGCTTTAATTATTGACAATCAAGATTTCAGATAAATGATTATAGATTTCACAATCTTAGACAGATACATTGAAGTAACATTTTAGTACATAACATTATAAATTTGATCAAAGAGAAGCTTTGTATATGAACAACAAATACAATACTTTTCAAGAAGTACCCAATACCAAATGCAATATCCACCTTAACAGTCACTTATGTTCAAATCCAACCCACAGCTGCACCGAGGACGATGACAGTCACTCAACAAGATGGCTGTACGGTTGCTCAAGGCAAGACACTGACTGTGAAGCTTTACAAGGGAGATATGAGAACACTCTCAGCAGACGTCATCGTCAGACTGGTTATCCAAGATCTATCACCACGTGATAAAGTCTCCAGCTCTATTGCTCTTGCTGCAGGAACTGAACTGTCAGATCAGTTAGACAGATTAAGAGGAGAGAAAGGTCGGGTTTCTCCTGGATCAGTTGTTGTCACTGATGCTGGTTGTCTTCCCTGCAAGAAAATCTTCAACTTTGTAAGTCCATATGATGCTAGGAAAGGCGTCACCAGGTGTCTCTGTGAAGCTGCCAACAGGAAACTCACATCGATTGCATTCCCATCGATTGGTAAGTATTAGATTCCATCAATATATGATTTTCCTGAAAAGAAACTATTGCCATAACCAGACACATATTACTTAAATATATATATCATGTTTGTAAATAATACCTATTGTTGAAATTTTGTTTAGTTTAACTAATTATTTTTCAATTGACAATAATCATGATAAACATTACCTTTCACATAATCAGCATAAATTTATACCGTTAAAGAAAATACTTTATGATAAAGGAAATTATAAGTGCTAAAGGAATATTTTCAGTTATCTGAATTGTCTTTCTTGAAATGCGTTGTAATTGGACTCCATATAGACATCCTAAATTCTTTTGTATTTGATTACTGGGGGGAGGCAAGGTGGTGTAGGGAGTTGGTGGTCTTAATATCTTTTTTAAAAATTATATGCCCATGAGATTGAAAGTGGATGAAGAAGGTTTGCTTCGTGAAATTTCATTAATTTAATCAAAGTCGATATTATCGTTAACATTATTTATCAATGTAAATAATGTTTAACAAACCTTTCTGGGTTCTAACTGCATACAAAGTTCTGTTTGAGTGATTTAGGGTTCCAGCTGCTGTACATTGTAATAATTTGTATGAGAAATCGTGACATGTAATCGCTATTTTTAACCAATGAACATAAACTGGTCATATCCAGCAACAGTCGGTAGTTTTAGATAAATTTATCTATAAACAAAAACGTTAATGACTAAAAAAGTAATTATTATATTTGCTTTACTTCTCCATGGCAGAGGAATAAGCCTAGTGGTATGTAAAGAACACGTTGTTTTATAAAAATTTATTTCTTCAAATTCCCCCAATAAATTGTGTATGCCAATTATTTATTGAATTATCTACGGATGGTCAATACCTTATTACTTCAACCGATCATCGAAAGTAATAGTCATTTTTGTGTCACACATTTCAACCATATGAGTTTGAGAAATTGAAATTTTGGTACGTTCGTTTAAAAACTACTTCCTTTTCAGTGCGATATCTAATTACGTGATATCACGTTCTTTCTCTAAAAAAACGTACCACTGCCCCTTTTAAATCATTTATTGTCTGAACTGGTTGGCACATAGTAACTGCTTACAATGAGAATGCAAACATTGCTGAATTGAGTGCTAATGGTTCAAAGACATAATACAGACTGTTATTAAAACAGTGTAAGAACTAGGAATGTATATTGGCAGGATGTGATATTTAAAAAAACACCATTTCGTATTATGTATTTTAGTGAATATTAAGGTACATATAGATCACACAGATAGAAGATTCATTCATGAATATTCTTCAAACGTCTATTCCTTTCCTTTTTCAGCCTCCACGATACAAGCAGTAAGATCGTTTGACCGGAGAGTGACAGGAGGATCTCTACAAGAAGTACATATTGTATCTGAGAATAACTGGCAGTTTTCTGGGGAGGTATTACATATGAAGGAAGTTTGGCATCAAGTCTCAAAGGTAGAAAAAGAAGATACCGATGTGATCAGAGAACATCTCCATCCCTCTTCAGGGGCCTCGCTGTCAAATTCACCATAGTGAACCCTCGACACAAAGGTTAATGTGGTATTAATCGTGATGGATAAAGGGATAAAGAACAAGTTGATGTGATCAGAAAACTTATTTTAGTTCTTTCTAAAAAATATATCTGATCCTTTATTGATCTATTTATGATTAATGTCAAGAATGAATCGAATGGCCCTCTAATGCAAGACAATGACCTATGAAGAAACATATGTATGGGTCCTCAGTCGACCAATTTATTCAGTTGAACGATCTATGTGAGGGATAACCTAACCTATGGGGTTTCAGTAACAATGTTAAATCATTCATTCATTCATTTATTCTTTCATTTCATACATTGAAGATTAATAATTCTATTCAGTATGGGGGGGGGGGGGGGGGCAATTTAAGTGATAGCTGGTGTACTGGGCTAGTCGACTGACCACTTGCTTTGGTTTTCACGGTCAACTAGCTTTGTAAACACATGAAAACTTATTTTTGAATGTTCGTGTTTATTTCTTAAATGGTATCTCCCTGAAAATGTGCCCATGATGAATACTGGGTTCTTTAACTTTTTTTATTTATTGATTTTCTTTTAACATGCAGGTGTCAAGTATGACTTCATACCGATTCAATTGAAATATAGGTTAATTGACCTATTTTGTTTACTTCGCACAGGTGCTGAAAATGATGTCATGATCTATTTTTAGGTGACCTCATGTCTGTTGCTAAGGTTGAGTTATAAAACCAGGCATTATAAAAGCTCATCAATTAGGATGTTGCATCAAATACAGTTTGGACAGCTTGACTGAAGGCAAGGTACTGTGCAACGGTTGTTTTGTTAGTTTGGGAACACTTTTCAATGACAAGATCAGTGAACATGTAAAAAGACAAACTTCTATCAAGAATATGTATCAAGCCTTTTGATGATCAATTGAATACTCCTGTTACAGTTGAGAACACTTACCATTAACTTTAATCACTGGTCAAAATATGAATGTTTAAGGGCAATAAATATTCAGGATAATAAAACGACCCTAGAATCAATGCCTATACTTTCAAGATATTGATCTGATAGTGACTGGCATCAGTTAAGAGCATCTGTTGAACTCATTTGGCATAAGAGTCCTGAAATTCCACTGGCGGTGTTTCATTTGGAATTTGGTATTAATTTTTAATGATATCTCTTTATATCTATGCTATACTTAAGGTCCAAACCATATAGTTGCAATGTTAGAATAGAGTAATAATTTTGATAAGCTCTTGTAATTATAGAAACAGGGAATCTGAAAGTTCCTGTTACAAAGGGACACTGTAAGCAGATTCTGTAACATTTGCAAGTCAGTGCTTGAATAGGGTTTAATGTGCTGTCAACGTTATTTCAGCTGTTTAACATGTCATTATCTCATTGAGAATATATGAGTTCATCATTCATTTAAGTATTATATCAATAAATGTACTTAACTGCTTAACTTACTTCCACAAGTAGTTCCTAATTAAATATTGAGATGTAATCAGTCAATATATGCTATAAATAAATTATCTTTACATATATTGCGATTGTGTTTTCATTATAGCAAACAGTAGTTCCAATTTTACCAGGGAAGCACTAATAAGTTGAGTTGAAAACAAGTGACCCTTGTGTGTAACGAAGGTTTCTTTAACTATGATTTTAACTGGAAGACATTCAGTATATTAAGCTTGTCATGTAGAAATTAGACATACAATTACAAATGTATGAGAGATTAGGTATGGCAACATATTTTCATTAACAGTAAAAGGCAGAAAAAAAAGAGAAAAGAATATCAAAGATCGACTGAAATGACCCATGGCAACTTTCGTGATTCATAAAATACATATTCTAATTTGTCAGTAACTTGAGTTTAAATTTTCGAAAGCGGCCTATAAACAACTTTAATACGGCTTTTTCCAATCACCAGCTAATTAGCACCAGTGAACAGAACTGAACTGGCCTGTGGTCACTGAGGTGTGTCCAGCCGCTTTTCCTGCCGCGTGACGTGCTAGTGGGCGGAAGCATAACCTCCTTAATGAAAAAAACAACAGGAAATCTCACATTCTAAACAACTGTTTAAACATATCTTAAGTCATCCAAGCAACTCAAACCTCCGATGAATTGGTGTTAAATATATCTTTAATTATTTGTATTGTTCCAAGCGAAAGACAGTGTTTAAATGTGATTCTATGCTCACTATCCCATAGCATGTGTACATCAATTACGACGTCTGCCAAATGTTGTCACAACAATCAGACTGGTTTAAATAGTCTTATTTTTTATGACACACAGGTGGCCGTTATATAATCCTATCGCATTCAATTTCAATTCTTATTTTAATGGTCTCTAATTATACCTTTTGAATTTTAACGCCTTGGACCCACCAAGCGGAATATATGTCCTGTCATAATGGCGTAATCTTGGCATTCGACTGCTACTTAGTATATTGTCACAGCGTCCAGTCATTTTGAACCAATGAACTTGTAGAATATATATTCAACCAATGAATTAAGAGAAGGAGATTTGGCTCATGCACTTCTACGGACGATGACACACATTTAAAAAAGTACATCTCCCTCCCTCCCTTCCCAACTCCCTTAACCTAGGCATACCCAACATTCCAAATTTCTAAAATTTCAAAAAGTATTCCCCCCAGCTTTTTAGACCAGGCTTCCCTCCCCCCCCCCCCCCCCCCCCCCCAATTTTCTATCAAAACTTTAGGCTTTTTTATAAAGGCTGCGGCCCAAACGTGACATCAGCTATCGCTGGAAAGTGCTCATAAAACTCTCAACTTAAGTAAGTAAGAATAACGGGTACCAACATTCTTTAGGATTACATAGAATGTTTCTAACGCTTGCGCCAGGTATGTTTTCATGTCATTGATTGTTAAATTCGAAGACAGAGAATAAATATACGTTAGTTAAATACACACTAATCATCCACTAAGTACTAAGTTGTCATAAAGTGTAGTGAAACAAAATTATTTTTTCTACAGTAAACATTAAAAAAGTTTTTACATTCTCTCCCTTTTATAACAAAAACTTCATTTTTTTCGAGACAATTTAGAACTTCATATCGATAATAAATGTTGTAACACTACGTGATATCCCATAGTAATGGATCTCTCACCGATCAAGTTCTTAACCTTTTTGATATAAACCCAGCCAAAAAAACCGCGTCCAAGGATTGTCACAGTCCAATCAAAATGGATTTGACGACTAAGACGGAAAGTTGATATCATGAAGCAGTTACATATCGTATTTTGGAATTCTTTCGGTCATGCTATTGCCTCTATTTTGCTGTTAAATGAGCTAAAAAATACAAAGAAAATCAAAGGGCTGTACTTTCAGCTGACCACTAGCACGTCACACACTGGGCGTGACTTCGAGTCATGCTTCGGTGATTTTGTCTAAGCGTTCGCCAGGCTAATTAGGCAGTTATCCAAAACAGGGGTATAAAAGGTCTCCTAGTAGTCGAATTAAAGCATATATTTTCTCATTTTTTGGCTCTATTGATTCTTTTAAGTGAAGCGACTACAGATAATAATTTGTAATAATCACAATTGTGCTTTACGTCTCCTCTTTAATATTCATGAATTTTATTTGCTCCGTTTCAATAAGAAGACTTATGGCTAGGAGAACTCCATGAGTCTGCTTTACAAGTGTGAATATCTATTGATCCTTGGGATCCTCAGCAATTTCATCTTCTGATATATCACTACCGTCACTGGACATTGTGTCTTCGTCATCTTCAATCAAGTCTTCTACCAATGACTTATATTTGTAAAGTTTGGAAAACACACTGTGATATATATTATGTGTCTATTTGCCGGAGTATTACACATGTTGTTGGTCCAAATTGTAAGTTATACAAATAGGTTATAAATCATGCAAACATCTCTTTAAAAGCTCTCCATTTTAGCTTCATCAGTTTATCATCTATCCTTTCTTCAATTAGACCTCTTTTCAACTACAGTTGTCTTTTCTCATCCAAAAATTCTTTATTGATCTCACAGGCACGTTTATACATGTCTCGTATGCCTTCTTCCTCCAGATCTGATTGTTATTTCTTTTTCTAAATTCTTTTAGAAAATTCGACCATGTCGTCATCATTATCATCATCATCATACTTTTCCATAGCAGGACATTGTTTATCATGTACATTTTGAGTACTGAATATTTGGCTGCAGTCAAATGTTCTGTTGGTTGGTATGTTTGGTATTCCTGGGGGCTGCCTATGTCAAGAGCTTGCATTCTCTGGACACCAGGTTTTTATATGTCTCTGCATATTATTCATATCCTGGAAAAAGGTTCCACAGCTGTGATAAGATGGCAAATCGGAGAGGTCTTCAGGATACGTCTGCACACGTTGGAGGGTAGACTCTATATGAGGACTGTTTTCCAACTGCTTTCTTTACAGGCATTAGGACGAATTCTTTGATCTGTTGGTGTATCAGGTTTCAAATCAATCAAAAGGTGACCATAAGGTTGACTTGTGGCCTCTTCAAACTTTTGCATGAAAAGTTGAGATCGGGTTGGGTACATTTGACGACCCAAGGTCATGATGGACTGCTGGTCCACTGGATTGTTAAACATTACCATATAGTGACAGTTTCTCCTTGGTGTAGGGTCTTTGCTGTAATATAAATTTTGGTTGATGGCAATGACAGAGAGCTTCCGATGATGAGAACCTTCTGTAAACAGGTCTGTTATTTTAGGATCTTTACTTGCCGTGGACATGAGATCATCTATGACAACGACATTTCTCACTCCTGTGCCAATATAAAAGTCGTGATCCAAATCAACAGGAATACCTTGGATAAACTCTACAGGATGATACACGGATTGCAGAATAGTATCATAGAGAGGTTGCCAGCGACGATAACGCCATAAGATGCGTTGAGGGTAAGGTTTAATTTTTTAAGTTTTCCAATATATTTCGAACGAGATAAGATTTCCCGGAAGCAGTCGGTCCGGAAAGCGACATCGTGAACGGATGATGTAATGAGAATTCTTGTGCTGGCAGTGTGTCCATAGTTCTGTGCAATTCTTGTGATAATATTTGTGGCGACTCTGTCTTCAATGGTATTTCATGTTGTGATTTTGAATTTGCAAAGTCACCGTTGTGCTTAGATCTCAGATGTCTCAACATAACATTCCTTCTTGAAATGCCTTTCTGACAAGCTGGACATGTTGCTTCCATGATGAACTTGTGGCAAAATGGGAAGTTTATGACGGATTATCTTTATTTATTCATGAATCTGCTGGCGGCGGCGGTGGCAGAGGCGGCGGTGATGGTGGTGGCGGCGGTTGTGGTGGTGTAGGTGGTAGTGATTGTGCTGATAATAGTGCTGTTGTTGTTGTTGACCATGTGTGTTATTCATATCATGTTTTAGGTTAGTTAAGTGGTAGTTAAAAAGTTGTCTTAATTCGTTTTTTTGGACCTCTTTCCTCAGTCGTTTCCTTTGACCTTTTTAGAAATGCTCGTTCCCTTTTTTCCCTGGCTTGTGCTTGCTCGACAACTTGTTGCTTGGGAGAGAAAAGGTTAAATTTAAGTTGCTGGGAAGAGGGCATGACCAGTGCTTGTTTTTTTCTTGTTTTCCTTTCTTCCAAAATTTTAGGCCATTCCGGATCATAAAGCTCCGGTGTTCTGTCAACCGACATGATACCCTGTTGTTTCAATTTACCCTGGACTTGCAGCATATAATAGCGAGTCCATTTCTCTGTGTCTGGGACAAACAGTTTATACTGACTCATAGTGTTCTGTCCAACAGTTTGAAAAAATATATGAGCTATTCATTATGGGCACATGGTTTATATAGGCTTCTATCCTGTAGCTCTTGCCCACACCTCTGACATGATCAATGCTTCCCGTCTCACTTCATCCATATACTTTAACATAAATGCTATCACTAGTGTATTTTTCAATTAAAAGTCGTTTTCGCACATCATCTGTGGATCAGCCAAACGTGTAAGCATAGTCAAATAATTATTAGGATTTGGTTGAAGATATTTTCTTCTTTCACTCATTGTCACCACTATACGAGCATCTAATAAATGTCGACGACAATGGCTAACACCTGTTCACAATTCATATCCATCACTTCTTGTATAGTATACTCATAGCCATGAAACAGAATTAGGTTCTGCAGACTCTGTCTCAATATATAACGTGCAATGTTAGAACCACAACGGAAATGGTTTCAAGTGAAGAGTTACTGTAACTGTACCAGTTAAAAATCTATCTGGCTACAAAAAGAAGACCAACATAAGAAAACTACATACTATATGTTTATTACAAAATCATGATATATCAATCACACTGTTGAACCAAGGTAACATGTCTTGCCAGCAGTATCACTCTTTTGGTAAGGTTGTCCTACCATATACAAATAGTCACAGTCTGAGGACCACCTCTTATGTTCAAGCCAAGAGTCATCAGTAGAGGTCCAGTCCTTGAGACGCATACCACACTTAAAACAAATACACGAGTCCCCAAGATTCAGATAATAGAGTCCTGCATGAGCCAAGTCTCTAGGATTTTGCTTCATTTGAAGAGGCCAGTCCTTAAACGATTCCAGTCGCTTCTGAAAGTGTAATCAGGCCTAGTTAGTAATGAACCACTACAATCAGGAACAGTCTCATATCCATAGGAATCCATGTTTTAAGAGCGATTGTAAAACACGTCTTTACGGTCCAAAGTCTCTGAGCGTAATGCACTTCACCAGTTCATCCAATCTCCAGGGTTTCATTAAGAACATTGCAAATGCTCCATTTGACACTGGTGAAAATGTTCATCATTTGTATAACTATCATTATTGATATTAACATTATCATCTTCATCAGTATCTTCACCATACTTTCTACTGTTAACCATAGTGCTAACCCCGGTAAGAACATATCCATCAGATGGTCAAGTCTGTTATAGTCTCGTTTAATCTCCTGACGTATCTCCCGTAGTTGTTGATCTAAAAGATCCTTTCCCTCAGTGTTGGGAACTGTTAAGTCTTGTATGTCAGTCTTTTCAGTCTCTTTGGACTCATTATCTTGTTTTGTCTTCTTCGTAGGTTGCTGAGCCTCATCCTCTGATAGGTTTCTCTTCAAGACATCATTAGAGTTCTTAGATTCATTGGCCCCGTTCTTCTCTGTAAGTTTGTTAGAATCTGTACTCTTAAGAGAGTCATTCATCATATCCCTCAGTTCGGGTACAAAGTCTGGCATCACATCACAACAGTCTCTCAATCTTGTCCACTGATCTTGGGATAGTAGAATACCTTTTGAGGAAGGTACTAGTTTATCATCTTTAAACTCCCAGTGTCTGAGATCCACATCATGGTCTTCTATGGTGACATAGACACTGGTTCCAACATGTGTATAAAAATATCTCTTACCATACTCATCTAAGAACTTGAACACTCCTGGCAGTTCCAACCAGTGTTTCAGAGTCAACATAATCCCTCGTTTGGTAGGATAGCTCTTGCCATCAGGGAAAGCATCATACTTGTGGATATGTATACTTAACATTCCATTCCATTTCGCGGCTGTCACAAACACATCTCCACCCAAGTTGATATGGCAGCGATGCTCCTCAAGTTCTACCATTTGTCTATCAGTTTCAGTAAGAGGTCCATACTTGGTCATCATATTCTCCATTTTTTCTGTCTTCAAGGTTAACTGCCCACAAAATCAACAGCTTCAAGAACATAAGAGATTCCTCACTTCTCAAGATTCGACTGAGAATGATTTTTTTCATGGAACAAAGTGGCCTTTTATCATACATTGAGAGGGCATAAATGAGGTCAGTTTGAACGAATTTTGTCAATTAAAAAAAATAGGTCAGATGACCAAATTTTTTCCATTAAATTGGTCACACAAAGAGGTCATTTAATTTTTTTTAAAAAGACTCAACAGGCCGGTATACAACATAAGTGGTGAATTTCAAGCGAGTTCTTTATGTAGCAGAGATTACTTTATTTCTCATTTGGTGCAAACGGACCGACTGCTGAAAAATAAGATTCTAAAATAATAACCCATTAATATTATCCCGCTCAAATCAGCTATTTTAAGGCATGCTGTGACCTGGGCCCTAACTCTTTATCGATGCAATAATCACTATTTGAAGTTATTAGCAAACAAGGGCCCTTTTAACTGTGCTTTACATGTGAATTACGAAATATTGGTGTGGGCTTGTGCCTTAACATATTGGGGATTATATATAAATGAGAAAATCTATAGATAGCTTTTGCTGCGACTCATTTGATATTTTATTCTTGATTATTATTAACTTGAAACTGTACTCTGCAACTGTTTGTTTATACTTATATCAAGTTTTTTTTTGTTTTTTCCTGCTTTCATAACGGACCTTTCCTATTCTTTATTTACACACATAAATATAAGGATGCAGTTCTGTAGAAGTCAATCATGTGAAAGTGAACATATTCACTTATTTCAGGGTAAGACGAATATGTCGATACTCCACTTTCTTACCCTGGGATGGAATCCCACTCAAAGCTGCTGTGACCTATGAACCTCTCTAAAAAAAGTCAACCAATGACAATGCGTTTGCAAGCGAGTTGAACACTGGCCACCTGGTTTGTATCTTTCTGGAACACTGCAGAACTCACACAGATTTCTCCCAACAGGTTTCAAACAATTACCGCACCTACATTGATGAAATGTGAAAAGTCCCACTTTGTTGCAGAAGAGCCTAAGCTATTATAATTCAAAAGGCCCTCTGTGGTTGGCAGAAGTAGAACCGATTGACTGGCTTGATCATTGGTCACAGTGAATAGTTTTGGTGCATAGAAAGAGGAATGTCAGCATCATTTTTAACCTGACACAGGATTGGGGAAAAATTAATCAACTTCAAAGATATGATTTTTAATTAATATGGCATCTTTACAACTCCTCTTAATTACAATACTAATTGATAAATATACAGTGAGATGATATTGGCTCTTCAAACTGCAATGAAGGTTTTGTCTGAGATGAACAAAATTTACATCAATTGGTTAAAGGAGATTTCCAATTTGACATTCTTGTCTAAAATCCTTGAGAGTTGTGTCAACCAGAGACTTAAGGTGCATCTCTCGGTCAACTCCATCTTGGATAAATTTCAGAGTGCTTATCGTCGCAACTTTAGCACTGAAACAGCCCTGCTTCGTGTTCTAGACGATCTCATGTCTGCAGTAGATGAGGGCAACATTTCAACTCTAATCATGCTGGACTTATCATCTGCATTCGACACCATCGATCACGACATCCTCTTGAATCATCTCTCAGTATCCGTTGGTGTCACTGGTACCTGTCTCAACTGGTTCTCATCCTACCTGAAGGACCGTCACCAGTCTGTCATGATAGAGAAGGAACGATCCGAGCCTATAGCTCTGCAGTTTGGAGTGCCACAGGGGTCTGTGCTCGGCCCGGTTCTTTTCACGCTCTATGTCACCAGTCTTGCTGACATCATCAATCACTTCAATCTTCTCCACCATGGTTATGCTGACGACACACAGATGATGGACAAGTTCAAGATCAATCAGTTGAAGGAATCATTCGATAGAGTCACAGAATGTACTTCTTCAATCAAGTCCTGGATGTCAGCAAACATGCTGAAACTGAATGAAGACAAGACCGAGGTGATGTTGATAGGCACAAGCAAACAGTTAGCCAAGGTGGAAGAATCATCCATTCTGATAGCTGGATCTACCATCCAAATATCTGACCACGTCAAGAACCTTGGTGTCCATCTGGACTCACAGCTCTCCATGGAAAAACAAGTTTCCAATATCAGCAGAACATGTTTCTACCACCTTCGAGCCATTGGAAATATACGACATCTTTTGACACCTGATGCAACTAAGACCCTGGTCCATGGTCTCATAACATCTAGACTGGACTACTGTAACAGTCTGCTCCAGGGAATCAGTGAGAAACATCTGTCACGACTCCAAATGATTCAAAATACAGCGGCAAGGATTGTTACCAGGACCAGAAAACATATGCACATAACACCCGTGCTTAGAGAGCTCCAGTGGTTTCCTATCAAAGCAAGGATAGACTACAAGTTGCTCTGCATTGCTGACAGATGTTTTGCCAACACGAGCCCTGACTACCTCAAGGAATTACTCACACCATATGTACCAGCTCGACAACTCCGCTCCAGTGACAGCAATCTGCTTGTAGTTCCAAGTTACAGACTCAAATCCTTCGGCTCCAGAACCTTCTCACACAATGTCCCAATGCTGTGGAATGCTCTCCCACCTGACTATCTCCAACCTTCGAACTATTCAAATCCAAACTCAAAACCTACCTGTTCTCCATCAAACTTTCCCCTACCTTGTATATAGTCTTTCCCCTGCGAATGACTCTCTTGTAGCGCCTTGAGCAGCCTAACTGTCTGGATTGTGCGCACAACAAATGTACTTTATTATTATTATCCATCTGAAACTACCAAATCTGAATTGCAAAGTTCACAAGTACTGTATGTCTCAAACAGAAATAAGTCCTCATTTTCTTACCACAAATCTCTGTAATAACTCATTTTTAAACATTTCTAAAAATATCTAATAGTCATTCAAATATAAATATTTAATGTTTCAAATAATTAATTGTTTGTATCATTAATCTGTGCAACAAAGATAGAGTCCTTGCAACATTCTCACAAATATCTAGGTCCACATCGCAATTATACACCATGCACACGATACAACTAGCAACCACTCCTCTCCTCCTAAATGCAATCTGATAAGTAAATATACACATGAACAAACAATTAAAATGAAGACCATTTCCACACTGAATAAAGTAGAATTTAACCCACATCACTGCCAGAAGCCTTGAATATTAATTTTCTTGAGAATTGACATGTAATTTTGTTTTTTTATTTAAACAGTCAAAAAGAACCAACAACATTTTTATTCCAAATATGATTAGCACTGGATAGCTTTGGTTTTTGTACGTTGAGAAAACAGACTTTACAAACATGGTGTGAATCACATCTGTACAAAATATCCAAATGAAATGAATACAAAGAAAGGAACTGTATATTATTTGATCTCAGTTGTATTGAGCTCTTGGGTTGACCCGAGATCAACTCCAAGCTGGATTTATATACTGGTCACATCCGTAGCATCAATTCCTGGTTAGTAATTCCAAACTCTGTTTGCAAAACAGTCCCAAATTTGTAAGAAAATCAGCGTCAGAGGATTAGATCTTAGAGTGACAGTTTAGTTAGTGACTTTAGAGTGATATTACCGCTGGTCTACAAGGGCTTAGAATACCAAATATTCCTGGTATTTAGTTAAGGGCAAATACCCGATGAGTCTAAAGCTATGGTTGAAGATGAGTCTAGTCTATCACTGTACTGTTCCTCTATGACACAGACACACACTATCAATTGTAGTCAAGTCAGTAGTCGCCCCTGCACGGTTTCAACCTAAACAATTATTCTCAAATTCTTTATAGACAATTGAATTATACAATCACAATCCGCTTAAAAGTTGGTGAATCAAAAAGATACTTTTATTGTGAATGACTTTGGAATTTTACTACAAGCGTTGAGCGTTGAAGATTGAGGAATATTTCTTGTGTCTTTGTACCAGCATACAAATAATATTCCTAAGTTATCTTCTAACCCATTTATGCATTGGGTTTCAAAATTGTTCAAATTTTGTATGAATAATCTCTATGTGACATGATGGAAGGAATAAAGTCTATTTTTTATTATAATTTTTCCCCCATACTTTTCATGCCTCTCAAAAAGCGTCCCATATGTGGGACGGTATGCACGGAAGGGTAGGGTTTTTTTAATGGGTAGTGACATTTTATTTGTTTGTATCATCTTTCTCCGGCAACGATAGTTTTCATTATGTTGAGATCCCAGAAGATACATCGGTGATGGAGGGCAGTTAGGTGAGTATATATGGGTGCCAAATATATTTTTGTCAAAATACTCTAAGTAACATTAACTTAAAAGCTACTTTTTCATGTGTTCTATCTTGATATAATAACATGATGCTCTGTTTATTGTTTGATAGTCAAGGATTTTGTCGCATGTAATTAAATATGAAATATGCTCTTTTTATATAAAATTTGTGTTTCCACTCTTGTAGGTTCTTATTTTTATTTCCAGTAGATATGTTAGCATGAGTTGGAACACGCCCTGCACGACAATGGCACCTCCCGTACTGAAGTAGATAACCAGGTGTACCCATAACTGTTGCACAAATGGTGATTCTCTCACATCCGATGGGAAGAAGTATAGGAAGAATAAGAATAGGAGGGATACAAAAGTCTGAATTTTATAATAAAATTTATTACAAACAGTTGATCAAACTATGAAAAAAGGCTTTGACTTAACACTTTTCAAGGTAATCACATCGACAAAAGACATCGCTGAAAGGGCCCACAATCCCAAGCTGAATCTGTTAAGCAGCTTCTCCTACTATTTATGATTAGGAAAAAATAGAAAGCAGATATAGAGTATTGGCAATACTAACCTGTAATATAAGTTTGTAGCTATGTTAATGGCAATTCAACTCAATGGAACACGTCACAAACTTTTTTGATGTATTTGTTGTAATCTTGGAACAGTTTTGAACTGAACACTCTTATGTTCTTCTTCTAGGGGCTCCAGCAATGTTTTGGTCCAACCAGTCCTTATCACTCATGTTCTTGTTTCACTTGTTCAATACATAGGACATTCCTAGGTGGACATCCTGTTTCATTGATGAGGACCACCTGCCAGCCGGTTGTAACTCAGACGTAGATAAACATGCCAAAACACTGTTGTCTACCAATCTTACAAGTTCATATATCTGCAAACTTCAGCAGAATACCACTCAAACTTTTTCATTGCTTAAGGACTTATGAGAGGACATTTTTATATTCCATCTGATCTGACTGTGGCTTTGCCTCTCTCTATAAAAGTATCAATTAGAGGCAAGGAAGGGAACAGATCAAATAGAATCAAAACTTATAGATCCTGGAGGTCGTGGGTTATTCTGATATCGTTGAAAATTAGGGAGTCTGTGCCATTGATGTTTCTAACCTCCATTCTGTAGACCCAGTGTCTCAGAGTAAGTGAGCACCAAACAGACATTGGACATCCATCATCATTATCGCCATAGATGTTCTCGTGTGCTTCATGGGGTTCCATGACGATGTTAGTATTTTCTACCTGAGCTTATTTATCAAATAAAATATGATGGATTTGGTTTTCTACCGTTAGTCTGAAAGAAACATAACATGTATCATTGGCATATGGTAAAAAAAATTATGGTAATTGTAATGGAATTTCTAAATGTAACCCAATTTTTTTCAAAAGCTGAAAGTAACTTATTTAAACTGCTTAAAATATGATTTACATGAAGTTATTCTCAAACTTACAACAAATAGGTATAAACATTTGTATCCAAAACACCCCACCCATTCGTGCATAATTAATCATGGAAATATTCATATTTAAAATTTACATTACATTGTCATTTATCCATAGAGACCTAAATTGTATCCATCCTCACAATGTCAAATAAAACTTATTTATTTATTTTAGTTTCGGCATTAACTCAAACTCAATGAAACTTGCAAATTGCAACTACCCAAAGATGGCGGCGCACTGTTCAAGGGTAGATAACTCTATGAAATCGTTCTGCTTTTCTTTACGTAGACAACTACCTAAGCTTTACAATACACTTTACAGTTAGTTTTTATTTTAATAACAAGTGAGAACTGGTGATTTAAAGTACCCTTCCCTTGTGGGACGGTATGCATAAATGGGTTAACCATGAATTTTGAAATAACTGTCAAGGAACAAATTCATTCACATGGGAGTGAAAGACGTCGGCGAAAATACTTCCTTTGTATATTTGAAGAGGCAGAGATTTTCACACAAGTAACCCGGGCACAACTACAACAGGCACGATATCTCCTCATTTTTAACTCTTGACTCGGAGCTGGTGATTGAATTGGTCGAACCTTCAATCAATCCAGATTGATACATTTATTCCCCTTCAGACACCAGCAGAAGAAAGTTTCACTTTTTTCATATCTAAATGTTTTAGCAACTCATTTTCCTAGTAGATATCTAACGAGAAAAAACAAATATAGCTGTCATTTTTTTCACGGTAATTATTCTTGTTAATATCTATTATAATACAATTATTTTCCCTGTTGTCACTGAAATTATTGACTCTCAAATAGTCTGAAAAAGACTCATTTTAATTTGTTTTCATTATTCATTAGTCACAGGTGTTTAACAAAAATTGTTAAGCATTTAAGTTAACCAAATAAAATTAATTGTAACAAGTTTAAAATAGGCTTAGACGCCGTGTCCCTAGTAGAATGTAAAACGTTGACGCATTACTGATATAGGAGTGAGTTAGGAGAATTAAAAAACCGAACATCCTTTGAAGAGGAGACGTAACACATAATTTTGATTATTACAAATTATTATCTGTATTCGCTTCACTTATAAGAATCAAAATAGCAAAAAAAATAGAAAATATACGCTTTAATTTTACTACTAGGAGACCTTTTATGCCCCTATTTTGGATAACCGCCTAATGAGACTGGCGAACGCTTAGATAAAATCACCGAAGCATGACTCGAAGCCACGCCCAGTGTTTGACGTGCTAGTCGTCAGCTGAAAGTCCAGTCTTTTGATTTTCTCTGTATTTTCAAGCTAATTCAAGAATTCCTAAATACGATTTGTAACTGCTTCATGATATCAACTTTCCTTCTTAGTCGTCAAGTTAGTCAAATCAAATCTTTGGACGCGGTTTTCTTGGGTGGGTTTATATGAAAAAGGTTAAGAACTCGGTGAGAAATCCACCACTATGAGACAACACGTAGTGTTGTATCATGTATTTATCGATATGAACTTCTAAATTGTCTCGAAAAAAATTCTTTTTTTTTGTAGTAAACGGAAGACAATGTAAAACATTTTTAATGTTTACAGTAGAAAAAATTATTTAGTTTTAATTCATCTTTCATGACAACTTAGTACTTAGTGGATGATTCGTTTGTATTTAACTAACATATATATTGTTATCTAGTATAACATCTCACACCGTGTTGCAATATCTCTGTCTTTGAATTTAACAATTATTGACATGAAAACATACCTGACGCAAGCGTTATAAACACCCTATGTAATCCTAAAGATTGTTGGTACCCGTTATTCACGATGTACTTTTGTAAATGAGTGTCATCGTCGGTAAAAGTGCATGAGCCAAATCTCCTCTTAATTTATTGGTTGAATATATATTCTACATGTTCATTGGTTCAAAATGACTGGACGCCGTGACAATAAACTAAGTGGCAGACGAATGCCAAGAGTTACGCCATTGTGACAGGACATATAACCCCCTTGGTGGGTCCAAGGGGTGAAAATCCAAAAGGTATAATTAGAGACAAATAACTTAAGAATTGAAATTGAATGCTGTAGGATTACATCACGGACACGTGTGTGTCATAAAAGAATAAGACAAGTAAAACCAGTCTGATTGTTGTGGCGACATTTGGCAGACGTCGTAATTGATGTACACATGCTCTGGGATAGTGCGCGTAGCATCATATTAAAACACTGTCTTTCGCATGGAACAATACAAATGATTAAAGATATATTTAACATCAATTTATCGAAGGTTTGAGTTCTTTTAATTACTTTAGATATGTTTAAACAGTTATCAAGACTGTGAGATTTCCTGTTGTTTTTTCATTAAGGAGTTATCCTTCCGCCAACTAGAACATCACGGGGCAGGACACGCCTCAGAGACCACGGGCCAATTCTGTTCTCTTCACTGGTGCTAATTAGCTGGTGATTCCAAAAAGCCGTATTTTGAAATTTCAAATTCAAGTAAGTGGCAAAATATTTTATGAATCACAAAAGTTGCCATGGGTCATTTCAGTCGAGTTTTAAAGGCGTGCTTTTTTGAAAAATGACATGTTAATGTTGACAAAATTGCTTGTGATTACACTAGGTAACTGTGTTAGTGATACATTTCCCTCGTTTAATAAAATACTTTGCAATTAGGTGGTACCGTTTCTTTTGACCGGGGTGTAGATGACTATGAAAGTATCCTATGAAAGACAGATTCGTTAAATTATTCCCTTTCAGCTCATTCGTCAATTTAATAGCTGTTTGAAAGTGGTAAGAACATCATGAAAGAGAGAGTCTCAACTGATTACCTCCCTTTACAGCCGGATAACGACATACTGATTACAGAGTTGTGGTGTGAGGGGCGGTGCTGATACAGACAGGTAGAGTCCCTAGTCTAAATACGTCTAGTAATGCAAAAATTAACTATGCCTGAAGAAATATCTAATAATTACAATGTTTAAATCACAATTTTGGTATTAAGGTTGTCAAATTTATGCAAAATGCTGGAAAGGAAAATATATTATTTTTTTTCAGCTGTTTAGAAGTATTGAAATAAGATAATGATTGGATTGAAACTGTTTACTGTCGTAAATTTTGGGTGTACCTGTAACCTCATTTGTCAGTGTGCGGCCTGCTGTGCGAGAGGGCATTCGGGCGACAGAAATTTAGTCTACCGTATACTAGACTGCCTACAATGGAGACAACATTATCTAGCTACTAATTATAATATTTTCGGGATACCCATGAAACCGAAGCGCTAAAGTTTTGAACCCAGTACGAATTATCACGACTTTTTTAAATTGGTTTAAGATCTTTCATGTTTTCTTTTGTTTCATTTTTTTATTATTTCATTATTGTATATCTTTTCCACAGGGCGTATAACACAAATGAATGAAACTTCAAAGGCATTTCAAAGGCATTTGCGTGCCAACATTTCGTAGATATAAATAATGGGGAGAAAAATACAACTAGACGAGACACTCGTGGTTTTCATGACATATTGTTTATTTTAACCTTAATGCCTTATGTGTTCATATTAATGCGAAACATCTTACATATTCATCTGCTATTTATAGACATACTAACGCCAAAAAGGAAATTGAAAATTAGAAACATTTGTTTAACTGAATATTTGTTAACTTCTTTATACAAATTGGACACATTGGCATGTTTATTACCCATATGGTTAATCATAAGCGGTGACATATTTTCAATATGAGCACATGTGCACATATCACTTTTGCCTAGCAACGATTGTTTCAGAGCGAGTTACCGTATCACCCCGTCTGTGACGTCATAAAACCATTGTTCGTGACGTCACTGTAGTGGGCCCCCGGAAAGGAAGCAGGCCGCATTCCGTGTGTTTAAAATGAAATAGAATCAGTAATAAAGAAATTATAACCCTCGGAAGTGTGTCATATGACTTTTACGAAACTCGTGCGAATTTGTGTATAACCCTCGCTCTCGCTCGGGTAATACAAAAATTCACACTCGTTTCGTAAAAGTCACATGACACACTTCCTCGGGTAATAATCTCTATATACGTCATGAATGCAGAAAAATGACTATTCTTGCGAGTGAGAGATTTCATTTCACAGGGCATAACCTAGTTTGTGTTTTTGGTTATTTTGAACACAATGTCAAACACTTGACAGAAGTCTACCTTTTTTTCAAGGAAAATCTAAAATACATATGCGCAGAAGCTCTGATACATGGATATTAGTTATATTACCTATATCTGTTATGCTGACTGTTTAGATATGTTTTTAAAAATTATGTTTCACTAGATGACGCGCATTGATGTCCGGTTTTCGATCATAATCTCGACTTGGCATTGGCGAGTTTGGCTTTGTGACTCACGGAGTGATTTTAAATTCAGATTGTTTAAAGGCGCTATAGCACGAATTTTTGCGCTCAAATTGGCAATTTCAAAGCATATGAGGACAGAAGCCCTCAAATTGGCTTTTTATTGATGAAATAGAATACTTATTACTCTATATAATTGACTTCTAATCAATAATAAAAAATGTAAGGCTACATACCGCAGTCACATAGGGATGTTAAATATGGACAGTCGGCCGTGGAAATTGAAATATTGATTGTTGAAAACGGCTGAACTAGGAATATGTTTCAGATTTTGAAATTGGTTTATCTCTTCACTGGAACAAAAGGTGATATTTGGTTTCCGTTACCTCATCCACGAGGGGAAGTCAATAAGTTCAAAGATGTGAGTAATCATCGTTGAAGTCATTATTGAGATAGGTCAACTGACGACAGACAACTGACCCTCCCGGATAATTTACTTGAGATTTACAGCATGTTGAACACAGGTACCATCATGTTATCTTGCTTTCTAAAACTGAGCATAGTGCATTATCAAGTTTCTCACGAAATAAGGGGTTTTACGCGATTGAAATACATAAACGAATGACCAATGTGTATGTTAAGGAAGACCCTCGATATTCCTCTGTTGCAAAATGGTCAGTTGAGTTTATGCCGGGTCGCACCTCCTTGGACGATATCCCATGGTCAGGACGGCATGTTGAAGCCAATGCAGATGACATAGTTGCACATGTCCGATTGTAGAATGAAGGTGGACGAGATATCTCTGTAGAGTGTGGCATTTCTCATGGAAGTGTTTGCACAATAATTCATGAGCACTTGCACATGTCCAAGGTGTCTGCAAGATGGGTGCCACGAAACTTAAATCCACAAAATCCATCAGAGATTTGAATCCATTCGTGAGCTTATGGACATCTACAATGAAATTCCCAATAGCTTTCATGCCCCTTACAGGAAATGAAAAGTGGATGCTCACCGGGATCCTCACATCAAGCAAGTATCCAGAAGTTCAGAACTCTACTCTTCTGCTGACAAGACCATGCAAACCATTTTAGTGGACTCTATGGGTGGGATACTTATAGTCTATAAATCACCCAAAACTACAATTACAGAAGCCAACTATGCTGTCCTGTTGAAGTAATTGACAACGGCAATCAAGAAGAAGAGGCGGGACATGTTGACTGCTGGAGATATATTTTCTTCATGACAACGCTCCAGTGCACAAGAGTCGTATTGCACAGGCTGCACTTCAACAATGTGACTTTGAACAACTTAACCAACCCCCACAGTCCAGGGTTGGCCCCAAGCGACTTAGATCTTTTATGAAAATTTATTATATAGCCTAAACGTGCTAACTTCCAAATTACTTACAGCGTTATTACCCTGAGCAGTAGTCAGTGTTAATGATAGGTCTTCATTACCTAAGCACTATTAATATTTACGATACATTGGCGTTCGCTTATGCCTAAGTCAATTGAAACTTGGAAAAATCGAACATTCTGTTCCTGTACTGTAAATTATTTTCATGCTGCTGGAATGAAAATTTAGAGATAAGTTAATGATATTCGAAAGATTAGATACGAAAAAAAAAAGAAAGCTACAAGATCTGTAAATAAACCAATTTCAATGGCTACGATTAGTCGGACTGAATGAATTAAACATCGTTGTGACCCGCTCAAATACCGTTGCAGTTGAAGAATCTGAAATAAAGTTTGCTTAAAGAAATATTAGAAGAGAATTTTACCAAACAATCGAAACTCTTTGATTAATTAAGTTTAGCTAGTACCCGAATATATCATTATTATGTCTTTTTCAAGAACATAACTATACTGATAAACGGAGAACCTATCGCACAAACATCAACAACAAAAAGAGTAGTTTAAGAAAAGACATACAAATCCGCTTCAGTAAAAACCGCCGTGCCCAATTAAAAATCTAAATACTTTTTTAACCATCGTTACGAATTTGCTCTGTCACTGTCACATATCCAATACAGTGATACCACCGTTAAAAACACAGGTAGTCACCTTTACATGAAAAATAATGTGATATAATAAATATTGTGTTTAAGTATAGTTGTAAAAGCATTTGTTCAATTATTAAATTATTCAAGGGAATTGTAAACATAAGATACGTTTTTGTAAATCTGAAATTAATAGAAAATTGACCCAATGAGTTTGCTTGCCTCGTTATCACTGAAACAATACTTAACGACAATGGCCAACCTGCTGCATGTATATTATCTGATAAGCAACAGTGCCAATGTCTTCTCCTGATCGTTTCTAAGAGATCCTTGAAAACATGACTGATAAGGTTTTTTTTATGTCTCATCATTACTGTTATCAATATTTTGACAACTCCTTTGCTGAATGATTTCTTTGAAAATTGTTGCTCACCTCCCATCTACCTCAGAAGGGCGAGTTCTTGCACTGCCCGGTTTGTGTGAATCAATTCCACCAGACACATTGGCCCCTATCTCCGTTACAATTATCTCAACGCCTTCTACAGCTATCTCTTCCTTTTTTGTATTTAGGTTTTTGCAACTACAATGGCTGAAGCGCAAGAGAATGTGGATGTCACAACCCTCAAAGATGAGTTTTTGGAATGCCCGGTTTGTGTTGAGTATTATAACCACACAAACAGACGTCCCCGTTTACTTAAGAACTGCCTTCACGCCCTATGTACTGAGTGCTTAGATCAGCTCATACAGAAGGAAGGAGGTGGACAGCTCACTTGCCCTCTCTGCAGACATGTTGAAAAGGTCAAAGGGAAGGCCAGTTCTTTACCTGCAGATCCTGTGAGAAGCAAGCTGGTGGATATCCTGCACAAGAAGCAACAGAAGAAGATCAAGTGCACGGAATGTCCTGATGAAAACGATGCTGATGGGAGATGTAAGGAATGTCAGTCGTATCTGTGCAAAAAATGCATCTTTGTCCATAAACGCCATCGACTAAGCAGAGATCACAATATCAGTTCCATTGAAGATGCTCTCAAGGTACCAATAAAGGAGTTATCACAAGGTCATTTCTGTCCCAAACATCCCAAGCAACACATGGAATTCTACTGTACTACAGATGAGGAACTCTGTTGTGTTTCTTGTACAGTAGTTGATCACAAGAGTCATGATTTTGAGAAGATTAAAGAAGCAGCTAGGAAAAGAAAATCATCTCTCCATCAATCCCTCAAAGACGTCAACAAGACAAAGTCTAGTCTACAAGAACGTCAAAAGTCAATGAAAACAAAGAAAATTGCTGTAGAGCAGATGAAGAAGGAGTCAGAAAGGAGCATCAACAAGATGATTGATGTCATGAAACTGCAGCTGGATCAACGAAGAAATCAACTTTTGTCTGAACTGCAGCAAGAAAGTTCGGCAATGCTTTCAGCTATTGAGAAGACATCAGCAGCTTATGATACCACCCTTGCTATCATCGAGTCCACATTCACCTACTTCACCCAGACCAAGGAGAAAGCTGATGACGTGGAGATGTTACAGTTGTATCCTGACATCAAGAGAAGTGTGGATGCTCTGCAAAGTCAACCTGTTCCTGCTGATTTGAGAATCAATGAAAACAGGCTCAAGTTCTCGCCAACACAGAAAACGGTATTTGATGGAGTTGTGTCACAACTTGGAGCCTTTGTACGTCAAGACGGCCCACTTCGAACATTTAAACACGCTAGAGGTAGGTGACAAAAAATTCTATGCTGATGTTCAAAGGAAAGTTTTTCATGAAATATGAATTGGTTAATCAACTTTGTCTGTCATGAGAAGAAAACAGCGACAATAAATAGGACTTATTTGTTCAATTGTTTCCATTTATCAATTTACATCTCTGAACTTTATTCTATTAATCCAAACATCGACCATAAATCAGTGAAATGATAATAAATAAGATAGCAATTGGATATCTACTACCTCTGACTGTCTTCAGTTGATTTCTCTAAGTACTCGGGTACACTTGTCCTTGGCAAAGAATGAATCGTCTTTCGACTCCGGTACCAAAAAAGAGTGTTTCCTTATATAGTCCCACATGTAATTGTTTATTTCTGTTTTAATTGTCATTCTTGTAGACCATTAACTTAATAATAAGTTAAGAGCCTATGATAAATTTATCTTTAATTCAACGAAGTAAGAATTAGGTATCAAGTGCTGTCATAATTCTATAAAACATGTTTGAATCGTAAAACATTTCTGTTTATATAATTTAATACAAACCTCTAGGTCCTCGAAAAGGATGGTGACCATCAACAGTCATAATTGTCGAGCGTTTTGTGTTCTTTTTTCTATTTACTGTCAAAAAAATATAATAATAATTCTAATGATGCCAATTACTTTTCAAATATTTGAAATTCTAACCTTCTGATGCTATGGATAATCAGGAAATAAACACTCTTTTAACAACGGAATGTTTTCTTCCAAGCGACAGCCAGCTTGACACTTGAGTTGTGAAAATAACATGACTGTCTGATTATGTAATCTCAATTAATATTTGATACATATAGTTGTTTTGTGGATATTAGAAGGATATCTACCTTTAGTTGAGTCCCTATCATTATAATAAAAATATTCAAGGTTGTTATAGTAATTACTTTCTTGCGTAGCTTCAAATTGCAAAATAGTTTCCTTATTTTCAGCTGTTTTTCATTGGCATCTCATACTGCATATATATATATAAAATATTTCAAAAATATCAATTTGATAGATTATTAATAGATTTGAATAGATAAAGCTATATGAATATACCTTTGATGGAAATAAAATCGCAACAACCATGGTTGTGTGTTCACATTGATTTCATTTACTGACAGTCATAATGATTTATCAAGACTTCAGATAAGAAAATAAATTGTAGATTTCACTATCATATAAGATAGTGAAGACTTCTTATCAATAGTAGGACACATTGAAGTAATAATCTAAAACACAACATTGTTTTCAATATTTCATATTTTGTGTGCACAATGTTTATGTGTTAACATTAACAAATAAAATGCAATACTCTTCACTGAAGAAGTACCAATTACAGTCTTACTTTACAGTCACTTATATTCAAATTCAATTCACAGCTGCACCGAGGACGATGAGAGTCCCTCGTCGTCCTCGACAAGGTGGCTGCACGGGTGCTCAAGGCAAGACACTGACTGTGAAGTTATACGAAGGAGATATGAGAACAGTCACAACAGATGTCATCGTCAGAAAGGTTAACCGAGATCTATCACAACTGAATGAAGTCTCCTGGTCTGTTGCTATTGCCGCAGGACCTCAACTGTCTTATCAATTAGAGAGAATAAGACAAGAGAAAGGTCTGGCTTCTCCTGGACAAGTTGTTGTCACGGATGCTGGTCGTCTTCCCTGCAAGAAAATCTTCAACCTTGTTGTTCCAGATAAAAACGGGGAAGGACCCATCAAGTGTCTCTGTGAAACCACAAATCGAAAACTCACATCAATTGCATTCCCAGGGGATTGTAAGTATAAAAACCTTTACCAAACGTTGTGATTAACACATTACGTTATCTTATTTCATATAATTTTGGCGTGAATCTTTCCTGAATAGAATCTGTTACCAAAACCATACAAATGACATTATGAAGATCTGGCATGTAATCATATTTACGCGTACAAAAAGCATGAAATTTGTATTAATGAAATTTAACACGATTTAACTTATAACAATTTAATATTTATCACGTCATTTGGTAGAAATTATTTTCTCAAACTAACTGCATTAGGATAACCAAATTAAAAATGTAAATATGCATTTAAAAGTAGTCAAACTCTCTTCCGTTTCTGTGCAGAACTCAAAAAACGTTTCTTATGTTTCTGAAATTTTGCATTAGTATTTCTCACCTACATACGTAGGCTTTTTCGACACTTTAATTTAGATATCTGAGAAAGTTTGTGTTTTAATTTGACAGAAATCCCAAACTAGTTTCCTATATTTGGGGGAAGGCAGGCACGTGTAGCCAGTTAAGACATTTGATATCTTAATACAATAATATGCTCATCGGTTGTTGAGTGCATGAATAAGGTTTGATTTTTGTGAAAATTCATACTTATAATGTTAATGATTATCTTTTCATTATCCTTAATAATGTTTCAGGCAACCATCAGTGTTTGCTCCTTTGCGCTTCAATAACTGATTGAACCCTAATCCCCAATTTTCTTACTGCATTTCATTGATTTACATTTACCAACTGCGATACATTGTATGGATTTCAATGAAAAACCAAGACATGTTTTTTCATATGATCACTATATTGCTAATGAGCATGAAAATCATCATTTCAACAACTGTCGGTGTTTCTTGATGAATAAATCATGTCTATAAATAAAAATGCTCAATGACTAAACAACTTATTCTAATGTTTGCTTTACCATTTCATGTCAAAGGAATTCTTTAAAGCCAAGCAGTATTTTACTATATTCTTTTTTTAAAATTTACTTAAGATTTGAAAAATGGCATCTCATTTTTTTAGCAATCTGTAAAATAGACCTGACCTAATCTCTTGCCCACTTTGATGAGGCGACCCTTATATGTGATACAAGTCACAATCATATACAATCGTTTAATGAGATTGAATTATATGTTAAAATAGACATGTGACATAGACAAAGGGGCAGTATCACGTTGTTTTAGAAAAAAATATTTCTTTGCATTTCCCCAATTAATTATTGATGCCATATGAATTATCTCCAAAGGGTCAAATATTGCATTATTTAAATCGATCATCCATAGAGTAAATAATCAAATATCAAGCAAAAACCACAGGCCGCCATTTATCTGTGAACACATGCATTTAATCACTGAGTTTGGGAAATTAATTTGCACAGCTTAACCAATAAGGGACGTTCGTTTTAAAACTACCTCATTTGTGTAAAATAAAATTTCAGGCAATTGGAAACATTAATTCTAAAGCATTTGCTTCTAAAACAAGTGCTTCTACCCGTTTGAAGTCATTATATTTTCTAAACTGGTTAACATATATAAACCTTTTAGAGTTTTGTTTACCAACATTGCTGAATTGAATGATTTTGTTCAAAGACAAATAATAAGAAGAAAAAAGTTCAGAACGTGTCGAGTCAGATTTAATACAATTGCTATTTTTCAGGCAAACTTATTCTGGACTCATGTTTTATCTTTCTCTCAAATGAAATTATGTGTTGAAGAATCAATATGTCAGGTGTCTAATATGCTAATTAAAGTAAGCAGGGAAAATGCAGGCTGACAGGATGTGATATTTCAAACATCCCATACTTTGTAATTCAGTTAATATCAAGGTACATATGATTTACACAATTAGAAGACTTCATTCATAACTCTTATTCAATCTTTTATTCATTTTCCTTTTTTTCAGCTTTTATACCACCAGTAAAAATATTTGACCAGTGTGTGACAGGAGGATCTCTACAAGAAGTGCATCTGATTGTTCAAAATGAATGGGACAGTTGTGGGGTGCAGGAGCAGATCTCGCTGGGAGGCTCCTATATAGCTCAGAAGGATATTGATGTGATCAGAAAACATCTCCATCCATCTTCAGGAGCTTTACTGTCTTGTTTATCACAGTGAAACCTCGATCCAAACTTTAAGGTGGTACTAGAGGAGCATAGAGCATGTTTAAATATGTCAAACTTTAACAATAATGTTGTTTCATTGACTTGCTGTGGTTTCTGCTTAAAATCAGCATCTTCATGCTTCATAGATCAGCACTGATATAATAATGAGGTTAAAGTTGTAATTTCTTATCCAAAACCGGGCAATGACACGCGCCAATTACTCAAACGAAAGCGTGTATTAATAAGTTAGTCGTTTTACTCATATTCATGTAAACACATACAATTTCAAATATCTTTTTAAAAAATTATATGCCCATGAGATTGAGAGTGGATGAAGAATGTTTGATCCGTGAAATTTCATTATCTTAATCAAAGTTGTTTTTTGCACTATCATTATTTATCAATGTAAATGATGTTTCAAAAACCTTTCGGGGTTCACTCCTACCGTGCATTTTTTAAAATGAATTTTCCATTTCATAACTTATTGAACACTAAAATCCGGTTTTCTCTCTGCATACAAAATTACGTATAAGTATGCTGTTCATTGTAATGATTTAGATGAGACATAAAGACATTTAATTTTATATGATCACTATATTGAACAAATGTGCATAAAAATGATGATATCAAGCAACAGTTGGTAGTTTTAGACAAATTTATCTATAAACAAAAAAATCAATGACTAAACAACTAATTATTATATTTGCTTTCCCTGTTCATGTCAGAGGAATAAGCCAAGTAGTGTTTCTATCTATCATTTTATTTTGAAATCATTTAAGATTTAAAATGACATTTCATAAATTGATCAATCTATAAAATACAATTGAGACGTAATCGTTGAATAAGATTGAATCATATTTCAAGCTATATTTTCTTTTCTGTAGAAAATAGACATTAAAGGAACACGTTGTTTTATGATTTTTATTTCTTCAAGTTCCCGAAATAAATGCCAAATGAATTATCTTCGAAGGGGTCAATATCTAATTACTTCAACCGATCATCCATAGTAATAGTCATATTTGTGTCACACATATGTCAATCATATGTGTTTAAGAAATTGAAATTTTGGTACGTTCGTTTTCAAACTAATTCCTTTTCAGTGCAATATCTAATTACGTGATATCACATTCTTTATCTAAAAAAACGTACCCCTGCCCCTTTTAAGTCATTTATTGTCTGAACTGGTTGGCACATAGTAACTGTTTAAAATGTGTATGCAAACATTGATGAATTGAGTGGTAATGGTTCAAAGACACAATACAGGCTCTGTAATAAAAAAATGTAAAAATAGAGCCATGGGCTCTGTAGCTCATCAGACTTTTGATAGAAATAGGTGTTGTGGTTTAGACCATGAGGTCATGGGCAGTGTAGGAAAGATAGCCTGTTCCAATGTCCGAGTTATTCACAATCAAATAAAAAAGGCCAATTGCCCATTTGGGGTCAAGGGGTCACCGAACCTACAATTCAGAATCCCCATTGTCCAAGGAGTCTACACACAACTATTAAGCTATCAAGACCTTTTGGAACTGGAGAAGACGATGAAAGTAGGATTTTAAGGTTTTGACCCCTGTGGCCCCATTTGGGGTCAAGTGGTCACCAAACCTACAATTTAGAATCCCCAGTGTCCAAGGAGTCTTCACACAATTTTTCAGCTCTCTAGACCTTTTGGAACTAGGGAAAAAGATGAAATTAGGTTTTTTAGGTTTTGACCCCTGTGACCCCATTTGGCGTCATGGGGTCACCAAACCTACAATTTAGAATCCCCGTTGGTCAAGGAGTCTACACACACCTTTTCAGCTCCCTAGACCTT
Source organism: Phorcus lineatus (assembly GCA_921293015.1). Classification (NCBI taxonomy): domain Eukaryota; kingdom Metazoa; phylum Mollusca; class Gastropoda; order Trochida; family Trochidae; genus Phorcus; species Phorcus lineatus. The sequence goes on along the minus strand of OV121088.1, from coordinate 4,211,014 downwards.
TGACCCCTGTGACCCCATTTGGGGTCATCAAACCTACAATTTAGAATCCCCAGTGTCCAAGGAGTCTTCACACAATTTTTCAGCTCTCTAGACCTTTTGGAACTAGGGAAAAAGATGAAATTAGGTTTTTTAGGTTTTGACCCCTGTGACCCCATTTGGCGTCATGGGGTCACCAAACCTACAATTTAGAATCCCCGTTGGTCAAGGAGTCTACACACACCTTTTCAGCTCCCTAGACCTTTGACCCCTGTGACCCCATTTGGGGTCATCAAACCTACAATTTAGAATCTCCAGTGCCCAAGGAGTCTACACACACCGTTTCAGCTCTCAAGACCTTTTGGAACTAGGGAAAAAGATGAAATTAGGTTTTTTAGGTTTTGACCCCTGTGACCCCATTTGGGGTCATCAAACCTACAATTTAGAATCTCCAGTGCCCAAGGAGTCTACACACACCGTTTCAGCTCTCAAGACCTTTTGGAACTAGGGAAAAAGATGAAATTAGGTTTTTTAGGTTTTGACCCCTGTGACCCCATTTGGGGTCATCAAACCTACAATTTAGAATCTCCAGTGCCCAAGGAGTCTACACACAACTATTCAGCTCTCTGGACCTTTTGGAACTGGAGAATAAGATTTAAATAGATTTTTAAGGTTTTGACCCTTGTGACCCCAATTGGGGTCATTGGGTCACGAAATCTACAATTTAGAATCCCCATTTGCCAAGGAGTATGCACATAAAATTTCAGCTCTCTAGAGTCATCGGTTCTGGAGAAGAAGTCGAAAAAGTGAAAAGTTTACGGACGGATGGACGGATGGACAGATGGACGGACGCCGGACGCCTTGCCATGCCATAAGCCCATTGGGTCTTTCAGACCTGATGAGCTAAAAAGTGGGAATGTAGATTGGCAGGACGTGATATTTAAAAAACACACCATTTCGTATTATGTATTTTAGTGATTATTAAGGTTCATATAGTTCACAAAGATAGAAGATTCATTCATGAATATTCTTCAAGCGTCTATTCCTTTCCTTTTTCAGCCTCCACGATACAAGCAGTAAGATCGTTTGACCGGAGTGTGACAGGAGGATCTCTACAAGAAGTACATATTGTATCTAAGAATAACTGGCAGTTTGCTGTATTACACAGGCCCGTAGCTATTTGATCTATTTATGATTAATGTCAAGAATGAATCGAATGGGCCTCTAATGCAAGACAATGCATAATGCATCAAACATATGAAGAAACTTTGAAAGTGTTCTGTTTCTATATTCTCAAATATGTCACAACCATAAAGTATTACTGCATCATTTCAAGTAATGATATATTCAATATGAACGAACTGTTTGACCTTGACCTTTTATAAGTTTTAGAGATAAAAAGTGTGAATGGGTGAGTGATTGTTCTGTCTTTGTCGTGTGCGCAAAAAAAAAATCCCAAAACAACAGAAGTCTTTTATTTTAAACTTCAAAGGGTCTTCCATTACGCTGAAATGAAGTCCCTATTTGTAACAAGGTTTCTGAAATAAAAAGCTGATTACGAAAAAAAAGATACATTGAAAGTTGTACTACTACTTCTTCAACACATCTACTACCCCGTCATGTAGGCCTATAGACTTTAAAATGTGTTGAGGATATTTCAATGGTTACTGCCAAAGGCCAGGTGTTAATAATAACGCTACGATACCAAACGCAAAAACTACTAACTCAATTCTTTTCAAACTATAAGTGGTGAATTTCAAGAGAGTTCTTCTTTAAGCAGCAGAGATTACTTAATTTCTCATTTGGTTCAAACGGACCAACTGCTGAAAAATAAGATTAAATAATAATAACTCAATAATATTATCCCGCTCAAATCAGCTATTTTAAGGCATCCTCTGCCACAGGCACGCACTCTTTATTGATGCAATTATCACTATTTTAGGTGATTAGCAAACAAGGGCCCTTGGAGAAATGCTTTATCTGTTCTTTTGTTGTAAATTACGAAATATTGGTGTGGGCTTGTGCCTTTAACATATTGGAAATTATATATAAATGAGAAAATCGCATGTATCTATTAAATATCAATCATAAGAGCATGATGTAATGAAGAAACACTTATCTACATAGGGGAATTGGTCCAACATATCTATAGATAGGTTTTGTTGCGACTCATTTGATATTTTTTTCTTGATTTCTATTAACTTGAAACTGTACTCTGCAACAGTTACAGTTTGTTTATACTTATATAAAGTTATTTGTTTGTTTTTTTCCTGCTTTGACAACGGATGTTTCCTATTCTTAATTTACACACATAAATATAAGGATGCAGGTCTTGGAAGTCAATAATGTGAAAGTGAACATATTCACTTGTTTCAGGGATTTGTCGATACTCCGATTTCTTTCTCTGGGAAAGAATCCCACTCAAATCTGCATGCTGTGACCTATAACCTATCTAAAAATAGTCAACCAATTACTATGCTTTTGCATGTGAGTTGGCAGTATGAAGACTGGCCACCTGGTTCGCAGGTTTCGGGAACACTGCACAACTCAATAGTGTTTTCAAACAATTATCACACCTACATTGATGAAATGTGAATAGCATTTGACTTAATCACTCATTGTAAGACCCAATTATGTAGCGGAAAAGCCAAAGCTAACTTTAACTTTAAAGGCCCTCTGTAGCTGGCAGAAGTAAAAGTGATTGACTGGCTTGATCATTGGTCACAGTGCATAGTTTTTGTGCATACGAAGGGGAGCATTAGCTTATAATTATTAACCCGACACAGGATGGAAAAGACAAATAAACTTCAAAGATATGATTTTAATTAATATGGCATCTTTACAGCTCCTCTTAATTACAATACTAATTGATAAATATACAGTGAGATGATATTGGCTCTTTAAAATGCAATGAACTTTTCATCTGAGGTGAAAAAAATGTTACATCAATTGGTGAATGGAGACATCCATCTGAAACTACTAAATCTGAATTGCAAAATGCTCAAAATAATGCAATTAAGTGCAAGATACCCAACATTCTATGAGGAATACAAAGTTCACCAGTTAGTATATGTCTCAAACAGAAATAAGTCCTCATTTTTTTAACCACAAATCTCTTTAACTCATTTCTAACAATATCTAATAGTCATTCGGATATCATAAATATTTAATGTTTCAAATAATTAATTTTTTTGTATCATAAATCTGTGCAACAAAGAAAGTGTCCTTGCAACATTCTCACAAATATCTAGGTCCACATCACAGTTCTACACCATGCACACGGTACAACTAGCAACCACTCCTCTCCTAAATGCAATCTGATTAGTAAATATACACATGAACAAACAATCATAATGAAGACTATTTCAACACTGAATAAAGTACAATTCATACCCATATCACTGCCTTGAGGCTTGAATATTCATTTTCTTGAGAATCAACAGATAATTACTTCTACTATAAGTTTTCTGACCAAGTCAAAAAATAAAAAATTCTCTTCAAATATAATTAGCACTGGACAGCTTTGTTTTTTTGAACGTTGAGAAAACCAATCTTTCATATATAGTACAAAATCACATCTAGAACAATATATCCAAATGAACTTGAATACAAAGAAAGGAATTGTATTTTTAGCATTTGATTTCTGTTGTAAAGAGCTCTAATGTTCAACCACAGATCAACTCCATCTGAAACATGCTGGGTTTAGATACTTGTCACTTCCGTAGCATCAATTCTGGGTCAGTAATTCCAAGCTCTGGCTGTAAAACAGTCGTCATATTTGTCAGAAAATCTACGTCAGATGATTAGATCTTAGAGTGACATTAGTGAGTGACTTTAGAGTGACATTCCCCCTGGTTCCAAAAGCTCAGACAATCTTTGTTCTTCAAATGCTGGACTGAATAATTGGAAGTCTTGAGGTTGCTGAAATATTCCTGGTATTTAGTTAAGAGCAAATAACCGATGAGTCTGAAGCTATGGTTGAAGATAAGTCTAGTCTATCCCTGTACTGTTCCTCTATCACACAGACACACACAATCGTTTGTAGTCAAGTCAGTAGTCGGCCCTGCACGGTTTCATCCTCAACAATTAATCTCAAATCTTCGAAGCACATGGCTTTATTCAGTTGATCAATGAACAATATTCAATCCATGATGCCAACAAACCATGAATTCCTAATTTTGTTGATACTCTTTGGAATTGTACTGCTAGCACGAGGGAGTAATTGCTAAGCCCTGCTTTCGCGATTTTTCACCCATCATCAGCTGGAGTGAAAGAAGTTCACGAAGATAGAACAAGAAATAAGTAATATTCTTGAATTATCTCTTAACCATGATACTTCATTTGAAACTACAGCCAAGGAGACGATTAACTCGTATGGGAGATAGACAAGTCAACGAAGATTGAGAATATTTCCATGGAACAGCGTAGAGAGTTTCACACAAGTGTCCCGGGCACAACTACAGCAGTCACGATACATCTCTATCTCCTCCTTGTGTTTAACTCTTGTTTTTCTTCTCCTCCTTATCGTCCTTCTCCTCGGAGCTGGTGCTCGACTCGCTCGAACCTTCCGACGATCCAGATGAACCCGATGATTCCCTCTCAGACGCCATCTGAAAGAAGTTTTGATTTAATTTTTGATGCTTTGTGCTTTTTAGCAACTCTTTTTATGATTGGAAATCTAAAAAATAAAACAATATATACCATTGTTTACCTGATAAGTATTCTAGAAATAATCTAATTACGATTGACACTTAAATTATTGACAAACAAGATCTGAACTAGAAAATTGTATCCTTAAAGTTCTCATAACATAAAGATTTAAACACAATGGAAATAGTCATGCACAATTTCACTGCTACCTTATTGAACAGATGACAGGCAATGCTTTCAATTCAATTGTCTGATCAGGTCCATGAGAATTGAAATGATTCAAATTTAGAAAAAAAATTTTTATAAACTGATCAAATCTTCAGCAAATTATTCTAATGACATAAACATCATTCGTAAATTATGTTAAAAGGAAATAAAAGTATAAGATAAGGCTCAGATAAAGTGTTCCGCAGAAGCAACATTGGTTTGCTGCTTATAGGAGACGAAAAATACAACATCATAGCCTTTTCAAAACTTTCATTACAACCTATAATGCATTGATCAACATTACTGGAGCTTCTTAAGAGTAAGACAAGAAAAGAGAGTGCTCTGAAAGCACAACATTCTCTGCAAGAAGTCCTTTTGATGCAAGCTTTAGCAGCATTTGAAATGAATTAGCAGTATCATTACTAACAGTGTGTTCATAACAAGAGACAGCATTGTACATTTCAAACTGAATCTGAAAGCAGACAACACTAAGTCAAGGGCCGTAACTCTAAGAATATCAATTGCATCATGCCAAAAGGTGGAAGACTGCAGAACTGGGTGGATTTGAATCTGCAAGACAGGTTGTTATTATATTTCAAAACTGATGGACGGACCATGCCAGGAAAGTATACCCCTTCCGCTTTGCCAGTATCGAATAAAAAAAATGTAGGACAAAGATAGAGAGGATAGGGACTATATGCAATACCCTAACAGTAAGGTAACCCTCGATTATTTCCTTTATTCACAAGTGTAAATATTGTAATTTTGCCAAACAAAAATAGGAAAAATCAAAGAAACTCACCTTCTTGTAAGCCATCTCGAAGAGTTTGAGAGAGGACTGCTGCAGATCGTTCGTGGTCTCCTTGATGGTCTCTGGGGTCTCGTTATCCTTGTTAGCCAGGATCTCCCGCACCTTGGCGATCTTCTCCTTCAACTGGGAGCACTGAATCACAAACATTCATTGTCCTTACATTCTGTCTAATTCCGAAATATACTGTCAATGCATACCCAAAATTACATTCATACAAGCCTTACACCTCACTAGGACAAATTTATTAGATCAATAAGATAACCTTGTTATTCACATAATTTTGATGTTTCGGTATAGAAACTTATACTTTTGTTGACAGTAAACGTGTTCTTTATCACCTTTGAATAATAACTAAAAAACTGCCACAAGAATTAGCTCAGACAAAAATTTCATCACACAAACAGTTTGTAAGAGACGAAAAATAAAGTCATCACAGCTTATGTCGAAAAAAAAACAATTACACATAATCAGGAAACAGGTTATCATATTTTCCAGCAGGTACTTGCTGGGAAATATCAACACAATCAATCCCGAGGTTATCTTGTAATAATGATTTATTGAATGTACATGAAGTCGATATAATTTATGATTTCTTATACGGATAGTATCCTTTGAGAAGGCCTGCAAAAAGTCAATAATGATACAGTAATTGGAGAAACCTGACTTACCATACAATGAGTTTTACTGAAATAGGCAATTTATAGGGAAATAAGGACATCACATTCTTTTTAAATCTAAAATTTGTGGTTAAAATATATATTGTAAATAATTCAGAAGACACTGACCTCATCAGCGGGTAGCTGATCCTTGTACTCGTCCATCTTGGTCTCGGTGTCGTGGATTATGCTCTCCGCGCTGTTCACAGCCTCAACCACTTCCTGTAACCAGAAAAGGCTCATCAAATCAGGTCATCATTATCATTTGTTGCAAACAAAAAGCAAGTAATTTTGACATCTGTCAAGTTCTCAACAAAATTCCATCATTTTGCATTGACAGTTTAATAGATAAGGAAAAATATTCAGCTCATGGGTCAGATAACTGCAGCATAGAATGATCCAATGTCATCAATCAATTAAAAAAAAGATTAATGTCTGTTTGAAGAATGGAAAAGTTCATTTCAAACTTTTAAAATTTCCTAAAGGTAAGTTATCAGATCTTCCATTTTGGTCAATATTCAAAAAGGGATGACAAGAATTTGAAAATGGAACTTGTAACAATTGACTCGATATAAACAGCCACTTCCAAATATTCCTGTACGTTCCTTATGCATCACAAATCTTTAACCTCTCATCCCACCCTTTAACCTGAACTCTGACCCTTAACCTGTGGCCCTTAACCCCTCACCTTTCTCTTCTTGTCCTCTTCTGCATATTTCTCGGCGTTGCGCACCATGTTTTCAATGTCTTCCTTGGACAGACCACCAGATGACTGGATCACAACTGCAAAAACATTTCAAATATACATAATGTCCTAATTTGGCCAAAAGGTAAACAATAATAATTCTTTAACGCCTCAAGTTCAGTGGTATATTCACAAGTGGTTGCTCAAGGAATTTCTCCCATTTGTAACTTTTGTTTTAAGTGAGCTTTATTTCTCACTTCTTGCAAAATGTCCTAGAAATTGACAACACTGATACTACCTAAACAATTATCAAATCATATATAAATGACATGAATAGTCATTGTACATCTGTAATAACAATTGCTATCTGAAATTTATTTACTTCCAGAACATCTGGTTGCAAATGTAGCCCACATTATGCTCTTTTATTCTTGTACTACTGAGTGCCCAAGAAGAAGACAGCTGGAGAATAGGGCTCAGACAGCTCTGAAACTCATGGGGACAGGTTTAAGATATGAGCATCTACCCTAGAATTACTTTGAACCTACAGAAATTAGTTACATTCAATTTGCTATGGGTTACGATAAAAATTGAAATCACTTATGAAAAAAATGAAAACAAAGACTTACTCTGTTGTTCCTTGCCAGTACCCTTGTCTCTGGCCGACACGTTGACGATGCCGTTAGCGTCAATGTCAAAGGTCACTTCAACTTGTGGGACGCCTCGAGGTGCGGGAGGGATACCCACCTGGAGACATAAGATATATGATTCTACAGTTAGAGTGAGCCATTACTGTTAAACGATGCTTCGGCAATATTTGAGCGATAAGTGGCATGTCACCAGTTAGGTAAAAACTTTTATATAGAAGGCTGTTTAGTATTTTGTTTATAACATGCGTGATAGTTTTTTTGATACCTGGAGAGGACAATGCAGGAGTTAACAGTTTTGTAATGTGTCAAACAAAAGATATACCTTGAAGAAGACAGGCAATGAATGTCTCCTATGGTTGTTGGTCTTAAACGGTCGACCTGGCGACTTTCATATAAGATCTAAATTGTTCAATGACTATATGTAAGCTTTTTACATAGCAGAATAAGTATATAAAGGAGGCACTCATTAGGATATCCTTTAGGAAGACTGATCAATAAAACAATGTGAATTTAGGTTATCATTCAACTTTCTTTTTGATCAAACAGACACCATTACAATGAAAAGCTAACCATAAAAATTATTCCGAAACAGAGCAGACAAATGCTCTTAAAGGATATGAAAATGTCAGTTTCTAATATTTTGAGGTTTGATCTGTAAGTTCCAATAACTATGGCCAGAAACACAGGAATCAGACCAACTCTCAAGAACCCGCTCGGTTAGGACAACCGCCAGAGATCCAGAACAGATCAACCGGACGGCTACCTTCACCGAGATTCCTCTACCACAGATGTAACGCAGAACAAAACATACAGTAATGTCCGCTGACTATCTGTGGAACAGCAGATGCATTCAACTAGCTTATTTCATATACCCTTAAAACAAACCAATGAAAAATCTAAATTTAATACAAATGATTATTGATTGAAAGGATGTCTGAACAAAATTAAAGATTCCAAGCTAAAACATTTGATATGCTATTGTCAATTAATCTAGGACTACTATCTTTGTAAAGAACTTGAGATTTGTGTATTTGAACAACTCAGCAAATATTGGTACCAGTTGATTCCATAGGTGAGAAGTTTCCCCATTTCTTTTAGCAACCTCAAAATCTTACATAACAAATACATACAGAACAAAGTTTCCTACAGACTAACTTCAAACAATTGTCTGCACATCACTGAACTATTTCATTTGCTAATCTTCTTTACGCAAGGTTTGATCTGTAAGTTCAAATAACTATGGCCAGAAACACAGGAATCAGACCAACTCTCAAGAACCCGCTCGGTTAGGACGACCACCAGAGATCCAGAACAGATCAACCGGACGGCTACATTCACAGAGATTCCTCTACCACAGATGTAACGCAGAACAACACATCGACAGTAGAGTCTGCTGACTATCTGTGGAACTTTTTATCAAATAAAGTCAATTTTTGGAAACAGGACATTTCTGTCAAATGGTAAACCAACCAACAAAGCTTCAAAGACCTCAGGTACAGCCCCTTAAGACAAACACCATACATTTGACTGGCAATAAGGGTTTAAATGGTTTCAAAGTTTTAAAGTTCATGAAACATTAGCAGTCAGTTATTTTCTGACAATGCCAACAGCCGTCGACATATATGCTACACTGTTGGTGTAACAGACACTTCTCTCGAGTCTATGGAAGTGAAGTAATAGCAGATTTGCCTACCAGTGAGAACTGCCCGAGTAGTTTGTTATCGGCTGCCATCTCTCTCTCACCCTGGTGAACTTTGATCTCGACTTGAGTCTGGCCGTCCGCTGCGGTCGAGAACACCTGGCAATACATAGAGGGATAAATCAAGTCTATGAACATGAGACTCAAACTACCTTTAGAAACCGATTATTTAATTTGTAAATTATTTTTTTTCAAATAGCGATGAAAGTGTTGTAGCACTGATTGATCATATATATACAGTTTTGTTGAATTGTCTTAGATTAAAATTTACGCATTATATTATTTATATTTCAATGAAGCTTTTAGACACTAAGAAAGTGAAAATGTGAATGCCTGCAATGTCGTAAGAATTTTCAAAGAAGCACCAAAACCTGACCCTTGTTATTTCCATCTTTATTTGTATATGACCCCAACAGATACTGAAAATATCCGTTGACGTTTATCCAGCCGAGAACAATACCTATTGTATGATAAATCATATCAAACCAAATTTTATTTTAAATACTAAGTCAATTGGCCAATGTCATGGATACAAAAGAGGGTTTTCTTTCTTCAAAATATTTTATTATACACTATTCATCTTAAATCAATTCTTAAATGCAGTAACCTATAACAAATCTTAGCTTGAGTATTGACTCCAGCAGTCTAAACAAGGCATTATTTCACACAAACACAAAATTTGAGTTAAGTTTAAGAAACTTGTGTATTAGCAAAATGGGTGTCGTCGTATCCATATTGAAGATTGACAAAATGGGTGTCCGTATGTCCATATTGAAGATGGAAAACTCCTTACCTGGCTCTTCTTGGTGGGAATGGTTGTGTTCCTGTTGATGAGTTTGGTGAAGACTCCTCCAAGAGTCTCAATACCGAGAGACAGCGGCGTGACGTCCAGCAGCAACACATCTGTCACGTCTCCTGCCAACACACCTCCCTGAAGCGAGATAATAACCATGGTCACCATGATAGCAGAGCACATGACATTCATTATCTCCAATGGAAGAAAAATCTCCGTGAAATAGGATTTAACTATTCCCTCACATATTTTTTCTACATAATTTCAGATGCGCTATTTTCAGATCATTAGTGGATTCTGAACAGTAGATATCAAAAGCCCCAAAAAGAGTTATTTGTCCTTGCGGCAGAGACAGCTGACAAATCAGATAGCTTGCTACATGACCCCAAGTGCACTTCCAAATCTCCTCCACATAAATGAAATTTTGTTATCTCTGTTTTAGTTATTTTGTGTAATTTCAGGGCCACAGGTCACCAGCTCAAGTGCTTCAAGCATTTTGCCTAAGACATTAAAAGAGAGATCCAGCATGGTTTGTTTTAAAAGTGAGCAAAGTCTGTATCTCATTTTATTGAAATTTTATGACGTTTTACCAGAATACTGAGGTGTACAAGTCATGTTTGAAAACATTATGAATTAATGCACTTGAGATTATCTTGAAGGAGGGGAGAGGTGATAAAGAAACACCCAAGCATTTCAATTAAGATAGCAGCTTGTAATATTCTCAATATTGTAGGAAGAAAACCTACAATACCATTGTGGAAATGCATGAACATGATCACATCATGTTTTAATCTTTGGGTTTTTTTAACGACAAGACATTTTTTACTATGGACATGGGCTACTGGACAAGTTTTAATACAAACACTGCAGTCTCCTTTTTTAAATGTCTTTCTTGACTTAATTTAAAAATTTTGTTAAGCTCACCTGAATGGCAGCTCCGATGGCTACAGCTTCGTCAGGGTTGACAGACTTGCTGGGTGTACGTCCAAACATCTCCTGGACTGTCTCTTGAACCTTTACAAATTAATGGAAGAAAAACCTGTTATCTCCTATAATGTTTCAAGCAATCAAGAAGAAATGCTGCTTGAGCATCGTTAACAGTCCAATCGAAAAGATTGCCTGGTCTGACATTTTATGGGCGTAGCATAAAGCACAAAAGGGAATTATTCCTCTAAAAAAAGAAAAAATAGCTGTGTTGATATTTCTAACTCTCCAGCAGTCCTCACCTTGGGCATTCTGGTCATCCCTCCAACGAGAATAACTTCTCCGATATCAGATTTCTTCACCTCCGCATCCTGAAGAGCTTTTTGACAAGGTCCCATCGTCCGCTTGATCAGGTCGTCAACAATGGATTCGAACTTGGACCTGGACAGCTTCAGGTTCATGTGTTTCGGTCCACTTGAGTCCATTGTCAGGTATGGCAGGTTGATGTCAGTCTGAAGACAGATTTTTTAAGACAGTTAATAGATTTTAAAAAATGAAATTTCAACTACACAAATACAACGTGTGATTTTAATTAAAATTAATATTTTCTCTACAATAACATTATAAGAGGTGAAATACAAAATAATGTGCAAATTCAAGAAGGCAAACAAAACTGTACAATTCAAATGCCTAAAACTATGCTGGCATCTCTAAAGTGCATAAATGAGTTTTGACAAATCTATTATCTTCCACTGAACAACTTCATCTTATGACCTTTAGACAAGTTTCAAATAAAACAAGCTTTGTAAGTTCCAATAACTATGGCCAGAAACACAGGAATCAGACCAACTCTCAAGAACCCGCTCAGTTAGGACGACCGCCAGAGATCCTTCCTTCACCGAGATTCCTCTACCACAGATGTAACGCAGAAAAAAACATACAGTAATGTCCGCTGACTATCTGTGGAACAGCTAGAACATTCATCAAGAATTCAACACAACTTCCATTAACAGATGGGGATGACAAGTGACAGTATCTATCTAAAACAAATGATGGAATCAGAAACCTGAATCTTAATACATGCTTATATTTTACACTTGTTGCCTACAAACCTATTCCATTGATAGTAACAGAAGAATTGTTTGAAAACCCATGGAAGGTACACAAACTCCTGCCCAACCTCCCCTTCAAGGCATAACTTGACAGTCTATCTTGGCTTACTCAAACCTTGCTTAAATATGCCAGTAATCATGGCTTGGTACAGCACCCTCTTCAGTGGCAAGTTTAAACTTTAATCATAAGATATCAGATAGGGCTATAAACCTCAGCCTAGGTGCACGCTTGAGCTGGCTCAGTCAAGTTGAGGCGAGGCGATATGGGGTCTAATCCCACTTTCAATAGAATTTCACTTATATCGTTGCTGCTAGTAACACCAATGTGGCTATGTATTGCCGCGAATCCTGCGAGCATCAGCTGGATCTAGCAAACCATGGGTGGTAATGCACTGAAATTCAGTCTATCATTGAACCCAAACCGGACTGCGTGTAGAACAGTTCTCTACTGCAGACAAAGTAGCCAAGCCCCAGATGGGATTCGAACCACAGACCTCTTGATATGAAGCTGAACAGCCTAACCACCGCCCCACAACCCCCCTGACCATCCAGTCGAGTTATGGAAATGTGGCAAGGCATAATAAATGAGACTGGCATAAGTTGAGTCTTGCAAGGTTACTTTACTTCAGGAAGAATTTGCACTAAATATAACTTGTGTTGTTGATTCAATTGACTCAAACAGGACATAAACATAGGTAATCATCTTCAAGGTCTGATCTTAACTACGAAATACACTGATTTTATATTTCTAATATTTTCATATCTAGACCTGTAAGTTCCATTAACTATGGCCAGAAACACAGGAATCAGACCAACTCTCAAGAACCCGCTCAGTTAGGACGACCGCCAGAGATCCAGAACAGATCAACCAGACGGCTTCCTTCACTGAGATTCCTCTACCACAGATGTAACGCAGAACAACACATCGACAGTAATGTCCGCTGACTATCTGTGGAACTGTTCATGAACTCTTATCAGAAAAGAACTGAGACCATGCTTTTATTATCATAAAAAAAATCATTACTAAACTTTCTATGAGATGGGCTTGTTTTTATCAAATGTATTGAACACAATCTAAATCTTGCTAGTGATGAGTTCATTCAACAAAGAGTTAGGTGTTCAACTCACATGATTGAAGACATGTAAATCAAACCTGAAAGCATATCATTAAAGTTTAACAGAAACATGTAAAACAAAGCAGAGTCCCACCAAATCCAGAATACCAATCTCATCTAGTTGCCACATAAGTCTAATTTTATTCAAACAATCCACAAAAGAATTCAAGTCAGTCAAAAAGTTCTCATCCCTTAACAAGAAGAATCTAGATAAATCACAAACCTGAAGAGCGGAGGACAGCTCAATCTTGGCCTTCTCTGCCGCCTCTCTCAGTCTCTGCATCGCCATTGTATCCTTCGTGATATCAAGTCCTTGCTGGAACCAGTCAGACAGGGTTACTTTTGTATCAATAGTAAATTTGATGAAAATGTTTTTGGACAATTCCTTTGTTCTGTTAAGTATAAAAATTTTCTTCATTCATATCACTCAATTTAAAAAATGCTTTGATAAGTTATTTGAAAATTTTGGCATTTTATGGCTTGCCACTGGTAACACATTGAGTCTCCCTGCACTATACAATATATATATATATAGATAAATAAATAATTCAACAAACTCACATCCTTCTTGAATTCGGTCGCCAAGAAGTTGACTAGATGATTGTCGAAATCTTCACCACCCAAAAAGGTGTCACCATTTGTGGACTTCACTTCAAAGACTCCTTTCTGGATTTCCAAGATGGAAATATCAAATGTTCCGCCACCAAGATCATACACGGCTATGCTGTAATAAGAAATTATGTATGAATCTGTTGATCTTACCTCGTGTTACTAAGCATTCAAAATCACATATAAACAGTTTCTTGGTGACAGTATAAACAACTGTTTCAACTTGGTTCCAGCAAATTGAGCCCAAATGAAGAGATTCAGAGATTGAAAAATTTCTTAATAATATAAATAATCTGTCTAACCATTGAAGTCTGCTAGTCTAGAAATAACTCCTCAATAACCAGTTTTAACCATTGGAATATCTTAGATTACTGTTAACGAGTAGTGACTCTTATACATGAGAAATATCTGACAAATTAAATCAGTGTCTGAAGTTTTCAAAATGTAAAATAAGTAAATGCCCACTTGATTGTAAGACTAGTATGATAGTATGCATTATTTTACCTTAAATTTCATAACATCCTAAATTTTGTCACTTTGATATATAGTTTTGGGAAATAAAGAAATAATTTCAATTTTCCTTACATCTTATCCGCAGTTTTGTCCATGCCATACGCCAGAGCAGCAGCTGTTGGCTCATTGATAACTCGGAGCACGTTGAGGCCTGAAATCTGACCAGCATCTTTCGTGGCCTGTAACAGATAGCAAATCAATATACGGAGGTCGAGAGCATCAAACTTTGTCCAACCAATGTCATTGTAAGCCGTGTGAATGGCATTCTAGAGGTAACTCAGGAAATAAAGTTTAAGATTTGATGGATACTTCTTCATTCACAGAACTATGTTTTAGTACATATTCTCCTACCATTTTCAAACAAAGTCATTTAAAGTTTTCTTTCAGAAATCAATCCAAAATAGTTACCACTATATTGCTAGTAATTTTTCATCCAGCACACTGCCTGTGGTTGGCTGCACTATCTTTCATTAATATTATTGAGACTTGTCCTGACTCAACCGGGTGCTGCCGCTATCGTTGGATGCGATTTCATTTCATTGGTTGGTTATATAAAGTAATAGGAGGGTATGGGGCCCAATGATATCAGAGTAATTAAAGGAGTGATACGTGTAGGAGGATTGACCAGGTAGGAAGTGAAACAGACCTGTCTCTGGGAGTCGTTGAAGTAAGCTGGCACGGTGATGACAGCATTCTTCACAGACGAACCGAGGTAACTCTCTAAAAAAAATTGAAGGGTTGGACATTAGGTGGACTGCAGGGGTTGTGGTCTAGTGTTCGCAGTAGGTTTTTGTACAGTGCGTGCAGAAATGAAATAATAAATTTTCAATTCAAATATTTCGCGTTTTTGTTAATGGAGTTTTCATTTCAATAAAATAATGACTAGTAAAGGTAATAAATTGTCATCAAATTTAGACATCAGAGCCTAACCTACCATATACGGTTCAGTTTTGATGATAAAACACATGCAGCCACATGCCTGTGTAAGTATCTAGCTGCCAATTCCGAACTTCATAATATTATACAGCATGAGACTTGATAATAATCACTTGTAAACATCGCTCTGATTGGATGAAACGGACGACTTCCATCGATATAGTAACCAATGACAGGGATTTTAGCAATGGGATTTCCAGGTTTCGATTTATTTTTGTCAGGACATCGTAAACAGACAATAAGCTTAGAACAATTTTTTTAACATTATGGAAAAATATAAACTTAAGTGTATAATTATATGTGCTTGCAAAAGACGCATTTAAGTTATATTTAGTGTGTATATTTTTTTTTTATGCGTGAAAAACGCAGGTTTATGCGTTAACGTGAACACTGTGGTATTATCCCATTCTAGTCCAAATTAAAAAACAGTATTCTACATGTCAAAGGCATAATCAAACTTCAATCAATCACTGAACTTCAACCAAAGGTGTTTTTGCCTTCCTGTCCTTCAACATTATAGATTTGTTGCTTAAGAGAAAAAAATGCTGTCAGTTTTTCAGGAATTAATTTCTCATACAGACATACAAAAATCTTTATCAACCTTTTCACTGATGAAGGTAATTCATATTTGATTAATAATCCTTAACCCTCTTTCTGTTTATGGAAGTTTTAGCCACTGACTCAATTCTAGAGAGTCTACTTGCAACGGGGCTTAAATGGACATCCCAATTTGACTGGTTTCACACCTATCAATTCAAAACTGTCATTTGAAAGGGTATTCGATGTCTCCTCACCAGCGGTTTCCTTCATCTTCATGAGTACGAAGGCCCCGACCTGACTGGGAGAGTAGAGCTTGCCATGGGCTTCCAACCAGGCGTCTCCGTTTGATGCTTTCGTTATCTTGTAGGAAACAGTCTTCCTGTAAACAATGGTATATATTGGTTATATTATATTATATGACACGCTTCACAACTACAATTTCCTTAAATCTTGCAATGCAGTGTTAGAATTTGTTTTCAGTTCTTTCTAGCAGATATGGCTTCAGGTTTGACAAAATCAACCAGCCCACCTTAAAATTTGACAAGCCCTGCAATGTGTAGACACTTAAAATATTCAAAATGACATAAGCCTAACACTGACACAGAGCATTGGTAATTTAACTTTTAAAACGACTTTTCTAATACCAACGTGCAAACATGGCAAGTGAATTGGCCCCATGACTCAAAATTCCCTTAGACTTGAATATTATTTTGAACATGTTAAACATAACCAATCATAATTATACTGACATGTCTTTCTGAACTTCTTTATCATCAAATCGACGCCCAATCAGCCGCTTGGTTGCAGATAATGTGTTTTCAGCATTAGTAACAGCTTGTCTCTTTGCTGGCATTCCTACGAGCCTCTCTCCGTCCTTGGTGAAGGCAACAACTGACGGCGTGGTCCGAGCACCCTCTGAGTTCTCCAACACCTTGGCACTCTTCCCTTCCATCACAGCAACACATGAGTTTGTTGTGCCCAGATCTATCCCAATCACATGTCCTCTCACTTTATCTGAGCTGTAATAAACAATAAATAAGAGCATGGAATTTGCAGTTCATCAGGCAATATTTTTTTTAAAAGTTTTATACGCATATTTTGAAGCTTGCTTCCACCGTCACCAACTAAAATGGTTAGACTATCCCTAAATGTAAATGCATTTGTCAGGAATAAAGTGCAAGTATAATTTTTTATGCTCTTCATGATTTGTACATTTATAACTCAAACATGAAAGTTTTGGTGCAACTTACCTATATCTTTTTTGTGTATACCATTGTCTGCCAATTATACTTTGGAGATGTGTCTGAAATAATGAAAAGGTTAATCAGTAACACTCATACTGTCCATCACTTGTCACACAGATATATTTATAAATGGTTCTTCCAACAACACAAACAGGTACTCATTCCATGAATCCATCAGGAATTAACACTAAGCATTCAGGTAAAGGTCTTGTTTATCTTTAAAAGGAGGCTATTCTAATCATATTCTTATCCCGCCAGTCGAAGGCTCGCGCGAGCCAGAAATCTCAATTAGTGTCGTTGCACTGGCTTATACTTGCGCTAAACTGAACCGGATATCCAAGTGTATATATATCACTTGGTCAGTACCCTGTGTCAGTCACGTGACCTTCCTACCTGTATTCAAATTACGTAACGGTCTTATTAGCTGATATCCATTAAAACTTGAAGAAATATTAAATTTGGTCAGGCAACTTCCGGATATTTGTTTTCAAAGACTGACTCACTTTTGTCACCAACTTCTTTAGTATAGAAAGATCTTTGGAAAGTTAACATAATGCTCACAAAAAGCAATTTTACATAAACGCAACCACTGATCAAGACACTTTACCGATTTAATAGCTGATTGCAAACTGATAAAACTGTATTTTCCCAGGAGGACGAGTACCAACTGTTTAGAATCTGTACAAGGTTTGCATACCAATTAACATGTGAGGTGAAGGTTTTGGGTTTTAATGCCACTTTCGTGAGTATTTCACTTCTATCATGGCTGCTACGATTATTGCAGGGAAACCTGCAAGAACTGGCTTGAACTAGCAAAACATTGGTGTTACAGTGCTTAAATTCAGTGTAGCCTGGAAAAACCTTACTGCCTGTAGGTCAGTTGATAAATTTAACTTGTGAGATTTGAACCCCAGATGTTTTGACCTGAAGCTCAATCAGTTTACCACTGAACTGAGATCCCTAGCTAGCTCCTCCACCCTCCTGTTCCAATCCCCCACAAAGGATGTAGCAAATTACATAACTACAAAACTAAAACCCCAAAATTAAAAAAACGTCAATGTCATTCATAATAGTTTCAAAATCAAACTTGATTAATATTCTAACCTTGACTAGATCATATTAATGTGTAAATTCAATGAAAATAATGAAATTACTGATTACATCAGATTACTGAACTCCGCCTTCTTTGATAAATAATGTCTATGTCAAGACACTACATCTAGTTAAAAAGTACATTTCACAGTAAGAGTCACAAAGAGAATATAACATTTTATTAAGACGTATTTGATTGTTGTCCCGTATTTTCGTGTGAATGACCCTGATTAAGACCAACAGCTAGGTGCACGTGTGCCCATGACCGGTAAAATAATGATAATACTTACGTTTCTTGTGAAATCTGAAGCATTTCTGTGTTGCAGGAAGAGGGGAGTGTTCTTAATGCACCTGCTTGATGCACGTGCAACCGAAATCATTTTAATTCCTGTCATTTTGACCAAGTTTCTGTGCCCTTCTACCAGCACGTGTGATGTAAGTGATGTTATACTGCGCTTGCGCACAGACCACAAGTTCCGGCAAGACTCGGTTAACCGAATATAGGAAAACGATCGTTGCTGTATTAACGAGCTAGGTTCTCGTCTAGAAACTTCCCCGGTTTCGTCATGTGCAATCTACTGCGACTTTCGCTACCAAACTCACGAAATGTGATTACATAAAAACAGTGATTGAATCACCTTCTTAATATCAAACTCCTTAATTAGTTGGTGTGGGGTTATTTAAACCAATCATTTTGTTCCACATCTAAAGGCTAAAACACTTGTTTATTTAACTTGCAATCCATTTGTTTTATTTGGACATAATAAGATTTATTAAATATATGAAAATAAACTTTAAGTTTTACATTTCACATTTCAGTTTTCTTTTCTTTCTTTATAATGATAGCATAATTTATCTTGTCTTTTCTCAAGGAAAATACAAATTTACTATTTTAGCGTCACAGATAGACAGGCTTATATATATATATATAGGCCCCTATATAGATTTCTGAATTTAAAAGTTTTCTAAGATAAAAATGTATTTATATGGTCTAGAATTTGAATTACGAAAAGCATGCTAACTAGCCTCAAGTACCGGGGGTATGTACTTTTTCAATGTAACCCTCATTTCGACAGCTAGAGCGAACCGGGGGAAGCGGAGTCTGACGGAGTATTTTCTTAATTCATTCTAAGATATTCGTATACGGTATAGAACAGCCGTATCAATGCAGGGTGGGAAAATTTTATATCAAATAATAAGTAGGGAACTTTGGAACTGTTTTTAGATTTTCATGGAAAACCAGTATTTGTCATATGTGTCTTTTGGACATGAAAACTGAAGATGTTTTGATTTTATATCACCACAGATGACATTTAGGTTCGTATAAAAGGTAAATATTATGTCATGAAAATCACGGAGTGGCTCTTTAAAATAAGTACATTTACAAGGGGCTAGAACCGTTACTGGAGACCCTGGATATACGTCCCCTAGATTTATATATCATCAAACGGATTGGGAATCATTACAACAGCGTAGAAGATAAGGACGTGCAAAATGAAAATTCTAATTGCCCAAATATACCTGACATTTCGAAGTAATTGTATTGGGAAAATGTGGTATTTATGAGGCTGACTGCTGACTGGGCCCTAAACCCTTTAGTGCGTCGTCAATATCATGTGACAAACATTTCACATGTATTCAAGAATTAACATAACTGGACATGATCTCGCCGTTGTCCTTGGTTGTATTCGGACACAGGAAGACATTAATCTGCCATGCTATGGTCACCATTGACTATCAGAGAGCTATATGATCGTATCTAGCCGAAAGGCACTATATCACTCTTTTTCGAGTTTAAAGGCACTATGTCACACTTTTTCGAGTTTAAAGGCACTATATCACACTTTTTCGAGTTTAAAGGCACTATATCACACTTTTTCGGTTCAAATTGGCTATTTTAAGGCATGAGGGGATATTCAAAATAACTTTAGCTTTCTATCAATGCAATACGTATTATTCTAATAATTTATCTGTAATCATCAATGAAAAATTCGGACGGCCGAAGTCGGCTTAGAGATGTAAGAACATATACAGTATGACCAGCTGTGCACAAAATGTTCACAAAATGGAAATTTGAAAACGGATGAACTAGTAATGAGTGCAGCTTCTCAACTGAGAACATGCAAACACTGAATTGATGTTCATTAAAGCAATCGTGTAACTTAACCGTATAAAATGTAGCATAAGTTGTGGTATAGTTGGGAATCAGGAATATTAAAAATTCAGCAGCTTCTAAAAGAAAAATTACATTTTCTTTACGTGTGTTTTAATATAGTAAATACATCTGTAAGTTTTTAGTTTTCGCCAAACCATACACATACAATACAACGGAAAAACCTTCGCTAATTATTCGCAGTTATTTAGTGTCTGGTATCATTACCAAGGTTTTCACTTGGCAATTTTTTGTTGAAATTGAGGGATTTTCCTAGTTCTCCAATTATGCATCTGAGAAACTAATTCCGGGGTTTTCATAAGCTGAAATTCTCGCTTTGTTTTGGAAGTAGCACTGTTTGATTTTAAAATATCTTTAACAAGTCATGCATGTCAATTCTATCAAATGATATGGACGTTTTTAATACACTATTTATTCATGACAAAAGGATTGGGAACAACATATATGCGACTTAATTAGAACATCCTCTTCCAAGTCCAGTTACATATATATCAATATAAGATTAAATCTTTATGTAGCATGGGCATAAAATGGAAGAAAGCCAGAAAGAATATAAATTTACAACAAACAGAGCATTTGCAAGACTGACCTTTTTGAGCGACCAATGTACGTTTGAACAATTCAAAACATCTTATTCAGATACATGGACAGTCAGGTACATCGCGCAACGTTTATGATGTTCACACCTTTCGTGAAACAATTAGGTTTAGATCTGATTTCGATCAGTTTGGGTATAACTTCATTAAAGAAAGCGTTAACGTTGCGCAAATACAGGCTTTCATTTTGAGAACATGCAATGTTTTTGTCTTCTGGGATTGTCCATTACTAGTTCAACACGTTTTAAATGGCAATTTATGAATGATATTAATTTTTCTGACGAGAGCTATATTTATACGACATTTCTTGCGAGCACCTGCGTTTGCTTGTTCCATACGTGCCATGACGAAAATATCTATATATATACTCTGTGGAAAACGTTAATCGTGGTTTTCATGTTTATATAGCATTTTTTAAAGAGAATTTAATCTAGAATACTGAACAAGATGTTCTAAATCATGAAAATCGTCACGGTAACTATACTTATCTTCCGTATGTTTGAGTCATAAGATTAATATTATTATCATTATTATTTAATATAACCGTCACTTTGAAACCTGATCAAAAGCCAAGTTTCGGAATATTAGCCTGGGATTCTAGTTAGTGTCGAAGTTCACTTACCAAAAACACAATTTTCCTTTTAGAACCCCAGAAAAAACCCCAGAAACCCCCGATACGTTTAAGAAATTACGCCAGACTTAATGGAACCGATTGCTGTGTATAGTCCAGTTTTCGATCTAACTCAAAATGTTGCAATATTCCATTTTCAGCACACGGGTTCGATTAGCTTAAAAATAGTAACGATTGAAAAAAATTAAGTTATGAAAACCAAAAACATATTGCTGCTGTAGCTCCTCAAACAGATATATTGTGCATCATTTATTGTGGGGAAAAAATAATGAAAAGCAGATAATTCGTTTTTTACAATTATGAATAACCTCGACTGACCAAGAAATAAAACATATTCGGCCCCTTACTTTGAAGCTACGGGTCTGCTAAGATTAGATCAAGGTATCGCGACTATCAGCTTTCATAACAGTGTTACAATGTATTTAATTGTCAGTGATACTGACAGATATCATACTAACACTTACTGTTATAGTGAGTGTGAACCGCAATATTTTTATACAATGAAGGATCAATGTTACACATTTCAAAACATTTTATATTATAGTAATTGCTTAATCATTAATATAGCATGCCGAGCTCTCCTGGTTATTGTTTTTCGTTCGGTAATGTTTTTAGTCGTGCATATCCTATAGACTTCTATAAGCCTATAGAAATCCTTGGTTTCATTAATTTTCACGATTTGCGAAAAAACTATATGAATTAGTTCATAAAATACTTACATAGGCTACAATAAGAAAACAAGTTTTTATGACAACATTTAAAAATAATTTAACTTCGTTTTATTATTTAATGAAAACGTCACTTTAAATTTTCCCTCCGTTTCTTTGTGTAAGATTGCAGATAATTTGACATTTGAAATTTTACATGTGCGTTATATAACGCGGGTTTCCGCTTTGTGTAAATAATCGCGCCAGTGCCATTCGGAACATACGAAGCTGTCCTTGGTTCATGTAAAAGTATGCAAATTTATAACGAGGACGGAAAAGGCCGAGCTTATCCGTATGAAAACGTCGAAGTGAATTATTAGCGATTTGTCTCATGGTGCAAGCAGTTCGTGCAGTTTTCTCCACATAAGGTAGTTATTTGACTCTTTTATTGACGTATTAGTTTTTCACTTGCGTTTGTCAAGGAGCATTTATGTAGCAGAACTCGGTTAATCAACTTATATTCTCTGTACGCATGACTGGGTTGCTGATCTTCTAGTCCTTCGTATTCAGCGCCAGGTGGCGTGACCAGTTCTGTTAACTAGTGTAGACGGAGAACATTTTAGATATTATTTACTAGTAATTAATCTAATATTTCTTGATAAAGCATTAGAAATTAAGATTATTTATATGTGATGGAAATATAATTAACGATATGAATTAGTTCAGAGATCTGTTATATGTATTTCAAATAAATGGAACAGTTTCCATTACACTGGATTTTATTATATGAGTAAACTACATGATGACGTATCGACATCAAGTCTTTGACTTAGTGCTTTAATTTGCTTTTCTTTTCTTAATTTCAATGCAGTGACAAAAACTAATGGTCTGGGAATTCACATAGTCATTTTTTCTAGTATGTCAATGCACTTTGGGCATGCACCTTGTGTATGGATGGTTTTATATACCCATTGTTATTATCAGGATTTGCATTTCGAAGCTCTTTTTGTGCCAAGATAGTTCCGAGTATCGTACACCTTTGCATAGGATCTGGGGTAAAAGAGACCATCCACTCTTTTGTCATGTTAGTTTAGAAACACACAACCATACCTTTAGCCTTAACAAATCAGAAATTAGCTGAATGAATTTAGAATATTTCACATATGAATCTTTAGCTTTAAACTTATGACGATACATAGGTTTCAAAGAAAATAGATTTTGTATTCGCAGAAGCTGAAACCATACGATTTACATGAATACTAATTTGATAAGCCATCACTATTTACTCCAATCAATTACTCTACTCTAAACTTGCCATTCTTGTCAGTTCAGCTATTGGTTGTCAGTATGAATTAAAGAGGCAATTCTCATCGGAGATTGGACAGTGTGCAGCTATTTATCAAACTTATCAGAAGCATGAGGAAGAATATTTTTGGTTGTGTTTGGAAGGTAATATAACTAATATTCCATATATATAACACCCAAATAAAATAACATAATTAAAAAAAGTTTTGTATATCTGACTCCAACAACTAACAAGGCATGAAACAATTTGGTTTGAAATTTTCTCGTACAGTCTGATAAAAAAAATCTACTGTGTTCTGAGATGAATAAACTTCAATGCATTGACTACTGGGACACAAATATGTTCCAACCGGGAAGTTCCTATCAATACTGTATGACCACAGCTTCACCATGTTCTGATGACGATAAACTAGCCAATCACAGCGTCTCTTGATAACGCATTCAGTGTTGGTAGCTAGGAGAAAGTAACTCCAGTGAACCAGTCGTTAAACGTGATCACCGCCGTTCTTCTTTAATTAAACACGATTAATGGATTGGTCTTAGATTTACTTGGTTTTGTATGGACAAAACGGGTTACAGAACATTCCATTAGTAGAGTTGCGGTCAGACCATGTTGAGAGGAACCTCCAGGTAGGGTCAGAGACCTAGGTACACTGTTGATTTTTATCGCAATGAGTTGTGACATTACAGACATTTCACAATATGATACGTATCACAATACATTTTTTTCATGGATTTTTTTTTATTAAAAGGAAGATTAACTTTTGACAAGCATCTCCATTTTTAAGCAAAATAAACAGTTATAAGGTTGGCAATACATATCACGATACAGAGACTGTGACATTGACCTTTATTTTTCTTTTGTTTGATAGTCTACTATTAACCATCAATTATTGATTGGATCTATGCTTAATATGACCACTTGCAGAGGTTCACGTTTACTTTCAAAACTTCCATTCTTTATAATCCTAACAAAATAGAGTACCTTATGTATGTTGAAAAAAAGAAAAAAGGCTCTCATAATTGTTCAGCCTCTTTGGTCTCAATGGGATGATAATGATAATATCATTTGGTATAGTTCAGGGAATAACTTGACATGATTACAGAATACACGATTGTCTAGACTATCTGTTTATTTTCTAGCATGTCAGTTATCTATTGCCTAGCTTGCCACCAGTTGCATGAATTACTAATAAGGGGCTCTGATTTGAGTGCATTGCGCCTAAAAATGTCAATACCCGTATTTTGGATAGTAGGATTTTATACAGAGAGTATTTTACTAAAAAAAAATGCATAGCATTCAAATCAACAAAATCTTATAACATCATAATCTTCATGGGCAATAATGACATTTTCTTACCAAAAATTAATACATGTATACAACATTGTTTCACTTGTTGTCACATTATCAATCAGAACAAGCCTCAGTATAGTAAAAGTAAGCTTTCAGGTCTATAACCCATGTACACCTTGTAACACATTCACCAACACTGGCCTGTGACTAATACCCTATTCTATATTGTGGTATGGTTCACTTGGTCAAGAGAAGCCTCAAGCTGCTCGAGTTCAATGGAGTTTTTATTCACACTTGGGACATTTGAAGATGCTATGGTATAGTGGTAAGAATAGTCATTTAAGATAAAGGATTTGGAAAGGTTGGGGCCATTGGCCATTTTTCACATTGGATGAAATAATGGCCCATTAAAATGAGAAATTTTACCATTGCTGCAAAGGGGAATGGCCCACTCAAATTCTGTAAATGACTAAAATCCCTTAAACGGCACCTTGTCAAAGGTGTCTTTCCAAATCCTGAAGATATATGCAACTAATATACATAATTTGTTACAAACATTAGATGTTCACAAGGAGGTAACATTTTTTGGATTATTAAATTAATCTTTATTTACTTGCTAATGACTCAGGTTCTACTACAATCTGAAACTGTACCATCGATGCCAGCTTTTTTTCTGTAATAAGTATAGTTCTCTTGGTCCACCATGTCAAGATGTTTTATCAGAGGGAAGGTTTTGTTGTTTGTTGTAATACTGTTGTTTTGGTGTGTGTTGTTCTGGTTGTTTGATATAATTTGATGTGATAAATAATTGTGAAGTCATCAAAGCGATTATGTTTGAGAAAACATCATTCTTATCATTCTCATCAGCAAGTTTATGTATTGATTTTGTATCGTTCATCAGATCTTAATCAATTTTATCAAGCATTGAAAAGTCGCATCAGCAAAGTAGTAAATAATACATTGAAGGAAAAATATTCCAAGGATTATAAAATTTGTTTTACTTTGTTATTTGTGAAATATTTTCTCATGGATCAAATTGGTTTCTTTTGGAATGAAACACTCAATAAGAGGCAATCGTCCATCCTGTTGAGTGCATTCTTCCTGCCATGTTGTTTCTTCTGGGACCGATAAGAACGAATTTGGAAACATTTGACAATCCTTTTTTGTTTGGGTTGGTGTTATGGACTTTGTGTTGTGTGATTTGAAAGCATGGTCCTCAGCATTTGGAATTGCCATCTAGACGACAATTTCTAACGTGTGATTATTTTCTTGTCAGGACCGAGGGACCCTACAAGGCACGATGGAGAACCAATATTCTGTGGACTTCTTTATGTCCTTTGTTGAAAACCTTCAGAACCTTTGCCAGCAATATCTAGTCTTCTCAAAGTTTGTAGAAGTCAGTGGTTACGTGAGTGTGGAGATCGACAACATAAAGAAAGAGAGATACGTCCTTAGTGAATTGCTGCAGAACAGTGGACATGTCCTCAGTGAAAGCTACTGCACCAAAGTTTTCAAAACTTCCGAACTTGAAAGTGATCAACCACTAACATCTAGAGACATGAACTTGGTGAAGAGGAAGGAGAATATTCCAAGCTCCCATCACTACAGTGTTGAAGATAGCCAGGCTGTGTTTCCAGCTAGGCTGAAATCTGAGTCAATGATTCTGCCAGTGATCACAGCACCAGAAGAACAAAGTGTTGATGAAGGGACAGACTGTATTGACAGAATACAAATCATACAGCCAAGGTCCCTCAAGCAGGACCTAACAGTTGATCAGTTTAACATCCAGAAACCAGTTAATCAGTCAGAGACTTACTCAGAGGCTGTCGGCCAAGTGTGTCCAAGAACTCTTCAGTCAAAGAGGAAGAGAAGGAAGCCGTCTGCTTACACAGAGAGCACCCCTCTCCAGTCTCCAGCATCGACAAGCAATCTTTCCTACAGCTCAGAGTCAGTGGGAGGGGAATCTCCTAGCCATATTGTCTGTCCCCAGGGTGAAGTTAGTGTCTCCTTGCCCTGGATTGTCTCAGAGGAAAGTGATGTGACTAGCTATCCGGTTTCTTTCCAAGCCAACTCTCTGCCTCTCGAAGCTAGTGATTTAGACACTCTGGACAATGAACTGAACCAAAGCAAGACCGATTTGACGCATGTAGATAAGAGTTGTTCAGAACCTGATTTCAACTACAGCATGTCACTGTTCTATTCCCACAACAAGAAGAAAGTGGACAACCCAGGCTCTCTCAGTGTTCTAAGGTCTGTGTTGAAGCGATTCAAACATTTCCATTATGATAAGTCAGGAAAAGATGTGGAACCTTTGGACACCCCTCCAGAGGAGTTGAATGAACTCTTGCTGGATTTCTTCATGAATGCCAAGAAGGTTGACGGGAGTGAACTGACTGCTGGATCCCTAAAGAACACCCAGGTTTACATGGGAAGGTACCTTCGTCAGAACGGGTACCCATACTCCATCACTCGGGATGAGCAGTTCAGAACTTCAAGGGAATACATAAAGTCCAGGCTGGAGGAGTTGGGGACACTTAAGACCCTTCCAAGACATGTTCCCTTGACCGACGAGCACCTCGAGATCATGTTCAACAAGAACATCCTGGGAGATGACAATCCAGAGTCGCTGATCAATGCTATGTGGATAATGAACTCGAAATACTTTGCTACCAGGAAACCAGGCGACCATTTCAATCTGAAGTGGGGTGACATAAACCTTGTGGTGGACTCTGAACAGCAATATGTTGAACGACCAATCAATAAATCATTCTCCCTCAAAGTGTTTGCCAAGCCTGATGATCCAGCAAGATGTTTTGTTCATTTATACAAGAAATACAGAGACATGCGTCCAAAGCGTTGTTTAGATAGGGACAGTGCATTTTACCTCAAGATTCATCGCTCCCCTGGGGCTAATCCTTGCTTTCTGCCTACACAGATGATGTGGTCACCCTTGTCTTATATGTGGAGGAAAATATTAGTAGCTGCAGGCTTAAGTCCCCACACTAAAATCTTATGATGAAGATACCCAATTAATCATCAACTAATTAATTTTGGTACAGTATGTCCATAGGCCCTTACAAATAATCTGATGCCCAACACATAAAAAATATATTGTTCTAAGAACAACCCCCTTTAATTTGTGAAACCAGTTTCTTCACACATTTATTGGAGTTATTAGTTTGCTTAGCATTTACATCAACACTAGAATATATTACATCCTTACTAACATATAGGTTGATAGCAACCATTTTGACCAATAGCAAATGTATTTCTAACATGAAGAGCATCCACCCTCTTATCAGCAATAACTGAAATCAGTGCCAAACTATTTTAAGGTTATAAGAGCTATGGGCAGAAGGGCTTGTAACACGTCCTCTACAATAAACTTTTCACAATCACAAATAATGCAGAGTGTGGATGTGGTGTTATATATATATATATATATATATATATATATATATATATATATATATATATATATATATATATATATATATATATATATATATATATAACATATTTGTTGACACACAGGCCTATATGCAATGATGCAGTTGCTAAATGAGGGGTATGTATTCTGTAAAGAAGACTCAAAGTGCAAGGTGCATATTCGAATAAAGTTTTGCTTTTGGAAAGCTTACGGAAATAAATGATTTAATTGATACCTTTTGAAACTGCGTCGCTGATTGCACAACTAACTTTGATTGCATCCAATCAGATTTCTACATTTCGTGCTCAAGAAACCTTCGTATGAGGACAGAGGTAGCATAGAAATTAATGACGGAACTACAGTGGACAGTTAACTATAGATAAATTTAGTGATAATGATCTCTTGCATAAAGCTTAAAAGGGACCACAACCTAATTGGCTCATATTTATCTCAAAGTCAGGTTTCGGCTATTATCTTCTTCTAACTTTTCGTTGAATTAAATATCTGAAGTTTCCCATTTTTTAAATCAATGTATTGTATGTATCATAAAAGTAATAAATCATGAAAACAACTCTGGCTAAAACAAAAACTATTTAAAAACCCCTATGATTTCAATGTTATTATTAATATCAATGTTGTTGTAGAAAATTATTCATTTGTTTGAATTGGGGGTATTTGGTTTGGTCGTTACTTCAAAGGATGTCCAATTTTTTAGTTGATTATATTTCGGTTATGTGAAAAAGCATTGATTCTATTTGGAAGTTATTTTGATATTCATGTAGTTAACATTAATAAAACTGAATTTGATATTTCTTAAAATCATGTCTTTTATGGAAGTCTAACAAAGAAAAAAAATTATGCATGTCTGTCTCTTTTTTTTCACAAATACATCATTTCATCATATATTTGCAATCTGTCAAAACTTCTCATTCAGAAATACAAAGTATTTGTCTTGGTTTTTAAATCTGGGGTAAGTTTTGCAGTAACACGAATATTCATTATTTGACAAAGATATTTTTGTGGAGGGCTTTTCAGATTTAAGATTGTATAGCGTCTTTTTCCTAATTTTTTTGGTCACACAAATTTGATGTTATGAAATCTTGTTAACAAATACATTAGCAGCTGAGGCATTAAGTAATTGCAAAATGAATTACAAAAGAATTTTAACTGGATGCAATTCAAATGTATCTTGGTTCACAACAATGAAAAAAAAGTTCTCCATCATGGAGGTCAGTGGACTGAGCCTTCATGTCAAGCTCATGAAGAGACTATAACATTTTATCATTGTCACTTCGATGTTTAAATAACCATTCTCTAGATTCTTTTCATATCTTTAATAAGCCTACTTGAAGAGAAGTCACAGAGCAATGTTCATTTTGATGACCTTGACATTATTTTTAAGGTCATAGCAAATTGCATTTCTCAGCTTTGAAACCTGCATGTCAAGTATATCATAGCGACTTCACACGAACCATTCACAAGATTTTCTTTACAGAAAGTAAAATAAATCATGAATTTTACCCACAAGCAATAAAAAAAACCTGATGACCCATTACTGTTTTAATTTGAACATGAATTAATTGAAGATTTGGATTGTCAGACGTCACAACGTATCATTTTCTCCCCAGAGAGGTTAGCCAAGTCATATCTTCCCTTGTAATCACTGTTGCAAGAACAGGATCAAAACATCAATAACATTTAAACTGCTGTCAGATGCACTTTTATTTCTTTCAAGGAAGAAGTAAGTTGGAGATGTAATGTAGTATTCAATTAGATTAAAATAAGAATGCTACTCTGTTGCAAATTTTTGGATGCTGTGGAATTTTGAATGTATCTTGGAATATTGCCCACCCGTAACATAGGTTACAGGATAAGACCGGATTTGAGTAGCCACTGGTCAGAGAGAAACCTCCTTGTATGCAAAGTAACATTCTAAAATCTTTAGTTTTACTGTCCAGCTAATGACTGAAAGCTTTTCTTTTTGTATAATCCACCAAGAAAAACAAATTTACACATCAGTAAACCCAAGTATTTTGCAATACATTTTGATTAGCAAACAGAAATTGGCTATATAGTATATATAGATATTGTCTCCTCCAAACAATGAAGATATGTTTAATGCAGTCATTACATTGACACAAACAGGATATGTACATGAAACTATATGTGATAAGGAAAAGTACAGCCATTAGTATACATCACTGTACAGATTTCTTCAAAAGATATTTCTGTCAGACATTTTGGTGTGTGTCTCTGTTAACTCCTGTCTGATCAGATGCTCTCCCTGGAACTCCGAGGGTGGATCCTATAGCATCAAGCTCATTCCCTGGGATTAAGTCTAGACCGATGTCAACCTGTGGGATGGTAACACCTAACGTCTTGCGAGTTGACACTTTCTACCACACATGTATACCTTCTTAACCACTGTATTTAGGCATTTACATCTTTATAACTAGTGTATTTAGGCATTGACATCATTCTAACTAGTGTATTTAGGCATTTACATCTTTCTAACTAGAGGAATTAAGCAGATATATCTTTATGATGCTATTATAAGCCCATGTTTATGTGTTTATATACTTGATGATAACCAGCTAAATTGGATGGAATGTCATGTAGATTAACATATTTCACTGATTTGATTTGACATCCGCTTTTATAAAAATCTGTTGATCATCTACTTTCTAGTGGATTCAAATATTGACTCAGCTGGTCAAAATAAATCCTCTCTTCCTTTGTTTTACAGAGCACAAGGTGAAAATGGATGTTGAGAATCCTAACGAGTTCTTCAAAACACTCCTACAACAGTTTCATGTAGTGTCCAGGGCATACTTGACCTTCAGTGAACATGTCAAGATTAGTGGAACCTTAGTTGTGGAGATCGACAACATAAAGAAAGAGAGATATGTCCTCAGTGAGTTATTGCAGAACAGTGGACATGTCCTCAGTGAGAGCTATTGTTCCAAGTCTTGCAAGATATTGCCAGGAACTTCAAAGTCATCAAATCCCTTAAAAGACCATAAAGAAACCAGAAACCGTCAGGACAAATGCTCCTTCTCTTCAACACCCCGGAGTCCAACAAAGAGGAAGTTTGCCGCTGGATCACTCCCGAAAGAGAGACATTGCGTTGATAAACCAGAAGCAGTCACGAAGAACACCTCGTTTGACCTTCATGACATGGTCAGAGCAACTTCTTCTAAAGTTCTCAAGGTCAAAGAACACGATTCCAAGAAAAAAGATCAAAATTCCACCACAACTTGCTTGCCAATCGAACATATTCCAGCCAGAGAAAATAACAACATAAAAGGACTTGATAAATGTGAACGGGAGGTGATTGATCTCACACTTCTTGATGATGACCTTGACAGTCCAGTAACCATCAAAAATGAAGATAATTCTGATTTGGAAGCAATTCCGTTGTTTGATGATCAACCTCCGCATGTGGCTTCCTGTCCTAGTGAGACGGACCCTGACTCTACAGTCCTCGATAGCAAAAGCCATTTTGAGGTTCTGTCCAACCCGTCCTGCATTGCAGGTGTACGAAGACAATACAGCGAACATTCAAGCAAACTAGTCACCAATGCAGTGAATCGTTTCAGAAAATTCATTAACAAGAAGTTCAATGCTGAAGTTAATATTTTGTTTACGAGCCCTGAGATCCTAAATGAAATGTTTCTCATGTTTTTCACAGAAGTGAAAAAAACAAATGGGCTGGAGTTTTCAGGAAGTTACATGAGAAATATGATAGCTTACGTTGACGTCTTCCTCAAAAGTAGTGGTTACTTGTACTCTGTTACTAAAGGACCTCAGTTCCAGTCTACTAGAGACTTCATCAAGTCAAAATTGGGAAATAAGATAACTAAATTCCCCTCTATGCAAGTCTCCATCAAACCTTTATGATAGGAGCATTTGGTCATGTACATTAACATCTTTGAAGTCCTAAAGATGAGCCAAGTAAGTTAAATTAAATTTTCTTAAGAGAAGAATGCTGTCATGAAGAAGTTAAAATGATAAATCTTTTTTTGTGAATATCTGAGCAATACCGAGAATTCAAATTCTCGTACAGTTTTACTATCATTCAAAACTTTGTTATTGTTTGTTGG
This sequence comes from Phorcus lineatus, assembly GCA_921293015.1. Classification (NCBI taxonomy): domain Eukaryota; kingdom Metazoa; phylum Mollusca; class Gastropoda; order Trochida; family Trochidae; genus Phorcus; species Phorcus lineatus. Next base: position 4,178,623 of record OV121088.1, on the reverse strand, counting down.
TTATTATTTTTGTGGTTATGCACTAACTTTCATTTCAATGTTCTACGTGAAAGACTGGTATTGGGAACAAAGTGCTATGTTGAGGAGTGTGGAAAGCAAAGGACAGTGCTATGTTGAGGAGTGTGGAAAGCAAAGGACAGTGCTATGTAAATGATTGTGTAAAGCAAAGGACAGTGCTATGTTGAGGAGTGTGGAAAGCAAAGGACAGTGCTATGTAAAGGATTGTGGAAAGCAAAGGACAGTGCTATGTAAAGGATTGTGGAAAGCAAAGGACATTACTATGTAAATGATTGTGGAAAGCAAAGGACAGTGCTATGTAAAGGATTGTGGAAAGCAAAGGACAGTGCTATGTAAAGGATTGTGGAAAGCAAAGGACAGTGCTATGTAAAGGATTGTGGAAAGCAAAGGACAGTGCTATGTAAATGATTGTGGAAAGCAAAGGACAGTGCTATGTAAAGGATTGTGGAAAGCAAAGAACAGTGCTATGTAAATGATTGTGGAAAGCAAAGGACAGTGCTGTGTGAAGGATTGTGGAAAGCAAAGGACATTACTATGTAAATGATTGTGGAAAGCAAAGGACAGTGCTATGTGAATGATTGTGGAAAGCAAAGGACAGTGCTATGTAAAGGATTGTGGAAAGCAAAGGACAGTGCTATGTAAATGATTGTGGAAAGCAAAGGACAGTGCTATGTAAAGGATTGTGGAAAGCAAAGGACAGTGCTATGTAAAGGATTGTGGAAAGCAAAGGACAGTGCTATGTAAATGATTGTGGAAAGCAAAGGACAGTGCTATGTGAAGGATTGTGGAAAGCAAAGGACATTACTATGTAAATGATTGTGGAAAGCAAAGGACAGTGCTATGTGAATGATTGTGGAAAGCAAAGGACAGTGCTATGTAAAGGATTGTGGAAAGCAAAGGACAGTGCTATGTAAATGATTGTGGAAAGCAAAGGACAGTGCTATGTGAATGATTGTGGAAAGCAAAGGACATTACTATATAAATGATTGTGGAAAGCAAAGGACAGTGCTATGTAAATGATTGTGGAAAGCAAAGGACAGTGCTATGTGAAGGATTGTGGAAAGCAAAGGACATTACTATGTAAATGATTGTGGAAAGCAAAGGACAGTGCTATGTGAAGGGTAGTGGAAAGCAAAGGACATTACTATGTAAATGATTGTGGAAAGCAAAGGACAGTGCTATGAAAAGGATTGTGGAAAGCAAAGGACAGTGCTATGTAAATGATTGTGGAAAGCAAAGGACAGTGCTATGAAAAGGATTGTGGAAAGCAAAGGACAGTGCTATGTAAATGATTGTGGAAAGCAAAGGACAGTGCTATGAAAAGGATTGTGGAAAGCAAAGGACAGTGCTATGTAAATGATTGTGGAAAGCAAAGGACAGTGCTATGTAAAGGATTGTGGAAAGCAAAGGACAATGCTATGTAAATGATTGTGGAAAGCAAAGGACAGTGCTATGTAAAGGATTGTGGAAAGCAAAGGACAGTGCTATGTAAATGATTGTGGAAAGCAAAGGACAGTGCTATGAAAAGGATTGTGGAAAGCAAAGGACAATGCTATGTAAATGATTGTGGAAAGCAAAGGACAGTGCTATGTAAATGATTGTGGAAAGCAAAGGACAGTGCTATGTAAATGATTGTGGAAAGCAAAGGACAGTGCTATGTAAATGATTGTGGAAAGCAAAGGACAGTGCTATGTAAATGATTGTGGAAAGCAAAGGACAGTGCTATGAAAAGGATTGTGGAAAGCAAAGGACAGTGCTATGTGAAGGGTAGTGGAAAGCAAAGGACATTACTATGTAAATGATTGTGGACAGCAAAGGACAGTGCTGTGTGAAGGGTAGTGGAAAGCAAAGGACATTACTATGTAAATGATTGTGGAAAGCAAAGGACAGTGCTATGTGAAGGGTAGTGGAAAGCAAAGGACAGTGCTTTGTGAAGGGTAGTGGAAAGCAAAGGACAGTGCTATGTGAAAGTCAATAGTATGTGAAGGATATTGTTATGTGAAGGACAATTGTATGTGAAAAGTTAGTGTAAATGTGATGGACACTGTTATGTGAAGGACATTGGTGACGTAAAAGATTTGTGGTATGTGAAAAATATCTGAAAACTGGTATGTGATGTTATGTTAAATTTTTAATGACACTTGCATTTGAAGGAAAGTGGAATGAAAAATTTGAAGAAATGGAATGTAAAACTTCAGAAAATGATAATGAATGGATAATGACACTTGAGGCTGACTTTACATAGAGAAAGTCTACTTTTCCCAGGTTATTATCATTATTAATATGTTAAGCTCCTGGCCGATCTATTGTTATATTTCCTTTGATAGCTAACTTTGAAGGCTGTTCATACAATAAAAAATGCTTTGGTATTTGTTATTCAGAAGAAAAGGGTGAAAAACTGTTTTATTAGATTCATTTGTGATATTCTTTGACATCACTATTTATGTCACAGTCGATTGTTTTTTTGACAACTGAACAAAATGTTTTTCACTGAGTCTATTATCTGGCATATCAGTTTTTGATCTGTATCATGAATCAGCAAGATAAGCTATTGTTGTTTTGCAGAGAATGTACCAAATACGTACCTGGGCATTATTTCCTTTATTACCTAAAAAATGTTTTATTGACACCTGAGTGTTGTTGTATTAAATGCAATCAGCACCAGGACCCCTTTTCACAAAAAATCATACTTCTACGCTACTAGTTTACACCTGCACTTTTTTATGAAACGCATCCAAAACGTAGATCTATGTTTACGTGTGAAAATCACTCGTAAACTAGGTTACGATTGTTTGTGAAACGGGGTCAAGGTTTTAAATAACTCATAATGATGGGCATTATAGCAATTACCTCCTACACACCTATAACTTTCAAATTGTTGTCAGCTTTATACTCCTTACATGTAATGTTGATCTTTTTGTCTCTCGGTCACAGGACTTTATTAACCATTTTACTGTCAAGTTTGTTTTTCACCTTACACTATCCTTCTGATTGTTTATTTTCTTAATCATATTCATATTATAATATATATATTGTTATTACTCGCCCGTGTAAGATACTGCAGTGTAATATTTATACGGTAATATTAAACTAGTATAATACCGCTGCACGTATGACATCACATTGTGTGGTTGTGACGTCACAATGATAGCACTGCCGTCACAATGGTGGCCAAGTTGCGGAAATGTTTCGTTCAGTACACTTTCAGTAATCATGCTTGATGACTGAGGTCAAGTAATAAACAGAATACTAATCTTCCTTCAATTTAATACTATTTTTATCAAACTCGTTCATGATTTGGTATCAAACTCGCTTTCGCTCGTTTCATATTGAATCATTAACTCATTTAATAAAAATAGTATTAAATGGAAGGTCGTTTAGTATCCTCTATTTAATATTTAAATGTGTTGCCGTATTAATGCAAATAATTTGTGTAATGAAAACATAATGTTCATCCCTTACTTGTAGGTCAGAGAATAACATGGGATAATCTTTACTGGAGAAAATTCTAAATGATTTGTTGTCTTAACAAATTGTGTTTCCTGTAAATTTGAATGTATGGGCACTTATAGATTGATTTAGCAGCTCAATTGTTAATAGAATCTGTCATCTCAGAAGCGTTCTTTTCTATGTGAATCACTTAAGATGTGGATTCATGGTGTATAAATCTGTTTATATATTACCTCTTAAAGGCCGGCATCCGCCACTATACACGGTGTTGGCGTGGCCAAGTTGACCTGAAAAAACTACACCTTGAAGGGAAAAAATGAGGGTACATATGTTCGAGGTGGAATAAATCAAAATCTTCTTACCGGAAAGATATCATATTTACACAATATATCCTTGACACTTCAAAGAAATGGAATTCCTAAACATGTTTAATCAAAACTAAAAACTAAAACAGTACTTTGACTGCATTTATTTCCAAATTTGAATTAACTTTGTAAATGTCACGTGACTAGATTCTCATCATTACCATACCAAACAAGTCTGCTAGTGGAGAAAAAGATCCATTCAGAGTGTCAGATTTCACTGCCTTCCCAGCCTGACTGGGAAATCAAAACCTCCCCCATCCCATATGTCCCCCAAATATTTAGCTCTGCTTGTGGGGAGTTGTAGAGACTAAGGTTATAAAAATATTATTGTGACAGTAAATGGATTTAGACAATTTTGTATAACTTTTGTCAACAATAGTGACATTGTTTACTTCAAATACATCCAAACATTGTTAAAAGACTATGGTTGTTTTGAACGTTTTTCAGAGAATTTTAACAAATACAATTATATCTAATTCTATAATTAAAGATCTCCTTTGTGTTGGTCATTTCATAAAATATATATAACTTAATATACTAAAAAAATTATCAGCCTATCACAGAAATTTAAACTTCATGTATTATTACTAATGGTTTTTCCCTGATGATTATGCACTGAAACTCAGTAGACTACTGCCAGCCACAACTTGTAGTAAAGTTTTGAGACCTTTGACCCTGCTGAGCTCTCCCAGGCACCAAAAAAACCGTTACTGCCCTGTCACTCAAACACTGATAATATCTTTGTTTATGGAATCAACCAATCAGAGTAGAGATGACAAAGATAAGAAACCCATGGGTTTTTTGGAGGTTTGGATCCCGGCCTTTAAGGGCATCTATTTGTTTGTCTCTCCTTTTTAAATTTTTCATATGTATCAAATTGGGCATTTTGTTCTGAATTTTTTTTAGTAAACATGCACTTCATTCACCTATAAATCATCTTGTTATTCCAGTAGTCCAGATTTATTTAATTATTTATCATTTTCATTATTGTTAATGTTTTACTATCTAGTATTTTGCAAAAGTATCAATCATATAGCTTTACATACATTGCTACATATGGTCAGGTTGCATTTTATTCTCATTCTTATGTCACTATCTAAGGCATGTTATATTTAGGCTAGATTTTGTGCAGTATTATCACGTGTGTCGAACAAGACCTTTTTGTTCTATTCAATAGATGTACATTGTAGAGTAATAGACATTCATCTCCACCACATTTTATAGTATTTCAACAACTGCCATATTTATGATTCTGAGTCAATGACCTACTTAGTTTTTATAATGACTTTGCTTCCTTGAAAACCTTTCTAACTGAATTTTTAAATCATTGCAAATTGTTTCAGTGGGAACGAGTGCAACTTCCAATTTCTAAATTAAGTGTAATGTGATAATATAAACCATGATCTGATTTTTTTAACAGGATTTTTTTCCAGAAGAATAAAAAAGTAAAACCAAAAGAGGAGTTTGTTAGTTTTTATCTGATGTGAGGCACATTCTGACAACACAATGATACCACTTACAGTTGACATTGCTTGGGGCTAGATGAAGTCAATGGACACCCTTGAAGACAAATCATTTGTTTACTTACAAAAAGTTTCAAAGTATATTGTATATATGCTCAAAGATGCTGTTATCAAGAAAGTTTTGCTGTTGTTGGATAAAGGAGATACTTGACAACAATATACTTAATTTCAGATGTCAGTCTGACAGAACTTGAGTACTTTCTATACGTCTCTTAATTTTCTTGCCGTAAACTGAATATCAAGTATATTAAAGTATGTCAAAGGAAGAAATAACTGCAAAAAAAATTGAGGTTTTACTTTTAAACACTTATAAGAGAAGATTAAAATTGACACGATGCAAAGTTGGTGCTTGATGGAGACTTGGATCAACAAAAAGAGACATAAATCCTTCATTGGTATTTACAAAACTCAAATATTAACATGACACACTTTTTCCTTATTGCATAATCCATGCTTATAACCTGATCAGTTGCTCCAGCCCTGGTGCTTACTTGAGGAAATTGGGGGCGGGATAGCGCAGTGGTTAGCGCGTTAGGCTTCGGATCAAGATGTCTGTGGTTCGAATCCCGCCAAGGGCTCGGCAACTTTGTCTGCAGTAGAGAACTGTTCTACACGCAGTCAGGTTTGGGTGCAATGCTATACTGAATTTCAGCGTAGTACCATCCATGGTTAGCTAGTTCCAGCCGATGCTCGCAGGTTTCACCGCAATGCATAGTCACAATGGTGTTTCGGGCTTTCTCCCTGCAATAAAACAAGCAGCCGCGATATAAGTGAAATACTCTTGAAAGCTGCTTTAAACTGACAATATCACCTCACATCACCTTACTTGAAGAAATTCAACTATGAGAATAAAAATGAGATGGACATTGGTTGATCAGAAGGTTCCCAGGGTTGGACCCCCTCTTTCTCTCAAACACACCCAACAAACCCCAACCCAGCTTTTGTAAATAAAAGTTGAACCCCCCTTTCAAATTTTCCAGAACCAGCACTACATGACATGATTCATTAGAAAATATTTTTTTATTATTTGTTTTTATAAAATTACAGCAAAGAAAGATATTGATGACATAAAAGCATCAAAGAAATTTGATCACAGCCAATGCCAGATTATTATGTCTCCCGCAAAGGGTCTGCTTCCGAGCCATATCTCAAAAACTGTTTGTGGTTGGGGATAGTGCTGGAGTGGTGCCTTTTGCTATTTTGGTTATTCTTTTTCTTTGTTTCTGGTTTCCATGGAAGCAATTTTAACTTGGTGCATATAGGGGGGATGCTTTCCTTTCCGGGCCATATCTAAAAAAACATTCAATGTTCTTTTTCAAAACATGGTATGCGGTTATATCTAATGCTTGGGTGGTGCCTTTTGCTACTTTGGTTACTCAGGTTTTTTTTATTTTTCTGGTTCCCATGGAAACAATTTGAACTTTGTGCATATGGGGTTGGGGTAATTTTCCATCCTTTATCTAAAAATCTATAAGTATTATTTTACTTAACCTGGTATGTGGTTAGATCTAGTGCTTGGGTAGTGCCTTTTGCTACTTTGGTTATTCTTAATTTTTAATTTTACTTGGTTTCCATGGAAACAATTTGAACTGAGTGAGGGCTGTAAATGCTAATTATAATATTTGATGACTGTGTGAGTATCAAATGTCACATTCCATACAATAAAGAAGTTGACAAATATAGAAAAATCTTCCTTTTTCACCACTGAACCTGTTCTGAATTAATTTTGTTTTCTGGTTTCCATAGAAACGATTTGAACTTTGTGCATATAGAGGGGGATGCTTTCCTTTCTGGGCCATATCTCAAAAACCGTTCAATATTTTTTTTCAAAACTTGGTATGTGGTTAGATCTAGTGCTTTTGTGGTGCCTTTTGCTACTTTGGTTATTCTTAATTTTTCATTTTACTTGGTTTCCATGGAAACAATTTGAACTTAGTGCATATTGGGGGTTATTATATGCTTGGCATGAATTGTCTCTTGTGGCCATTAAATGATTAGGTAGGATTAAAAGTTTGGAAGGGGGACATCACTGTGCATCACATGCACATATTTCTAGTTTAACATATAACACTGTTAGTTTCCTTTTGTAATGAGTAATTCTTTCTGAAAATTAGCCTGTCAGGAAACATTCCAATCTCATTGAAATCAGCCCGAAACTAATCGCTCGTACCTCACTGCGTTTCTTGATCTGATCACGGCTCCATAAGAGCCGCGTCAGACGGCCTTGACCGCCAGACTGTGCCAGCCAATAAGAATCGAGGCTGGAAAGACTTCGATAACTGTTGAATTGACATTCAAAACATCACATCTAACCTTTGTATCTCGGGATTCGAGCTTTTTCTGAATGGACCCGAGAAAAGCCGAGCTGGGATGAATGCAAAATGATCGTGGGTGATGATACGCTGGTCGGAAATTTAGCTATGTCTGCGACCTGAGGAGGATAGTGATTAAGATGTATTATCGTGACAATATTAGCGTTTGATTTGGCATATTCTTCGTCCAAAAGACGTTTTAAAAAATTAAAAGTTATAGTGAAGAAATTTACCAAAAACAAACTACGACACATTATTGAATAGGTCTACAAAGTTTATATCAAAATTTTGTCAAAGGGTTTCGAGGAATTCATATCAATTTTTAAATTTCAAATTAAGTATTTTTGTGAATGGGGGCAGGTAAATAAATCAGAAACTGTAGAAACAGAAACATTTGCATTTGTATTTGATAAGTGACATACTGTTACATATTTATAACTCAGAAGTGTGCAATGGCTGACCATTCACCAGACCCCCGACCCTCTTATCAACAACCAGGGTGCCCCCTCTCTCTTCTTCGCTTTCACTCTAATTTCCTGGATCCGCCACTGGTGTGTATCTCAAGAGTGATAACTATGTTTTCAATAAAAAGCTTATCATACAACTCAAAATGATTGATCACAGTTGCAACAAAAATGATATTCATTTTTTATGCTATCTTTTAAAAACTTTTGCAAAACATTTTTCAGGGCGTCCCTTATTTTCAACTTTCCGCAATCTTTCGTGATCAAACAAAACCGATATGTACGCGGACCCGTGATTGGTTAGAATAATTGGAGGTGAAAGGTCACGGTCAAGGCCGTCTGACACGGCTTTTATTGAGCCGTGGTCAGATCAAGAAACGTAGCGAGGTACGAGCGATTAGTTTCGGGCTGATTTCAATGAGATTGGAAACATTCTGACATGAACTGATGCAGCAATAATTTTTTGATAGAATGTGTATGTACTTTCTTTTAAAATTTTGAATTGATCACGTTTTAACATGATTACAATATGACAGTCACAAAATCATTTTAGTATCTACATGCAAAATGAATTTTTCACATGCTTAGTGAAACAAACAATTTTGAGTGCAGAAATAACTGATTTGTCTCTTGTTGCAGGAACAGGTAAGACAGAATGGAAGAGCAGTATTCAGTAGATTTCTTCAACTCTCTGATTATGCAGATTCAGCAGCTGTGCCAGACCTACCTGAGCTACAACCAGTTTGTGGAGGTCAGTGGTTATGTGAGTGTGGAGATCGACAACATGAAGAAAGAGAGATACGTCCTCAGCGAGTTGCTGCAGAATAGTGGACATGTCCTCAGTGAAAGCTACTGCACCAAATCCTTCAAAACAACTCCAGCAGTAGATTTAAGACAGCAGTTCAAAGAGAACAGGCCACATGGCAATGTAACGCCACCAGTTCAATCCAACCCGAATCCAAATAAACGAAGATGTAGTACTTCTTTAGAATCAAGGAAAACCAAAGCTCCCAGACATAACCAGTTTGTGCAAGAGAGTGATAATGAGAACTGTTCTTCCCCATCCAACACAGAGCAAGGAACGCATTTGCAGATTTCTCCCGCCTCCCAAGTCAATATTCAATATAACAGATATTCCAGCCAAAATACAAACTCATCATCGCACCATGTTACAAAGAAGGACAGGGAAATTAACTATGAAATCCAGAGGCCAATTAAAAGTGAACAAGATTCTGTTCAGGAAGAAGTAATTGACCTTGACCTTCTTGATGATGATGACCCTGGTGGATCTTTAGAAGAGGAAGGTCAAGCTGAGGTGGAAGTGCTGCCCTCTACAAGCTCTGGACGGAAGTCACAGCTGAGTCCCGGCTCGGCAACTGCAGTTCTGAATGCAGTGAAACGACTGAAGAGGTTTGTGACGAGCCGGCATGGGACTGAAGTGGACCTCCTGACAACCACTCCAGACACCCTCAATGAGATGCTCCTGCTATACTTCCAAGAAGCCAGGAAAAAGGATGGGAGTGAGCTTGCTCCAATATCCATGAAAAACCTGATGGCCTTTCTTGAGAGATTCCTTACTGCCAACAACTACGGTTACTCGGTTACAAAAGCTGAGCAGTTCAAACCAGCACGAGACTTCATCAAAGTAAAAATGGATGAGTGCGTGAAGGCAACGTCTCACATTCTGTCTCCTATCAATAGCTCAGACATTGAAGTTCTCTTCCAATTCAACGTGCTCGGGAACCAACAACCAGAAGCTCTGGCCAACACTATGTGGTTCCTCAACTCCATGTACTTCAACATCCGGCGTCCGTCAGAACACTTCCAGCTGAAGTGGGGGCAGATTCAGCTCAAGATGGATGACAATGGTGAGGAGTATCTGGAGAGACCGCTGAGCGACAACTATGGACTCAAAGTGTTTCCAAATTACGCCAATCCTGACAGGTGTTATGTCAGCTACTTTAAACAGTTCAAAGCTCAGAGACCAAAGCTGCAGAGGGATGAGTTGTCCCCCTTCTATCTGAAACCTAACAAGTTTCCTGGCGAGACGGATTCCTGGTTGAGTGATGAACCAATCTCTTTCTCCATGCTGTCCACGTATTGGAGGAAGATGTTGATTGCCTCAGGGCTTCCTCTAAATAAGCGTATTGTCGGTGAAGCAGTCAACATGCAAATCCATCAAAGTTGACATGAGCTGTGTTATATAGTTCTTAGATACTAGTAATTCTTTTGGTTAGAGACATGAGTCTTGCATCATATCATGCAGTAGCAGATCCAAAGGGAAAATTTGGGGTTCAGAACACTGACCCTACCTTTTGAAAAAAATTATAGATAATTTTGTGTGTACTCAAAGGGGAACCTCCTATTATATAAGTGAAATAACATGTTTGAACATTTCTGGAGCTGCCATTGTTATCTCTGGCTTCACTGATCAAAAAGAGGCAAATTTTACCAAGTTGACCTTTGAGTAAACTCTATTTTATTTGAGAGAAATTGAGGTATGATAAAAAATCTCTGCATTGCAGTAAATTTCCAAATAAATTTATTTCTGATTTGCTGAATCTGTAGAGTGCATTCAAATGTTAGATATGATCCTAAAGCATTGTATGATATGAGATGTAAAATTATGAAAGAATAGACACAAAAGCTCCAAATGTTACTAGCCCAGAGAACAAAGCACCAGTTTGAGAGACGTCCAACATACATTATTTAAATGTAAAAAGTGTTTTCAGAACTAATGAATAATCTGAGCGTTGTTTTAATTCAATGATGATCACATATTTGACTAATACTTTGTAAATAAATGCCAAACTAGTGAAAAATGGATAATCACATTTCGTAATGTTTAAGAGGAAGAGATGACTTCTTTGAGAGGCATTTAGAAGTTTGTGAGATGAATAGAGAACAAAGTTCTATGCATTTACAACTTCTTTATTGCAGGATTGAGACGTTATGAGACGTTTTTCTCTTCAAATGATGAACATAAATTAATTAATAGTAACAAATAAAAGAAAACAATAATTTTAGAGGATTTCATATTAGCAGGGAGGAGATATTATATTTGATCAGTTATGGACAGGTGTTTGGTCATGAAGTATTTTATGAATGCTTCATTTGAATGTTTAAAGACATGTATTGTGTCCTATAATGGCAAATACTTTCAATGGTTTAGTAGTAAGCATCACTCTTTAAAAGTTATTTTCAGTTTTAAGATTTAAGCACTTTATCATACTTAAATCTTGTGTAGTTTGACCAATTGAAAATTTCAACCTTTAATAACCTTTAAGATACTTATAGATATTAAACTAATTTTTATTTAAAAGGAAATTATTAATTACAATAATTGATGAGTGATATGTTGTAAATTGTCAAGTAAATCAATTTAAGTCACCATATTGTTGAATTCTTCATTTCACTATTATATCTGTGACATAAATGTTTCCACTTTTGAATTAAACACATTTTTAAAGGGCATTTGTGTTTTCTTGTTTATTACACTCATTCATCAGCGAATGGAATATAAAAGGGGCTTTGAGCATATATGGGTTTCGAGTACAAATTATATGTATCACCATGATGAATGATATCATTCACTAGAAAAAACTTTCATCTGCATCAGGAAATAATTTTCACATCACAATTGATCTTAATTAAGTTGTTTTATATACACCTACTCTCAAATTGTTGGTTAGCCATTAAATAATGATGACATTAGACTGATTTCCACTCAATGCTCGAAGCATATTTTTGGACATGGAACAAGTGACAAGGACTCTACATAAAGGTTACAAGATGGATTAAGGCTAATGGCTGAAAGGTTAGGGTTAATAATGCCTACAGGGAAAAACGCCTACAAGGAACAATGCCTACAATGTGACGCGTCAATGACTCAAACATAATTTTGGAAACTTATTTACAGCAGACACAAATGTCTAATATACATGTAAAATGTACGCAGAATTTCGACGATTTTGGCTACAAGACAACAAGATCAAGTATATAAATGTGTAGAAATGTTGTGACAAAAACATGTTTTTAAATTTTAACAAAAGTGATTATGTCACATTAAATGTATATGTTGTAAATATATTGTAGAAATATTGTGATAAAAACATGTTTTCAAATTTTAACAAAATTGATAATTTAATGTCGTTTGAAATAACGATGTGCTAACAATATGTTGTTTGGTTTTCATTTGTGGAACATTCCACTTCGCTTATAGGGTGAAGGTTGTTAAACTTAGAGCCACTGGTGCATGAAAATGTTTTGATAAGACTGTAGGCATTCTTCCATGTAGGCATTAGTGAACGCCACTGGCTGAAATATTGCCCAATTAAGCAGCGCTAAGCAATAACTCACTCACTCACTACAAGACGGACAACCTCTGAAATGTTAAAAATTATATTTGTTTTACAATGAAATATATCAAAGTACATACAATTGTTGATTGATAATTCTATAAAATCTATTAGTTGTAAACATTAATCTCATAGGAGCAAAACTAAATACAGAATTACACAAGAAACAGAAAATACGCCGGTACAGAAAATACAGCAGTAAGTCTTTATTATAGTTAAAGCACAAAACAGTTTATGAATTATCCATCAATCGATGTTCAGTTCATCATTTCTAAACTTTATGAGAATCATAATTCGTTTTTGAGCCATACGTTATATATTTGGAAAAAATATTTGGATATTTTCGGATTTTCCGGATTTTTTATGAAAACCAAGATGGCGACGTAGACAGATTGGGGAGTTTACTTTTCCTGTGTTTCTGTCAACATTCGTTGCTGAAATCAAAGTTGAAAATATGAGATTGTTTCCGAAAATCGTTACAGGAGCTTTGAATGCTCAAAACAAGAATGCATGTGACTGGTCGGTCTTTTTAAGACAATTTCTTAATCTTGACAAGTCCGGATGTCGAAATCATCGACTGCTAGCCTAGTACAGTAGTTTTGTGTAGTCCAGAAATGATAACAGTAAAAAGCGGCATTATTTATTAACAATCAATAATTAAATATTTGTAAATAGATATTAATTTTTTAAAACATTTAATGTTCTACTGACTGTTTATATATTGCAAGAATTTGAAGTTGTAAAAAAAATAAAAAACCAAAAGTATTCAAGGCTGCAAACCAAGTTTGAATTTGTTCCTCCCAAGTATTTAAAATAGTTCCATATTTTTAAATATTAACATAGGTTTATTGAACGTTAGCCTATAATCGTGAGCAGTATACAGCAGCTCACATCATGCCTGATTTTGGCTTTACCCTTTCTATGTAAATCTTCTATAAATACTGATAATTGAAATCTTGGATTTCATAGGGGATGGCAAGGTAAACTAGCTTATGGATGTCACAACTTGGTGACAGTGGTGGACCCTGGAACTGTTCAGGTAGGTCTGACACGATCAGTGGAAACGTTTTACAAATTAGAGATTATTTGTGAGGTAAGAAAGCAGGGATGTTTCTGTAAGTGAGTTTGTGCCATAGGTCAACAATATATACATGCACTTATAATAAAGGGAGCTTTTTTGATGTCTAAATGGAAATGGATTTGAATAAGTACCCAGGTATAAGTACCCCTTAAATTTTCTACCATTAATATGTATTTTTTATTCTGTTCGATCAAGCATAGTGATAGAAATTAAATATTATCTTTTTAAATTAGGAATACGTTTTTCTTGTTACTTTTTTTCTAGTTTTCTGAAAACAAGTATAATGTAAAAAATCATGTTTTTTTTACAGAACATTAAGTAAATTTTACCATGTAAATGTTGTACATGCGGCATTAACTTTTGAATGCCTCTATTCAGTAGAGGCCTTGTATTTCCATGCAAATCTATAGTGGGGATCAGTGTTAGTAGGTGAATTACTTAATTCATTTAACATAGGCACATTTGAGAATTTTCGCACACTCAAATTTGTAATATTGATAATAATTTTGTGCCTCTTGCTTCATATTTAAGGTCATACAAGTTCTTGACAAGCACAAAGCTAATGTTGTGAAGGTGAGTGATTTATAAGAATGTTCGTATCAAGACTATTACAAGAAAGTTTTCCCATATTCAGGTTAAAAGGTTAATTCTAAAAGACTGGTAGGAAAGTATATATGTTGTATTTAATCCAGTTGATTACGATATCATCATTATTCAAATTTTGCATACAATCTAAATACCAAAACTGGCAGCTGCTATGGTTCATGTAACAGCACTCTTTGTGTATAGTAAATGTGTAAAGCTACAATGCAGACATAACTAAAAAAGAATGTTTCATTCTTGGTTCTCAATTAAGACATTGAGATTTTATTTTAAAAACTACAAACATTCCTAGTTCATCCCTTTTCGAACAATCAAGATAAGCCATCTTGTGCACAACCAACTTTTACGGGTCCATTAGTGACTTTTGCTGTCTATCTTTTTCATCTTGTCTCTCCCCGAAGCATAACCCCCTAAAACTTTTTGGGGTTTCGGGTGGAGAACTGTTTTTTTTCCTATTAAAAAACCTCTCTAGTTATTAGTTGCAGGTCAATTTTAAAAACTGATAAGTATTTTATCACATCTCTAGAAAGTTAAAGCGAGTCTATAAAACCGTATATGCCAAAAATTAGCTGATCTAAGCACAAAAATATGTAAAATGGAGCCTTTAAGCCTTTGTCTTATTGCCATTCATCAGTACAATGTTTTCTTGACAACTTTCAACACATTGTCGTAATGAATTAAAAATGTTCGAGAAAAATTGAACATAAATTATTAAAGAATTCATGACTTGCTTGTCAATTAGATATACTGAATGTTTTGACTTTGAGGCATGAATTGATAATGGCAGATGACTATATCTAAGCTGATGTTTACCTCCCAGGTGAAGTGGGCTAGAGAGAACTACCACCATGACCTCAACTCTCCCTACACTCTCCGCCTCGTGTCTGCCGACACTAGCGGTCTCATCATCGTGTGGGACGTAGCCCAGGGACAAGCAAAGGTGGAATTCGCAGAAGGAAATAAACCTGTACAAGGTTAGTTGAATAACTAAAAGAAACCATTTTTACTTGCATTTGAGTGAAATAATGAAATATGACACATCTTCAGTACATGTTTTTATTTCATATCTTATGAAATAAAAAAATGTAAAAGCATCCTAGTTTGGAAATCATACCATGATTTAATTTTCTGGTATCAAGCCATTACCAATAGACTTATTCCTTACAATGAAACTACCCTTGTAGTACTGATTATCTCCAATCTGAAGTAAGTTGATGAGACAGTGGCTGGTATTGCAGATATCGAGTGGTTGAGGCAGCAGGATGCATCCCGGGACCTGTTGGTGGCGCTTCACCCTCCGTACTCGCTGGTTCTGTGGAACGCCGACACGGGGACGAGGCTGTGGAAGAAGACGTACACCGAGACTCTCCTCTCCTTCTCCTTCGACCCCTTCAACCACAGGAACGTGGCATGTGAGGACAAAATGTTTACTGTTTGTGTCATGTTTGAGGAATGAGTTATGGCGTTACGATTCCATAAAAAATCTCAGTAGTGGAAAAAACTCTGCCCTAAAACTGTTGTATGTATGCTGATTAAGATCTGACAAGTGGCTTTGAAAGTTTGCTACATAATTGATTTTTAAATAAGGTCAACATTTTCTATAGGAAATTTAGGAAATTGGTTGCATTTTTCTGCATAGAATTGTCAACCACTAACTTAATCAGTGTGCTGCAAGAAGAATGACTATAGAGCTTTTATTGTTTTAAGATCTGAAATAAAGTAAGATGGTTATCCATGTAACGGCTATCTTATTGTATAATTTACTGTTTTCAGTTCTGGGACAAGACTGCATCGTGTTCATCGATGACTTCACGATTACCAAGACTCCCTCCAGCAATGGGAAGAAGTTCTATATCTTCAGCCCTTCTAGTCAAAGTAAGATTCCTACATAGAATTCTTTCTTGCCAATCAATATCTGATTTTCTTTTAGGATCACAATGTTCTCGACATTTGACTTGATTTGTCACAAGATTGTTGTAATTATTTGAAAAATGCAATCACTGTTTTCCACAGAAGTAAGGTACTGTAACTATCTTCTTGAATAACAGTTAACATATTTCTCCATTACTATCTAGTGCTCTATTTCCTTTCACTAGATTCTGCAGCAAGCCAGGCTTCCAACTCGAACACAAACAGCCTGGAGAGGAAATCCTCGTCAAAGAACCTCGCACAGAGGATGAGTCGGATCTTGGTTGGCGAGAGCAAACCTAGGCAAGTGCCAAAACTTTGCTCAACTTTGCTTGACATTGAACACTTTAAAAAGTGAACATGATGTTTAGTTCTCGTTTAGTGATGAATGAGTTTGGGTTTACTTGAGTCAGTTCGTCTTCAGAGAACAATGATGAATGTATGACTTAAGAATTATTAGGATTGTGCAGGATAGTTGTTGGGGAAAGCAAACCTAGGAATCAGAGCAATTGATGAAATAGATCACCTATCAGTATCAATTATAGATACTGCCTAATGACCAAAAGTGACATTTTTATAAGAAATTTTTTAAAAAGTGTAAAAGAGAGTAAATGCATTGGGGAGGAGTGGGAACTCCACATAAATGCAAAGGTTACATATCTATTTTGAGTCTCCTGATCCTAGAACAGTAATATTGAAAGAAGATGATTATATCTCCACAGCAAGTCAAACCAAGCCGAGGAGGAGTCCATCGCTCTCAACGAGTGTATCCAGCTGTCCTTCCACCAGTCGTGTCGACACCACCTTCTCCTCCTCTACCCTAGAGAGCTCCTCATCCTCGACCTCGAGATCAACCAGACTGTCGGCATGATCTCCCTTGACAAGGCCGCCTCATCCTTTGCTCAGGTGCTTGACCTCAGTGTTATGAATTAGCTTTTGTCTAGTATGCCTTATAGAAAGTATGCTGGGCTAGTGAAACAGCGGAAGAGTGATTTTCAACCTGTTTATTGCAAGAGTGCGATGTTTTGGTGCAGATACTAACACGGTTATAAAGCATCTACACTGAAACATCATACTGTTGCAATAAGAGGTTTCAAATCCATAAAACTCCTCATTCATCGAAATAACTTCTAAGTGTCTCTCAAAGAAGTAGTGAAACGGTAAGAAAAAAAGTCTTAAGCCATTAACTTATAGAAAAAATGTCTTAACAAGTAACATTGGATGAATGTTAAGCTTGCACCCATTTGATTCATCTGTTCAGGGATTGTTTTACATTTGATTCTTCAATAGATCCGTTCGAAATCATAAGATTAATTGTTTAGCTTGTCCTACTAAAAACAGTGTTGTAAATCTGTTGTATTTAGTAAAGAAAATCTATATTTTTGCAACTTAATTATCTTGTATATATTGCCTAAACGTATTATCTCTATACACTTGTATCATGAAGAATACGATGCAAACATTAATACTTTCATCACACAATTGCCCAATATGTCTATGTTTTTTGAATTCCATATTTCCCCATATCCAGATCATTCCCTGCTGGCAGAGAGATGTGTTTTTCTGTCTGCATGAGAACGGCAGTATCTCGGTGAGAGTCAGACGGAAGACCAATCTCATGTCCGCGCCATCCTCTGAAGGTTCAGGAGCATTTGGTCAGTTGAAATTTGAATATTTATGTATTCTATATTTAAAATTTTTCTTCAAAAACTCTATATTGGAAGTATCTCATATCCTGTCATAAATTCACATGATTTTACCTTGATGCATTGCCAGTTATCACCTTTGACTATAAAAGATTTGAAATAAATTGTTATTTTACTAACAGAGCAAAGAAAGAAATGTCGTAACTGATCCATTTTCTAATTGGATTGTATTCTTTTAAATGTTGATTCAGATGACACCCCTCCCAACGTATCACTGGATGTTGCCTATGATCTCCGATGTCAGTCCGACCCACTCAGAGTGACCCGACACAACCGTGTGTACGGCATTGCGGCGACGCCCATCAGTGAGAGAAGTGTTGCCCTCATCATGAGCGACAGCAGGGTAATCTTCTGGGACCTGCACACCGCTGATGTGCCAGTAAGGAATTTCTGAATTTTTCAAACCTTTAGGAATCCCCTGACCAATACAGACAGGTCATTATACTAATATTACATAACCTGCAGCTGATGTTGACCTGCGTCCCATTGCTCAAAACACTAAGGTTACCTTAAATCACTAAGGTAGCCTTAACCCTTAAGATGCGGGTCCCGGAATATTCCGGGATGAAATTAGCTTTGCCCGCAAGTCCCCTTAGCGAGATGCGAGTAGCACACTCTGTTTTTCTCACGCTAACTAATTATCGCCGCGGGTCTCAGTAGCGAAGGACGGAAATTTATTGCCTAGCAGTAGTCTCAGTTCAATGCTTGTACTTTCCGTCCGGCTGTCGCTAAGCTACCGAATTTTGTTTCGTTGGTGTTCTAAATAATGCGCGTACATGTTCCGAAAATTATGCAAACATTGATAACATTTATCGTACCGAAAATAAACGTTAAAATCACTCAATTTCCCCCCACTCCCTGCCACACGTGCTAAAAGCCTGTGGGCATTTTCTCCCCTCTCGCACGAGCTTACCGACCCGCGCGTGCTATCGTTTGCTTACAAGCGTGCACTCACACCAAACTTACAACCTTCTATCGCACGCCCTATGCTCTGAACCCTTGGGCGTATTACAATACCGGTTGGATCATTTGAAAGAGCAGAAAATTGTCTTCAATTCAATATAAAATACATAACTACGCCATCTGAAATGAAGATACAGCATGTCCCGCAAAAAAGGTGAGTTTTACAAATTTTTAGTTTTACACCATTTTGTCACACCAATTTTCACATGATGTGTTCAACTTATTTTGACAATTTTTATATTATAAGATAGAGAGAAAGATTGTCTTTCATTCCATGTAAAATTTGTACATGCGCAAAAATAAATAAAGACACAGCAAGCGCCGCACAAAAAGCTAATTTCTCTATTCAAATCATGTAAACTGAACGGCGATTTTGACATGTGCCTTTATTTCGTTCATATCTTCTCAACAGCTAGGCGTATTTTGAAATTGATTACCTCGTGATAAAGAAGAAATAATTGTCTTCGATTTGATGTAAAAAAGTTATATGCAGTATATAAAATAAAGATACAGCAAGTGCCCCAAAATTGCGACTTTTCTTTATTCTTTGTGTTTTTACCATTTTCTCGCACTTTATATCACATATACTTCTCGGGACATTTTGAAATTTCATATATCAAAATATAGAGAAAAGGACTTTATTTCCATATAAAATTTGTATGTAAACGAAAATCAGTAAAGACCCGACGAGCATCGTGCAAACAAGCAATTTCTCTATTCATATCTTGTTAACCGAGAGGCGATTTTTTCAACTGCTTTTTACACTTCCTATCCATTTAACGGCAGAGCGCATTATCAACATTTTTATATCACAATAAAGAGAAAAGGATCGTCTTCAATTCTATATAAAATTTGCAAATTACAATGACACAATAAAGGAGCGGTAAGTGATGTCGCAATTATCAAAATCTGTTCTTAAATACCTGAGGGTACAATCTTTGCAAACTATATATATTCAAAACCAAGCCGTACATATTTACCATTTTCATATCAAAGAGGAAATAAATACCTTCATTTTCATGTGTAATTTGCCCATATTTGCATCAAAATAAAACGTGTGGAAATTATGCGACAAATGTCGCGGTAAGGCGATTATCAAAGACTTTATTCACTAGCTATACCCACGTTACGTTGGTAATAACTTCTAATTACAGTGCAAAAGATTGTTATGATTTATTTTTTCGTAAAGAAGAATAAATTGCCTTCAATTCCATATATAATTTGCATGTATACAAAGCGAATAACTTGAATTATAAAATTGGAAATAAAGACAATTTCTGTTAAGTGTGAGTATATTTTTCAGCGGGGATACCCCGCCTGCACGCGCTGAGCGCGTGCGTTTGCCCGGGGCTACTAGCTTAGTAATATAACTGTGGGGGTCAGAACGTTATCGGGGTTTATCACTACCCTGCTTTCGTTATTTATATCTTTCGTTTAGGATGGCGTATCGTAATGAAATTTATCGTAAAATATAGAGCAATAAATTAGCTTCATTTCCGTATATAATTTGTCTATGTGCACTCAGTGATTAAATGATTTTATAGAGTTTGAAATATAGACAATTTTTGAATAATTGTAAAATTCGTGCTAGACAAATTTTTTAAATAATTTTTATATCGATGTCAAGAAGAACTATTCGTCTGTAGTTTCGTTTTGATTTCGCGCATGCGCTCTTAGAATTTATTGAGTTATGGCGCCCGAATTGAAAACAAGTTTACTTCGGTTGTAGAAACCGTTCTAGGGGTGATAGAAATTTCATTCAAAGTGTCAGGTAAGTATCATCCATTTGTAACACGGGATTCGCTGACTAGCTTTATATAAAACGACGATAACGTCCGTATTTCGCCATGTAAACACGCCATATGTTGTTAAAACGGTCGCATCTGGCGGCGCTGGAAAATTCGGCCACAGGGGCTAATTGCGCTATAACGGTAGCGAGGCGCGTGCTGGAAAATTCAGCCACGTGGGCAAAACTGGTCAAAATAATATTCAGCAACGTAAGGGTTAATGTTATGTTGAAAAGTGGCACTATGGTTAAGGGAAATGACAAGTTGCCTTGTGAAACCAGCCCCACATCAACAAAATATTACTCTTCTAATTGACAGTGATACTTTAAAAATTTTAAGTTATCATATATATAGTAGTCAGAACATTAACAGGAGCGTGGGTATCCATAAGCTACAATATAGTGAAAAGTTTTCATATATAACAAATGACAATGATAAACATAAATGTAGACTTTTGCTGCTGAATTAGATAATACCTTTTCTGAGTGGTCAATTCGTGGGATTACAGCTAAAAAACCTTTATGATATGGAATTACCCAAGGCAAAAGATAAGCTCACAGAATATTCTGAAACTCACAGCCAAGAAATACTTCAAAATTGCCTTAAAGGGTTGAAATATTGCCAAACAAAATCTAACTCACTTTATCAAAATAATTGTGCTCATCCAATACTTATTACCTCTGTTGACAGGTTGAGATTGACCATTACCCAGCCTCCCCCCTCTACACTCCTGGACTGACCCTGCCGTCCGCCGCCCAACAAATATCTTCCAGGAAACAGGATTTCCCGGTCATCTGTCAACAGGCCTTTCCAAAACTTGCTCTCACAGATCTGATTGGTCAGTCCCAACTGCCAGGGAGTGAAGGTCAGAGGTCAAACAAGGGTCACTTAGTTCAACTCAAGTTCATCCTCACAGGCTTGTTGAATGGAATATCTGCCCACGTGACGACAGTCCGCATGTGTCCACCTCTCACCAACAAGAACTGGAATGTGTATGAGCCGCTCATGGCACTGGGTAGGTGGTCAGTGTTAGGCAGTGTTAAGCTTTTGTTATTGATTTGGTAATGTTTTCATTATTGATATTCATCTTTATCATCTTTGTCATCTTTCGACGCTTAAAGCTTAGAACTTGTTTTGAAGCACATAATTATATCCAACTTACGTGAATTGGGGAGAATTTCTGTGAATTATTGTAGTCTTATGAATAAACACGTATTAGTTAGGAAATGGTATCATATTCAGTATCACATCATTGATAACCATACACATTATCTTTACACCAATTTTGTTGTTATTGAGAGAATTGTTATTTATCTATCATAAATTATAATTATTATTCTAAAATGGCTCTCAAACTAAGCTTCAGGAGAGACATTTAGTTATAATTTACTCTCTACTCACACAAAATATTACCATGAGGGGTGTAGCTGGGTCAGTAAAGCACCTGCCCATCACAAGGAAGGGTGATCTTTGATTCCTGGTTTGAGTTAGGCACACGGCTTCATGGATATAACATAACTTCATGGATAGAACATAACTTCATGGAAAGAACAACGCTTTTACTGGCTCTGCATTGCGGCTAGCAAGTGTCAAGAGCAAAAAAAATTCTGAATTAATTTGTAATGAGGACTCTAAAGATTTATTATTATTTAACTATTTTTATACTTTTGTCATGTACAGGAACATTCTCTGGTGCCATACAGATAGTGAATGTAGCCAGCGGTCAGCTGGAGCGGGAGTACAGTCTGCATGGCTCCATGGTCAGGTGAGAAGACAGTTGGCTTATCTCAGGACTGTGTTAATGTGTGCTGGTTATATATATTCTTATAATTTTATTTTTTTATGCAGTCAGTTGACAGTACTGTTAGTGTTACATGTTATTGTTATAGATTTTTAGGAGGTTGGTTTTAGATGTCACAAATTAAAGTTATCCAAAAAAATAAGTCATCACATCATCACAGTTTGTTTAGAGTCATTATGTCCGTGCTAAGACATAGTTGGGGGTATATAGTGCTCTGTGTATCTGTCCATGAGGCCAAAATTGTTTCTGGACTTCATCATTGACAGAATACTCTTAGGATACTCTTCGGGATAATCAATTTGAACTGCTTGGAAGATTGTTTTTTATCTCAGTATTTTCACCACAATACAGTCACGTTTGCTCTGCAGTTCTGTTAAGGTATAATCCTGCATGTTGGAGGTTTTTAAGTTTTTTTGTTATCCTCACACCCATGAGTGCTGAACTGCTTCATAGACTTTATATTTTAAATAACCTTCCACATTTGAAATAACCAATCTTGAAAAGAATCCCTGAATAAGCAAGTAGCTTCTATTCACAGAGGTATCGAGTGGTGTGGCCTGAAGACGTTCCTCTCCTTTGCCTACCCCAACCCGGGCCCCAATGGTCTTGTGAAGAACGAACTCTTCCATGTGGATATTCTCTCTGGTCAGTGCTTGTCCCTCATTACCTCTACTGCTGATAATGTCTAAACAGTGTCTTTAACCAAGTAGTTCTATCAGACTTATGATTATACTTAGCGTCCTTATCTATACCATTTCTTAGGGGCAGGATTTCAGGAACAATCGCTACAGCCATTAAGTAGGCAAACGGGAATGTGGTTGTATCGTTATAAATAAATGAGTTTTGACTTGGTTATGAATCTTTTCCCATAGATTATCTTCCACTTTTCCTTGAATGTGAACTTTGACCTTATTTGAAGAAGACAAATTATCACTTATCAAGTCAGTAGTTTGACAAAGTTTTAATTTTTTTTAATTGGAGGCATGAACTACAGCTCTAGTGCGAAAGTTAAATGAACTCGTCTCTATTCCATCTATGTATTGCATATAGGCAAGGTGACACAAGTGCGGACACATCGGGATGAAGAGTCTCACATCAACTGTCTACAGATTTCCCATCTTAGGTAAGTTCTGTTTCAGTGTCATTGTATCCCGAGAGAAAGTTAAAACTTCAAAACATATACTGTTCAAAGACAATTCTACCATGAAAGTGCTGGATACTCGATTCTGATTGGCTGTTTTGTCCGACTCAGAGGGTATCAATTCACGAGGAAAAGGAATTAATCGTATTTGTTATCGTGTGTTTACACGGAGAGAGCAAATTGTTTTAATTTTATGTCGTATTTTGTACAAAATAAGAAGTTTGAGTGAAAAAATATCGTAATCTAAGGTTTCCGCTACTGGGCATGCAGCAGCATTCCTTCGAATACGGCAACAAAACAATGACGTCATTTCGCGGGCGCTTCTGACGTCATAAACCCTGTTATGACGTCATAGTGGTCTTCTGTTAGAGTCATCCATTTGCGTCATGAGGGGGTGGCGCGGCCTTTGTTTGCTATCAAAACAAGAAAAAAAGACCTTTTATGCGATTCTATATTTACATTTGTAACTCAACCTAGTACGAAACCATTTCGTGAACACGCAGTATTAGGTTTACCTTTGTTAACGGTTTAATTTAAGTTCAATACTAAAACGCAAAATCCCCGATGCTGACGAGTTCATGTTTGTCTCCAGAAGTCGGACCATTTTACATTCTGCATTTCGCTATGAAAAAGAGTTCAACATTAAAATCGTCATGGTAGAATGGAGATAAACCTAGTGTGTTTGAAAATCAGAGACATGTTATACTGGATTGATAGCGAGTAAAATTTAAATTGCGCGTTCGGTTTCAATTTAAATTTTACTCGCTATCAATCCAGTATAACATGTCTCTGATTTTCAAACACACTAGGTTTATCTCCTAAATGACTGTCACAAGTGATGATGAAGACATGTCCCTATAACTATAATCAATTATGCTATTGACCCTTCATATTTGGTTACAGACAGTATTTTGTGCTGGCATTTAAAGACAAAGCTCTGGAACTCTGGGATATGAGAACCCTGACAATTATCCGAGAGCTGCCCAAATCCTTCCCTCGACCCACTGCAGCAGTGAGTACCAAAACTTGAAATCCAGTCTTCCTGCTCAATATAGCAAGACAGTTGACACAATCTGTCTCCCATACGTTTAAGAAGATCCATATCAAATTAGAATAAGATTATATCTCTAGGAAATTGGGCCTAGATTTTTGAAGCTCTCCTAGTGCTAAGATAGTTGTAGCCCAATGTTGTTTGATTGTATCTACGACTATCCTAGTGCTTAAGTTAACTTCAAAAATCTAAGTCCAAGTCTCTTTTGTGTTTTTATAAACCTCCATCAACAAATGAAATAGAGACCTAATGTCTTTGTGAGTTATAATTTGAAAAGGATTAAAACCTAATACACCTGCATTGGATCACTTCTAGGAAACAGGTTTTATTCAATGAATGTAAAACCCTGTAAAGCTTTTTCTCTAAGATGAAATAAAAAAAACAACAACATGTGCTTTGTTGATACCGATCCATGTTTTGTGTCCACCAGGTCTGGTCCCCATCACACAGCCTGAAGAGTCTGAAGAAGAAGTTGCTAGACTCTGGGGCGGCAGAGGAGGAGAAGGGCGGACCCAACAAGTCGACTGAAGTAGACAGCACTTCAACCCACTCTGCCATGTCGGAGAGTTCTTCAAGTAATAAGTGAGTTTGTTAGATGACATTGTAGGAGTTAGTAGGAGAAGATTGAAAGGTCAACCGACTGCCTCATGTCTAAGAGATCCTTGATTGATAAGTGAGTTTGTTATATGACGTTGTAGGAAGGGTAGAGTTAGTTGGGAAAGATGGAAAGAAGAAAGTATAAAGCAAACCGACTGAAAGTTTATCAGGGACTACCCACTCTGCCATGTGTGAGAGGTGCTCCAGTAATAAGTGAGCTAGGGTATATGTGCTGGGCTGGAGGGTTAAGAGGATAAGGTTGAAAGGAGAGTAAGTCGCTAGTGTGTCATAGATAACATAGGTGACCATGTTTTCTCAATAAGCTTGTGTTGGAGTACATGAGCTGGGAAGGGGTAGAGTAAGGAGAAGAAAGTTGAAATGAGGTAAGGTAGTTGGAGTACATGAGCTGGGAAGGGGTAGAGTAAGGAGAAGAAAGTTGAAATGAGGTAGGTAGTTGGAGTACATGAGCTGGGAAGGGGTAGAGTAAGGAGAAGAAAGTTGAAATGAGGTAAGGTAGTTGGAGTACATGAGCTGGGAAGGGGTAGAGTAAGGAGAAGAAAGTTGAAATGAGGTAGGTAGTTGGAGTACATGAGCTGGGAAGGGGTAGAGTAAGGAGAAGAAAGTTGAAATGAGGTAGGTAGTTGGAGTACATGAGCTGGGAAGGGGTAGAGTAAGGAGAAGAAAGTTGAAATGAGGTAGGTAGTTGGAGTACATGAGCTGGGAAGGGGTAGAGTAAGGAGAAGGAAGTTGAAATGAGGTAGGTAGTTGGAGTACATGAGCTGGGAAGGGGTAGAGTAAGGAAAAGAAAGTTGAAATGAGGTAAGGTAGTTGGAGTACATGAGCTGGGAAGGGGTAGAGTAAGGAGAAGAAAGTTGAAATGAGGTAGGTAGTTGGAGTACATGAGCTGGGAAGGGGTAGAGTAAGGAGAAGAAAGTTGAAATGAGGTAGGTAGTTGGAGTACATGAGCTGGGAAGGGGTAGAGTAAGGAGAAGAAAGTTGAAGTGAGTAAGGTAGTTGGAGTACATGAGCTGGGAAGGGGTAGAGTAAGGAGAAGAAAGTTGAAATGAGGTAGGTAGTTGGAGTACATGAGCTGGGAAGGGGTAGAGTAAGGAGAAGAAAGTTGAAATGAGGTAGGTAGTTGGAGTACATGAGCTGGGAAGGGGTAGAGTAAGGAGAAGGAAGTTGAAGTGAGTAAGGTAGTTGGAGTACATGAGCTGGGAAGGGGTAGAGTAAGGAGAAGGAAGTTGAAATGAGGTAGGTAGTTGGAGTACATGAGCTGGGAAGGGGTAGAGTAAGGAGAAGGAAGTTGAAGTGAGGTAGGTAGTTGGAGTACATGAGCTGGGAAGGGGTAGAGTAAGGAGAAGGAAGTTGAAATGAGGTAGGTAGTTGGAGTACATGAGCTGGGAAGGGGTAGAGTAAGGAGAAGAAAGTTGAAATGAGGTAAGGTAGTTGGAGTACATGAGCTGGGAAGGGGTAGAGTAAGGAGAAGAAAGTTGAAATGAGGTAGGTAGTTGGAGTACATGAGCTGGGAAGGGGTAGAGTAAGGAGAAGAAAGTTGAAATGAGGTAGGTAGTTGGAGTACATGAGCTGGGAAGGGGTAGAGTAAGGAGAAGGAAGTTGAAATGAGGTAGGTAGTTGGAGTACATGAGCTGGGAAGGGGTAGAGTAAGGAGAAGGAAGTTGAAATGAGGTAAGGTAGTTGGAGTGCATGAGCTGGGAAGGGGTAGAGTAAGGAGAAGAAAGTTGAAATGAGGTAGGTAGTTGGAGTACATGAGCTGGGAAGGGGTAGAGTAAGGAGAAGGAAGTTGAAATGAGGTAGGTAGTTGGAGTACATGAGCTGGGAAGGGGTAGAGTAAGGAGAAGAAAGTTGAAATGAGGTAAGGTAGTTGGAGTACATGAGCTGGGAAGGGGTAGAGTAAGGAGAAGGAAGTTGAAATGAGGTAGGTAGTTGGAGTACATGAGCTGGGAAGGGGTAGAGTAAGGAGAAGAAAGTTGAAATGAGGTAAGGTAGTTGGAGTACATGAGCTGGGAAGGGGTAGAGTAAGGAGAAGAAAGTTGAAATGAGGTAGGTAGTTGGAGTACATGAGCTGGGAAGGGGTAGAGTAAGGAGAAGAAAGTTGAAATGAGGTAGGTAGTTGGAGTACATGAGCTGGGAAGGGGTAGAGTAAGGAGAAGGAAGTTGAAGTGAGGTAGGTAGTTGGAGTACATGAGCTGGGAAGGGGTAGAGTAAGGAGAAGAAAGTTGAAATGAGGTAGGTAGTTGGAGTACATGAGCTGGGAAGGGGTAGAGTAAGGAGAAGGAAGTTGAAATGAGGTAAGGTAGTTGGAGTACATGAGCTGGGAAGGGGTAGAGTAAGGAGAAGAAAGTTGAAGTGAGTAAGGTAGTTGGAGTACATGAGCTGGGAAGGGGTAGAGTAAGGAGAAGAAAGTTGAAATGAGGTAGGTAGTTGGAGTACATGAGCTGGGAAGGGGTAGAGTAAGGAGAAGAAAGTTGAAGTGAGTAAGGTAGTTGGAGTACATGAGCTGGGAAGGGGTAGAGTAAGGAGAAGAAAGTTGAAATGAGGTAAGGTAGTTGGAGTACATGAGCTGGGAAGGGGTAGAGTAAGGAGAAGAAAGTTGAAGTGAGTAAGGTCCACTGACTCACAGTACACCAGGATCAATCTCAGGAGACATTTCGATAAGTGATATGTGGAAAATGGGTTGTGGAGGAAAGGATGAGGAGGAGAACTAGCAGTTTGAAATACCAGACATTAACTAGAAAAGATATGTGAAATCAGTTCAAAAAATAATGTGGATTTACCATTCATATCAGTTGGCTCCCTCTTGCCCATTTGATTAAATTCAGAACCAATTAAACCTATTATAAAGCTTGTATTTCCTCTCTTCATCCAAAACTACCTTATCTATTGAAGTTTTCTACACTAATCTTACTCCTGATTCCAGAGACGAGAGAAACTAGGGCAATTTACTTCTCGT
This sequence comes from Phorcus lineatus, assembly GCA_921293015.1. Taxonomy (NCBI): domain Eukaryota; kingdom Metazoa; phylum Mollusca; class Gastropoda; order Trochida; family Trochidae; genus Phorcus; species Phorcus lineatus. Next base: position 4,150,521 of record OV121088.1, on the reverse strand, counting down.
ATCAGTCAGTTCAACTCTTAACAAAGTGTATCTATCATATTGCTAGAATTTCTCTCCACACTCCAAATTACCTCATCAATTGAAGCTCTCTTCTTATTGTTGCTCTGACTCCAGAGACAAGAAGAGCCAGGGCAAGATGACGGTCAGGGAGCACTTTGTGATGACCGACAAGGATGGAACAGTCTTTCATTTTATAGTGGAGGGAAGTCTCATCTCGGACGTCACCAAGATTCCCCCTGAGGTGAGTAATGGCGCCTTCTCAGAAAGTGTTAATCAAGGACATTGTTTCTTGAAATGAGGACAAGTTATGTTTTTGAGAGGCATTGCATCATACTTCAAAAATGCCATTGAAATTGGAACTCTACATGTGTGGACCGAAAAAAAGAAATATTTGACTCTAGTCTGACTTTCAATTATTAAGGTTCAGACTTATGATGATTTTGGTTGTTGATTGCATTTTGCCTTTTATCAATATTGGATATGTCAGGAATGTGTTTTGTTGTATGTCTGTAGAGCGGTTTAAGCACTGTGACAACGTTGGCATGGAAGGGGGATTTCCTGGTCTTCGGTGATGTTGACGGAACTCAGTGTCTCTGGGACCTCAAGGCCAAAATATCCAGGTAGTGATATTTTTCCTTTAGATAGTGCCTTGGTTAATCTTAGTCGAGTCACTGATTGGTTATGAAATATAAGGGTTCTAAGTTTGTCTAATGTTTATACAGGCTTTTTCTAAACATCTGTCTTAGTGGCAAGTAGAAGTGGCTTAGTAGACAGCTCTCTATGACTAGGGTGATTATAACTTGATGTTTTGCCTATTTTTGGGGGGCCACTAAAAGGGCTTGCTGAATTTAGGGCGCTTTCTCTGGGGATATTGAGAAAGTAGTCTCTTTGAGAGGTAAATAGTTACACATGCTTTTGGGGGATAGATGTTATCAAGTTATATAAATAACCATTCATTGAAGGTGCGAAGACCCTGTGATAAGAGAAAATCAGTGTTTTCCAAATAACTTAAACCATGTTATATATGTTAGGCTCTTAAAGACAAAATTTCAGATTTTATTTGAAATAACAAAATATCAATCTCATTCTCTGTCCTATTAGAAAGTCATTGTTCATTAAGCATCTAGGTTGTACTGGTGTTTTTGTTATTCCAGGACAACACCGTCTAGCCGGGGTTGGATCAAGAAGATAAGGTTTGCACCAGGAAGAGAAAACTTCAAGTTTTTCACCCTGCACAACGATGGAATGGTTATATGGGACATCAACAAGGAGGGCAAGGTTAGAAGAGTTTGTTTTAACTTGATTTATCTGTAATTTCACATTTTTTAACAATCAAAAACATAAATTGAAATAAGAGGTGAAAATCTTGAGAGGTAAAATCAGATTCCAACACTGATATTTTGAAAGACTTTTGACACAATAGCTATCCATGTGTTTCCTCTTAAAAGAATGAATGTAAAAAATAAACGAAAAAATCATGTAGTGAATATATCTGACTTTGAGATTTCATAACAATAAAACATTTAGTTTTGTTTCTATTTGTGTTTGTACATACTAAACAGAAATTAAGTTAATGGGCCCAAATTTGGAACTTGAATTATTGTGATCTGCCACTTTAATAGTTTTCAAAGCCGTTATCTCAAAGCTGGATGTTAGAGATCTGCCATCTTATACCTCATTTCGGTTTGCACTTTTGTTCTCCCTGATATTTAATTATTTTGAAAGCTGAATATTATATCAATGCAGGGCCGAGGAAGAAAGGTAAGCGATGTCTTGATGACCTGTGCAATGTTTGAAACTTGACTGAAGGAATGTGAATGATACACTCTCATTAGCAGATAAAACTCTGTTAAACTCAACTCCAATATCATTCTCAATGATCTCAAAAATACATTTGTCAAAATCATCATCATCATCATCATCATCATCATCATCATCATCATCATCATCATCATCATTAGCATCATCATCATCATCATCATCAGCAGCATCAACATCATCATCATCATCATCATCATCATCATCTACTTTATCTTCCTCTTTCTCATCATCATCATCATCATCATCATCATCATCATCATCATCATTAGCAGCATCATCATCATCATCATCATCATCATCATCATCAACATCATCATCATCATCATCATCATCATCTACTTCATCTTCCTCTTTCTCATCATTATTACCATCTTTCATAAAAAAAAGTTTTAAATTTGAAGCAGATGTTATATATGACACTATTTTCATTATTGTAAAATGTTCACATATTTTGACATGGTATTTCCATGATTTGCAGTGCGCTGTCAATAGATAGATTGCTATTTTAAACATAATTTTTGTGAACAAAAAAGAGATGGAGGCAGAAATAGTAATAATATAGCTCTGGTTGCAAATATGAAAGCAAATGTAAATCAAAGTGTCAGAATCATCCAGTAAAGACTGTCCAATAGTCTTCTGATTTCTAAGAGTTTATAAAGTCTTCTCAGGTCTTCCCTTCTATACAAGCCTAACTAATATCAGCAAGCCGTTTTAAGTCATTCCTTCCTTCACTACCTATTTATGAAGCATTTATCATTGCAACAAATAAACAGTTCCTCTCCATAACTAACAAAAAGGCAACAAACCTGTTTTTGCACTTCTTCAAAGTTTTGTGTGAGAAGCTTTTAGTTCTGAAATGCATTTCAATAATTCATTATGAGAACCAGAATGCTTTGTTCGTTGACTATTTTTGTCATTCTTTTAGAGCTTGTTGATAGTTTCTGTTATGAGCAGCTGACACAAGGATATCCTCTAAAAGTTTACTCCAATAAGACTTTCTAATGATCTCTTCTTACCATAAAAACATATCTAGTAAACATTCTCAACGATGACATTTTAGGGGTTGATTAAGAATTGATGAAATCACTATAACACTTGCTCAAGGTAAATGTTACTCACTTGAATGACAAAAACAAGGACTTTTAATGGGATGGAATCATTTTGACATCATTAAATCCAAAAGTGAATACATGTGTGACATTAGAAAACAAAAGTTTTCGAAACTATTAAAATCTGCCAAAAATGTGTTTTCAATCTTTGTTCATGTGTGAAGGCCTCATGCCAGAAAATCAATTGATGTGAAGGCAAAAAATGTAATAAAAGGTTTCAAATTCTCCCACAGTCGGAAATGATGCATGCCATCAAGAGCCCTAAGGAGATTGCCAAGGTTGTGGACGCAGAGTGGGCGGGATCAGACCGACCTGTTGTCATGACAGCGAACGGATCGCTCCATGTATTTGACATCTCCCTCAAGTCAGCCAGCTCCAACATAGACCAATGGGATCTCACAGGTAGGGCAGATAACTCTCGTAGACAAGGGAGACAACTCTCATAGACAAGGTAGATAACTATAGGTTCATTGACTTTGGACAAGTTTGGTCAACTATTAACCAATGGGATTGTAATCAAGGGTATAACATCAGGGAGATAATTGTTACTCATTGGGAAAGGGAAATTTTGGTAAAAAATATGCAAGAAGAATTTTTGACTAACGGAGATGATTGAGGTTCATAGACAAGGAATAACATTATTTCACACTTCAATCTTTGTAGAGCTATATCTTCATGAACATTGTAATCCTGTGACTTTGGATTCAGACCTCATTATCTCCGACTTAACTTTACAATATTCAACATTTTCAATGCATATTATGACATAGGCTCTTTGATCCAGATAAAATGACATTTCTCGTCCACAGAGACAGTGTTTTCCCCGCACCTTCTCCCCTCCAAGTCGTCACAGCTGATGAAGTGTCTGCTGCAGCACCAGCCTTGGACCGAGGAGGAGTTCAGTCTCACTCTGGAGGGCATGCGGGAGGATGATCTCGAGGTCCAGAAGTCTGTCAACTCCCAGATACAGCTTATTGACAAGTGAGTCAACTCTCATATGCAGCTCATAGACATTTGAGTCTGCTGCTTAGTCAGCTTATAGACAATTAAACCCCCTCCTTCAACTTCTTGGTACAATGTTGATACAGCTATCAAAAGTGTTGGGTCAACCCCCTGATAAGGCTCATAGACTGGTAGGTCCCCAGATACAGCTCATTAACTGGTGAGTCCATTCCCTGATACAGCTCATTAACTGGTGAGTCCATTCCCTCATACAGCTCATTAACTGGTGAGTCCATTCCCTCATACATCTCATAGACTGGTGAGTCCATTCCCTCATACAGCTCATAGACTGGTGAGTCCATTCCCTCATACAGCTCATAGACTGGTGAGTCCATTCCCTCATACAGCTCAAAGACTGGTGAGTCCATTCCCTCATGCAGCTCATAGACTGGTGAGTCCATTCCCTCATACAGCTCATAGACTTGTGAGTCCATTCCCTGATACATCTCATGGACTGGTGAGTCCATTCCCTCATACAGCTCATGGACTGGTGAGTCCATTCACTCATACATCTCATAGACTGGTGAATCCATTCCCTCATGCATCTCATAGACTGGTGAGTCCATTCCCTCATGCATCTCATAGACTGGTGAGTCCATTCACTCATACATCTCATAGACTGGTGAGTCCATTCCCTCATACATCTCATAGACTGGTGAGTCCATTCCCTCATACAGCTCATAGACTGGTGAGTCCATTCCCTCATACAGCTCATAGACTGGTGAGTCCATTCCCTCATGCATCTCATAGACTGGTGAGTCCATTCCCTCATTCATCTCATAGACTGGTGAGTCCATTCCCTCATACATCTCATAGACTGGTGAGTCCCTTCCCTCATGCAGCTCATAGACTGGTGAGTCCATTCCCTCATAAATCTCATAGACTGGCGAGTCCATTCACTCATACATCTCATAGACTGGTGAGTCCATTCCCTCATGCAGCTCATAGACTGGTGAGTCCATTCCCTCATGCAGCTCATAGACTGGTCACTCTAGTGAGTTGGTTTAAACATATTTTTATTTCCAAAAATGAAACAAAGATTGAGGAACAAGCTATAATAGCTTATTTGAACGCCGCTCTTTTACATAATACATATAGCTGGAAACAAACACAAGAAAATGTGAAACTTCAAAAGCAAAGAAACAATGTGTAATGTTAACATGTAGTTACGTAATAGGATTTGAAATATTGCCTGGTATATGTCCAGTGAGTTATAGACCATGCTAGTGAATTTATTCAATGCTTCAACTTGAACGTTGAGCTAGCTCATGTGAATGATGTTTTTACATTGTGATAACAGAGTTACTTAGAACAAAGTTTTAGTTTTCAGATAACAAACATATTGTTTATACTACCAGGTTAAAAATTAAAATGTTTTGTATGGTTTTGTCACAGGCCTTGACTTAAACGATTTATCCTCTAGGAGTAAATACAGGCCACAGCAGAGCAACTGGTCACCTCAGAGTTGCATTCAGTGATCTTAACCTTAAAAGTGGTGTCCGGTATATTCTTTGGTTCCGGTTTTATCTACTGTTCCTCTGTTGCAGTGAAATGTTGACGTACCTGCCTCACTGCCAGTTTGGAACCGCTCAGCGATGTCTACTGACAGCAAGGTTTCAACAGTTTCTACTTCTTGTCTTATTGTTTACATCTATGAATATTGTTAGTCAGAGTCAAATCTTTGTGCAATTGAATCTTGTTGCTCTTGTTATTTTTACCATTATGATTCTTTTCAATATAAATCTTGTTAAAAAGATTTAAAATATCAGAGGGCTAGTAAAGATTCAAATGTTCAATTATCCAAAGCTTAGCTTTTCTAAAATATTTGAGTGCCAAGATGGTCACTTACCTATGCATTTATGACTTTGGTAGTGCTAAAAGAGTTTTGACCTAATATTTTAAAGGCCTCTGACTCTAAGATGCTTTGAAGTCATTAAGAGCACATTGGAAATTAGGTCCTAGATCAATTTGAGTTTTTTATTTTGGTCTATGTATAAAACATCTTTCTTTTTCTAGATTATTCGGCGATGAGTCTGAAATCCATTTCTGGACCGTAGCTCTTCACTGTCTTCGCTCATCAAAAGCTCAACCAGCCAGCAAGGTGAGTGAACACATTCATCTTGGACCTGTTTGCACCAAGTATTGCCAATTGCAGATCTTAACTGATAGAAACAACACTGAACTGGTTCAGGTCACACTTTATGAATTCACTTCAGATTGCAAGCACTTTCCATATGAAATTTGAATTACAGGTAAATTTGTTTGTTATTCCCCAAAGATTGTGTGATTTATAATGATGAAGAAAGATGAAGGTTTATGATATACACAACTTCTTTCTTCTGGGAGGTGACTTTTGTGCAACACCTACATGAAAAGACATTAGTACCCATGTCAAAACAACATCTCAGAATAAAGAAGTTTTATATCCTTAACTGGCATTATTCTTTCTTGTCATGATTAACAAATTACTCACCACTTCTTCTCGTTTGCTATGTCTTCAGTCTCCAAGCAGAGTGACGTCGCAGGCTGACATGACAGACCTGTTTGTTCCGCAGTCTGGATTCAAGGAGACAAACGACCTGGTTCTGCTGGAGAATCCCGAGGAGATCGAGAGACAGAGGATCCTGACCAACCTGTACCGGGACCAGCCTCTCGAGCGCTGCTACGATGCCATGGTTGACAACAGGAGCTTCAAGGTGGGTTCTTGTTTATCACCATGTGATAGCTCCTGCCAGAGGTCTGTCTTTCTTGTACTGGGATGAATAAATAATTCACTGAAGTGACGAGAACATGTTTTTCAGACAGAGAAGACCCTTCCTTACTTTGCTGATGGTATAAAGGCTTCTTTGTGAGCCTAGAGAAACTAGTGACCCTGACCATAACATTGTTACAGTGACATCAATTACTGATCACCACGATTTTTGGAAAAATAATCTTTAGTCTTCAATGGATATTATACCATTAAATAGAAAGCCTCTTGCTCTTACTTCCCTCTTACCCAACATGAATGTCAGTGGTGTTCCATTACAGAAGTACCAGCTGGACCGAGTGTTGCTTCACGACAGCAAGCGGTCGACGTACGAGCACACACAGAAGTGTGCGGAGAACTACATGTTGCTGGGTCAGACCGACCGGGCGGTCCAGCTCCTCCTGGAGACCGAGGCAGAGAATGATAACTACTATGTGGATAGTCTGCGGTGAGATTAGGACAATGCTGATATAAAGAGGATGAATTTTCACAGCGTGAATTTTTTTATTCCTGCTATGAAGTATTCGTTTTTATAGTGTTCAGCATGTCCATTTAGCGGTCTGTCTGAAATCAGTTACCTAAAATGACTCGTGAATGTCCTTTGGGTTTCATTACCAATATCTTGTCCAATATCTTTAGTGATTTGCTTCATTTTCAAAACAATAACCTGCATATGACCAAACTTCCAAACCTGACTATGATTTAGTGGAGAAAAACTTTTGCATCCTACTGGCACTAAAGATATTATCAACCCTTGAAAAACTTCTTTTAATCTGGTACTTTTGTAGTTCCACGTTGACTAGAAGAACAAATATTTCAGAGCCTGCCTTGTTGCCAGTATCAGATCATCGGGGGCGTCCCAGAGCACCATCAAACTTGTAGCCACAAATCTCATTGCTAATGGTAAACTCTCGGGTAAGTCTTTGTGCCACTGAATTGTTCGGAAGATTTTACAAAAATAAATGTACTGCATTAACAAAAGGCACCATTGTTTCTCGGGAATCAGTGCATCTCTTGTATGATGAATATGTGAACTTCTTCATCAATATTATTACATTCAATTTTCCAATTGTCCACCAAAAATATATCTCACTGTAAAAGCAGACCTTTGGTCACCTTGAAGCACTTCCAATCTTCATTTTTGATGGAAGCATAATATGTGTTCCTCTGAAGTCATTATTTGTTTTCAACAAAAGGAATAGAATAATACATAAAGTTCATCCATCCCCATCTCTTTTAAAAGGACAGGCCTGAGAAACATTAAACTATATTTGTTGAGCATGTAATTAGTTTTGACTGAAGCAATTGCCACTCAACTACTCCTTGCATTCTTACAGAGGGAGTGCAGCTCCTGTGTTTGATAGAGAAAGGACTGGACGCGTGCAGATACCTCCAGACCTACGGCAAGTGGGATAAAGCTGTTTGGCTTGCTAAGGTTTGTACATCTACGGTTACCCAGGGCTTAATGTTCCGATACTCTTCACATCAACCCTGTGAATTCTAGTTTGGACGTACTTGTTTTGTTGGCTTACTCAATATCTAGCATATTTTGAGTTTTCCAGAGGATATTCCATAGTGTTCTGATGCTCTACACTATATGACCTAAGTCCTGTGACTGAGGTCAAGTTTGTCTTCCTCTTCTTGTATTGTTTCATCATCACTTTACCAGCTTTTAGCCTCTGTCATCAAACTTACATAAGCCTGCTTTGATTTAGAAAGGTATGTGAAGGATTTTATGTTTTTAAGTTATTTTTCGCCAAAATTAATCCTCTTAAAATTCAATCAGACAAAAGTTATAACTACTCTTTGTGAATATTACAGGCAACTCTTGACTTCACTGAATGCAGTGAGGTGATGAAGAGATGGGCGGATCATCTTTGTGGGACTCAAGTCAACCAGAAGGTGGGAACTAGTAAATATACTTCAAACAGATTGCCCTGATTTCTGAGGTCATATATTCAGAGTTTGGATGCTTCTGATATTTAAGAGTTTAATTAAGGTATTACATATCATCACTTAACAAACAAAGTTCTACGTCAGCAATTTTATATATCTCGGGGTTCAGATTTTTAAGAGTTGGTTTTACGTTTTACAAACAACAAAACACAGAAACTCGTGCTGAAACATTCTTTGCTAGGTAACATTCATATTTGCACATGTGCTCATATTGAAAATATGTCACTACTTATGTTAGACCCCATCAAAAATAAAGAGGGTTGTGCCCCTGTTGCAGAGCAAAGCCCTGTTGGTGTACCTGTCCCTGGGTCAGTTCTACAAGGTGGTGGAGATGCTCTACGGGATGAGATGTTTCGACCGAGCAACTTGCTTCATAGAAGCCTGTCTCGAGTTTGGTGTTATTGAGAAGACGCCAGAAACAGGTCAGATTAAGAACATATTAGAGATTTTATTCTTTTTTGGAAATTGTCAACCTCGAGCTGTTTCATCAAAAACTTCATTTTGTTAAAGAATATGGTTATGTGTTATTGGTTTGTTTGATGACATTTTGAAATTTTCCTGGAGATGGAATATGGTATCGTCACACGCAACTTATTGGAATTCCTTATTGATAAGTCATATTTGTTTTGCAATATAAGTTGATTCTTGAAATTAACAAAAATACTATAAACTAATACTAAGGGTTTCCTTGTGATTGATTTCTTTACAAAGTAAAAATCCGATATATATTATCATTGTTTCATTTTGCAGCCTCCCTGATGGAGGCAGTATTCCTGGAGTATGCAAGATTCCTGACCAACCTGGGCCTGCGGAAAGCTGCAGAACACTACTGCCACCTGGCGGGCAACAAGGGGCAACAACTCTTGAAGGAAGTGGAAATCCTATTTACCTGATGTGATATTTATTTAAGAAGAGTAATTTATTGTGGATATGTGATGATATATTGACAATATCAATTATTGTCTATTGGAGGTATATCATATTCCTATTATTTAGTATGAAATATGCCATATAGAAAATTAATATTATGTGAAATGTTAACATAAGCCTTAAAGATTATAACTTTAAAACTTTGTCCATGTTGGTGATATCATTTGAAGTATTCAAGAAAATTGTCAATCTTCATTGCTCTTACAGAAAGTTTTATTGTGAATGAGTGTTCTGAATTGTTGAAAGTTACTTACATTTACAGTGAGTAGGCTTATTTTATTTTTGGTTACATTTGTTTGAGAACCTAATCATGTTCTACGAAATCAGTAAAGTGCAATTCGATTTTTAATTTGTTTGAATCATTATTAACTAGTCAATAAAAAAAGATATACATTTGTTTACGATTTAATATCATGACAAAGTTTGGAGAGACCTAAAACTATTGAGTTAAAGGGCAAACTCATTGTGGCCAATAGGTGCATTTCTGTATGTATGTTATGTTCATTAATAGAATTTACCAACATTCACATTTCCACGTTTATTAATTGTTTTCCTTATCACTGTTTGCATTACAGATTTTTTTTTTTAAAAAACACTGATTTTTAGGATTGTATAATCCTAGAATTCTGCCAATTTATTCATAAGGAGAAATTTTGTATAGTGAAGGGATATTCTCCAACTTTGGTTTCTTATCTTTTATGCCTCTCAAGAATGTAGCACTATTTTAGAGAGCGATACCAAATTATTTTTTTTTTTACTTAAATTAACGTTGGGCATAAAATTTTGCTCTACCAAAGTCAACTTAAAGTGTTTTGCTTTCCAAATTCAAAACTGTTTTACTAATTTACCTAACTATATAATTGAATAATCATTATCCAAAATCTTAATCAAGTTATAAGTATTGCCTAGTTAAAATATCTTGATAAGATAAATTCAGAAAGGTGCCATTTCAATATTGCCGGAAAAAAAATACATCTGTATAAGGCAGAAAAGAAAGCTTGCCACAGTGAATTGTCAAAGTTACAATTTTGTATTTCATATAAAGGGTCAAGTGGAAATTCATAATTATTTGTATATATTGTTAGCATTGTGTATATATACAGATATTTGTCTTTGTGAAACATTACTGTGATGAAAAATCAACAATGCTTGTTGAAGTTGTGTGCTACTTGTAACGTATTATTGTGATGAAAACGTTTCTGAAAAGCACAGGTGGGATTGTATTTCTAATGTCCAGGTTAAAAGTGTTTGGGAGTTTGAGTAATTTACATTTCAAATCTTTAAAAATAAGTTTATGTTCAAATACGAGAATTGAGCTTTGTAAACTGATAGAAAAGATTTTGAAACATCTGTATGGAGACGGTGGTCATGAATGTGCCTGTATGTCCGATTTTGTTAAGAATTATTGTCTTATTAAACTGTTCTAACATGTCAATTGGTGTTAGTTCATACTTTTGGGGAAAAGAAGAATCTCAATGGTCTTTCACCTCAGGATTTAAATACATGTACTCCAAGAGCTGATGTGTTAACTCCATGAAATTCAAGTGGCACACATTGCTTGATTTAAGACTTGATGACATCTGGTCTAGCACTAGGTGTAGTGAGTGAATTATTTAGTCACTTAAGTTAATAATTAAACAGGGACCAAGTTTAAACTACCTTGGAACACGCAGCTTATTGCTACTGGAAAGCTGAAGATCACAACCAGGACCCTCAGTTTCACCCTTCCAATTCTTAGAATATCCATACATGAAGAGCAACAAATCACAGGACAGTGTCTCCAGCTGAATCAATTCATCTTAAAATGGAGCGTCATTTTCCATTACGTTTACCATGACAATTGGTTAAGCAATAATAAGATTAAAAAGAAGTTTTGAAGGCTTTATTTACAGTTTCATTTATTTACAAACATGATCGATGACAGCGAATATTTACATCAGATGGTAATGAAAAAGCACATTTATTAATTAATTCATTGATTTCAAAGACGACTCCTCAATACGGTCTCAAAGTGACTGGGTACAGACAATAAAATTACAACATTCTTTTTATCAGGAATTTTGACTTTTAAAGATAATCGAGGCTCAATCCGACAAACTGGAATGATGTCTTACAAAGTGTTTTACATCATAATTAATCCTTAAATACCTTTTTTTTTTAGAATCATTTGAGTACAAATGTTCTCACTGGTCATCTATTTTTGCAAATCTTAAAATACTTCCATAACATTGGAATGAAATAGCAGTTTTGGTTTAACATTATCAACCTTCAGATCATTGTAAAATTGGTTTTGGTCTTGCCTGGCAACAAACAGGGGTTGTGGAAAAATCAAACAGCCTTTCCTGACATGTGTCAATAGCTAGTTTATCAGATGTCCAACACACCAGACAAGCTTTCAGGTTGATGCATCATCCAATAGTAACCAGCAACTGGCTTTATTTCCAGGCACGCAGCTTTTTTCAAACACTGCTTTGCATTACCTCAGTCAGATTTGAACAAATCCAGCACATACACTTTGTGGAATTAAAGCACTGTCACAATTCTCATTAAAACAGTCTTGCAATAGACTGAAATCTTGGACAGAATTGTTCAAGTCATTTCTTCATATCTCATCCTCATGCTTCCGACTCCTCAGGTGACCATCATTCTGGGAGCAATACTCATGGACATCAGCTCTTGGAACAGCAGCTTGCAGGCGTACGGGATTCGGATCTGGGAGATCTGGAATACGACATTCAAATTTTATTTAAAATCCACGTTGCGATCTATTCAGCTTTACAGCAAGTGGGGAAGTGGAAGCCAGGACGCCACTTAGAGTTCAATTTTTATTGATGTGAAACAAATGAAATTTTGAATATCAGGCCTGAATGGGACGTTAGGCTTATGACACAACAGATGTTTTGCATTTTCAAAAAAATCTGAATAACCGAAATTTTCAAAGAACCTCAAATTTGTTTAAAGGTATATTTATTGTAAAAAATTTTTGATGGTGGTGAAGCAGTAGATCCGAGTAACTCTGTTAAAAACTTGTTCAGAACACTTCACATAAAAGTTAACAGAACTTACTCTACTCAAAATAGAGATTTTCTAAAGACTGAACCCTGATGCAACCTGCTTTTCATCATTGATCTGAGTTAAGTAATAATGTGGAACTTCAGTACTTACATGTGTCTTGTTTTTGCATCCTCTGCATTCGAACGTCTGGTTCCGCAGGTTAGCAATACAGATCAGCCCGCATATATTGCACACATGGACTCGGTATGGATCCGATGCCTCAAACAGTCTCTCTCTAAGGAACTGGGCTGCTCCATGAGCAATCTGACAATCTCGCTCCATCTCCCCAAAACGCAGACCACCATCACTGAAGGGAAAGAATTGCTATCTTTAACAAAATACTTCTCAAATTGTCAAGGCAGCAATATCTATGAAAGAGACCATCTTTACTGGAAATTATCGACACTAATTTATTCTTTTGATAAATCAAAGTAAGGTGACATTATTTTGAGTCGTTAATGTAAAATAATGTCAACGATTCATTACTTTATTCTTCATGCCCTAAGATTCCACAAGACCCTATCATCACATAGTGGCCAGTTCAGAATAACTTTTTTTCTTAAAAAATTATGGTAATTGTCAAGTGGCAACTCTGTATTCTAATTTGAATTCAAGAGCTTAGTTTACAGATTTTGAACCATTTTTTAAAGAGAGTTTAGGCCAGTAAGTTAGTGCACTTGGCAAGGAGTTGGAGTAACTCACCGAGATCTTCCCTCCATAGGTTGTCTGTTGAGGATCTGCAGCGGACCACGAGCCCGGGAGTGGATTTTGTCGTCCACCATATGTTTGAGACGTTGGTAGTATGTGGGTCCCAAAAAGATCTGAGCGTTGAGCTTATGTCCCGTGTGACCATTCATCATCACCTGTTAACACAATCAGAGGATGCTTAACAATGAATCACAATGATGCGTTTTACATCTGAGTCATTCAACATTTGGACCAGTTCATGTTCAGTCGTTGAAGCAAGCCAAATACAAATCAACGCAATAAGACTGTCTTCAAACAGTCACACTGCCTTATAACTGAAACTAACTCTTACTCTCTGTAATAAATCCTTCGTACTTGTCTACATGGATATTAAAAGTTTGGGAGAGAGTAGGGTTTATCGTGCTGTCAGCAATCTCTTAGAAGGTTGGGAAAGGGGGTAGACCCATACTTGATGTTGATATAAAAATGGTTGTCTCAAAAGAACGGTGATACTTGCTTCTAAGTGACATAAATCAAACTGTCTTACCTCGTTGCCTCTCTGATGGTAGCCGTATTGACTGAGGAGGTTTGAGACTTTCTGCACGTTGACAGCATCGTTGAAGGGCGTGGCGTCGCCGATCTCCCCCTTGTTGGCAGCCACCTTCCCCTGCAGACACTCTGTCAAGTGACCAATGGTCATTCTACTGGGGATGGCGTGAGGGTTGATGATGATGTCCGGTGTGATTCCTTCACATGTGAACGGCATGTCCTGAAAACAGCCCGATTGGTAATAATGATTGAACCATGGTAGGTGCCCAATAAATACAGGCTAAAAAATAACATTAGAAAATAATTTCAATACCTTTTTTGAAACAATGCGTTTGCTTTGTATAAAAACTTACATTCACTGCTTTGAATGTTGAAATTAATATTTGTTGAAAGATTCATTCGAATCTTAAAAATCAATCTTATGAGCCTAGACTGACATATTTAAAAATAGCTACAGTACTAATTGAAAAAAATTTGATGGAAAATGAGTGCACACGAATGATCTCTTCCAATGGATGAAAATATTAGCGAAGATGATACTTTGATATTTATAAAGGCTGCCCTTAAAAACATACAATGTGTTCGAACAACAGTATGATACAACTTTAGTAAATGATTTTGACAACTGTCACTAGAAACTGATCAACACCATGACTATATTCAACCCACCTCCTGCCTATAAGTGATACCACAGGTTCCCTTCTGTCCGTGTCGACTGGCAAACTTGTCTCCAATCTGGGGCGTCTTCACAGTCCTGACACGGATCTTACAGAACTTGAACCCGTCGTTATTGATCGTCACCATCACCTGCACACAAGAAGGAGTTGTAAGATCACTTGTGCCAAATTTTATCAATACTGTCATGCTATCGAGAAGTTGACTGTCTCTGAAAAGAATTTTAAGGCAAATGGGTTCAGTTTAAATTTAGGATAAAATTCATCACTTTGATTGACAATAGCTTGGATATTTGAATAAAAGAATTGTTACCTGATCAACGATCCCTGTTTCTGTTCTTCTCATGAACACACTGGCGTCTCTCTTGGCAAACCTTCTGGAAGTGGCTTCAAGCTGTACAGAGATAATAAAAGTATTTTTAGACCATTGCAATGTTTGTTTACAAAAACATATTTTCAAGGTTGTATTTAAAACATGCATAGAAAAAACTTTTAACAACAACATTTCAAATTTTAAAGATTAATAAGGAACATTTTGTTCATGGACTGTGACCTTAATTCAATAATAACACTTTTTTTCTCAGAAATGTTTTTCTATATGTTACAACCAGCTGTGACAGATTGTTAATCAATTTCCCTGCTTTCATAACCATAACATTTTCACTAGCCTCAAACCTATTAGTTGAACACTGTTATACGTAATTATCCACTTAATCTTTATTACCTCATCATCGCTGGCTGGCAGAGTGATAGTTTTCCCGATGAGCACATCATCTCCAGACACCCTGGTTCCTGGTGCAATGATACCGTCCTCGTCAAGTTTATCATAACTTGCTGCTCTCATGCCTGCAAACATAACATTTCACGTACAACAGGCACAGAACATAAATGTCTTTGAAGAGAAGGTATCCAGGTATCCATTATTTGTTTTTGCACTACTCCCTATGAATGAATTTTGAATTTTGAATTTTGAAGTCTAGACTGGCAAAATATTATCTTTTGTTACATGTTTCAATTGCATCGAGAAATAACCATTGAAAGTTATTTGATTCTTTGACAATGTTTCTGATAATGGAAATATTAGAACTTGAAAGCAGTTCATGGAAAGAAGATAAAAGTCAAAGAAGTACTCCAACTGGCAAGCAATAAATGCCATCATTTAGTTAGGTTCTAACCCAGGGTAATACGTGGAGCGGGAGTGTATACATTTTACCCCAAGACAGGATGAAATGAGGGTAGACTCACATATAGAACTCTTGGAGATGACTCAATAAAATATTCTTTTATGTCTTCTTAAAAAATTAAGACAAATGTAACATACCGTTTGAGCGAGTTATCGTTAATTCTGCTTGGGCAATGTTTCAGCCATTGGCGCATGTTAACAAAAAGTTGAAGCACGTGTATACCTTGCACAAAGTCTCGGGATGGTTTCTCAAATATCTCCTCCTGGTCCAGTCCCTTCTTGGATTCAGAATCTTTGTAGGATCGGAAGAAGAAAGACCTGAGCGAAAAATACAAAGTTTCATGAGTAAATATACTTCATATATTGTTACAGGGTCGTTCTCATGTTACAGTCTTACTTTAATCATATATGTCATATATAATCAAGACAAACTGACCTGAAGAAGCCCCTGTCGATGGCTCCCTGGTTCAAGATGACAGAATCTTCCTGGTTGTATCCTGTGTAGCAGGCGATAGCCACAATTGAGTTGATTCCTACAAGGGAAAAGGTGAAATTTAACAAGATAAGACATTTCCATGTTAAAAAAAATATCTATCTTGTAATTATCATAAATAATTGAAACCCTTCAACAAATTTTTTGCAGAGAGATGCATGCAAGTAACTTTGCTCACTATTTCAGTAAGAAGGAATCATCAAAGCATGTTTACCAAAGATTCATAAAACAAGAAATTTTTTTTGTCTAGTTATAAACATAAATCACCAAAATGAGATTGGCCGAGCTGTTGATGTGTGTTGTTGCAGCTTATTCTTCTAGGAATCAATAAGCACAAGTCTAATTGTCAATTATAAGCGTACCTGCTGGCAGCTCTCTGAAGCGGAGGTATTCCATGGATCGTGTGGTGACAAGAGGTTTCTGTGGGTAGAAGAGTCCGTGAGCCAGCGTGTCCATCCGCACGTGGTAGTTGGTGATGTACACGCCCATAGCTTGCTTACCCATAGCAGACTGGTAAGTGTTCCTGGGGGACTGTACGGATAGGACAGAAAATTAAATAAGACTTCTGGAATATTAAACTGGCTGCTAGTAGATAAATCTTACATAAATGTAAATTGTAAACACCTCCTACAATATGAAACTGACTGTTAGTAGAAAAATCTAACATAGATGTACATTGTAAACTTCCTACAATATCAAACTGACTGTTACTGTTAGATAAAGGTGACGTAAGGTGATTTAGGGTTTAACGCCTTCAAGACTATTTCACTTGTAACACGGCTGATTGTATTATTGCGATATCATATAATAACATTGTGGCTAAGCATTGATGTGACACCTCGAACATCGACTGAAACTATCAAACCATGGGTTGAACTGTGCTGATATTCACTATAGCATTGCAAACAAACCTCAGCCGTTAGTGGGCAAATTCATGAAGTGCAACTTCAAAACATAAATCAACAACTACAGACCAGTTCCTACATAAAGATTACATAGACTATCACTGAAATCAATGCTGAAGTGTACCCTAACTGTGAAAATTTTTGCCGTTTTAATTGAGCAATGTAGAGCATATCGACACATTTTGTTAATAGAAACATGAAACCGTGGACGGACCTGGTTGTGATCAGGGAAGGGGATGATGGAGGCACACACTCCCAGGATCATGGCCGGATGGATCTCACAGTGGGTGTACGTCGAACAGTACGCGGTGGTGGCATCCTTCGTGACAAGGTCGTCAGGGGTCATGGCCAACATGATAGTTTCCTCCTCCAAGGGGTCGATGTACTCCACAACACCACTCGCCACCAGGTCTTGCCAACTGGAACATCAATGAAGGGAAGATGAGCAAAAAAGGCATTTAAAGCCAATCGATACCAACAGGTCTTACAGGTCATTATTTGTTATAAAGGGAGTTTAGCAAAGGACAGAAATCACATCTAGAAAAAATCCAACCAAAGGGCAAGTGTTTAATTTGCAAAAGAAAAGCAGCAAACGCCTGCCATTTATACCTTTCTTTAGTGTGTATAATAAGAAATGAGTAATAGTGATTAGAGAAAGTGCCGACCTGTAGTTGTTGTATTCCCGCTGCTTGAGCTGTTTGATGTTCTTCTGCTTCAGCAGCAGTTTCTGGTTCTCTACAATCAGCAGCGGACGACAGATGCGGCCAGCGTCTGTGTAGATACGGATCTCTCGGTCATGGAAGTCTCGGATCATCGATACCTAGCAAGAAGAAAATCTTGATATCAAAAAACAAATGGTTTTAGATATCGGGGAAAATAGTTACTTAAACATTAGGATTGACACAATGTAACAAAACATAGAGCCATTTGCTCTGGGAATCATTTGGCTATATGGTATTAAACATAAAGGGAATTCTACAGAGGCAATTATCAGGGGTTTCATACATTAGGTTATAATTCCACACTGACGAAAGAATTGCACTAAAAGAGGTCAGACTTCTATGGCTCCCTGTTCTTAAGAAGGATAATCAAATATGTAATCCTGTGGGCCTTTCTAAGGAAGATAATAAAGACCTTTAGGGCTTGACCCGTTACCATTAAAAGGGACCACAGAGTCACAAAATCTATATCAGAAACACCAATATTTGTTTTTTTGATTCCCTGATATCAGATATTGAAAACAGGATGTGAAATAACAATTATTAATGCAAATTACTTTTATCGAAGGTATAAGGTAAATTCTAGACTAATCTATAGAAACATTCTGTGTCTCAGTCCTATCATTCATCGTCAGAAATCAGACAAAATAGGCTCTGATATTTCATCACGGACACAGATGGCAAGAAGTTCACCATTTAGCAGCATCTATATGCGACAATACTAACCTCGGACACAATGATGTCCATCTCACGTCTCAGTTTGCGCAGAGTGGACATGAGCTGATCTGGGTCTCGGTGGATTCCAACCCAACATCCGTTCACAAAGATCTTGGTAGCACTGTAACACAGCAGGAAGCCATGAGTCTTCTAAGAGTATTTATGGATACACAATTGTTTTCATTTATAAATCTGAAGTTTCAACATATTTAAAGAAAGAATTCTGACAATTAACCCAACTGACCGGCATCATGTCAGTAAGTTATTGGGTGGTCAGTGCTGGAAAAAGAAAAATGTCACCAACCAAAAAAGGACAATAATTATAACTAATGCAGAAAGTCTGATCCAAAAATATTAACGTTACACTTATCACAATCTAAATGGTGTGTATTTCTAACTTAAAACAACTAAAAGTCTCACTCTTGTATGGCAGATGGTGCCACCTCTTCCAGGTTCTCCATGCTCCATTCCTCCAAGAACTCCAGGATGGGGGACGGCTGCGACCCCACGGAAATGTACGCCATCAGCGCCAGGTTCTTCACCAGACCCACAGCACCGCCCTACAACATGGGAGATAGAAATTCATGTTATACTAAGACATACATGGATCTGAAAATGAAGTCACACTAAAAGTTAGATGGGAATAAAATTTTCATTATATTGAAGCAAAGTTAATAGCTTGAAAAGCTTGAAATACCATTTAGTCTGAAATTAACTTTCCCATCCACAAAACTATTATCTCTAAAGAGATGGTAGACAGATCTTAAACAATCAAGTGACAGTCACATCATTCAAACACTATTGTTGAGAGTTAGAGATCAAATTAAATCATTCCCAATGTTTACTTCCGAGAAAATGGTGACAGGTATCGTTACCACTTCAAAACTTGAAGACATTTAATGATAATAAATAAAATAATTCTTTAATCATTGACTTTTTGAATATTGTTTTTTCAACTTATTAAAGTGATATTTTGGACACAAATTAAATATGCAGTATGAACCGAAAATCCATGTTAATGTACCGTGCAACGAACCGAATATAAAATAACGCGGTTCAACTACTGTATTAGTAAACCATTTCATCCCTACAAACAATCAAGTAACAACTTGCAACTTACCTCTGGAGTCTCGGCAGGGCAGATCATGCCCCACAGGGTATTGTGAAGCTGACGTGGTCGGGCCAGTTTACCGTCTCGTCCGATGGGCGAGTTGAGACGACGCAGATGAGAGAGTGTGGAGGCGAAGGTCAGTCTGTTCAACACCTGCGACACGCCAGCCCTCGCTTGTGACGCTTTCTTCTGGTCTCCCCAGTTGCCTGTGGCGAGCGAGTATTTGAGTCCGTCGGTGATGATTCGGGTCTTGATGGCAAGTTCCATGTTGAAGTCCTTGCCTCTGTCGATGTACTTCTGGGCAAACATTCTCACCTCTTTCATTAGATTTCGGAACATTCTGGAAAGGATAATGTCTTATCTAAATCTGATTTTGAATCAACTCTGCATAGGAATATCATTATTGCCAATCCTTAGGCAATAGCAAATCCCAAATTATTCTCTCTGTTAACAAGCTGCGATTGCTTAAAATTCGCAACTGTATACGACATAATATATTGAATATTCATATGCACTTTACAAGTACTTTGAGAGCTTACAAAATACCGACTTATCCTTTTTTAATTGAATTATTTATCTACGTGCGGAAGATTGTTCAATTATTATCAACACAACCACCAACCCTCTGAAGAGGAAAGCAAGAAGAGGACCAGCCAGATCCAGTCTCTTGTTGCCATAGTGATCTCTGTCGTCCACTTCACGTCTGCCCAAGGCAGCCATTAGCAGTCGATGAACCATGTACCTAGAAAGAAATTCGATAAATGAAACTTCTACGTCTCCGTAAGCAATGATAAGATTCTTGTTATATTCTCATGACGTGACATTTTTCTTTCTATTTTATTCTTTAAAAAACTATATTTTTATGTTCAGTTTAATGTGAGGTTCAAATAGTAAAGACATTCACCCTAAGAAATATGCCTTCTTTGTCTCACAGAACTCGCTGACGCCAACGTGAGGCAACATCTCTTTCTGAAGGATTTCTCTCGCATATTTGATTCTTTTTTCTTTTGTGACACCGGGTCTAGCACCTCTTGCTCCGATAAAGTTGAGAGCCACGTTTTGTTCCTGGATCACAAAAGCCTCATCCAGGGACGGCTTAACCTGAAAATTATGTTCAAATACTTTTTACAGTAAGAATCCTCAAAAAAATGAAAAAATGAATCGTGGATTATCGTGAATTAAAACATCTTCATTCTAATAATCCCCTTGAAGCATTTATATCAAATTATGCATAAAGATTACAGTATTAAGAAAAGGCATTACATTGCCAAAGACCTTAATCATATTCTTGTAAAACCACATAACTTGGAACCAAGTTTACAACATAAGTATTCAAAGATTTAAGAAATCTGAACAAATTAAATGCCTCACCATTTCCATCATCTCTGGGTCGTCGAAGTCGTAGATAATGTGTTCGAGAATATCTCTGTCAGACACAAAACCAAGGGCTCGGAATACAATGATAATTGGGATCTCCTGTTTAATGTACGGAAGGATTGACACAATTCTTTGTCCA
This sequence comes from Phorcus lineatus, assembly GCA_921293015.1. Taxonomy (NCBI): domain Eukaryota; kingdom Metazoa; phylum Mollusca; class Gastropoda; order Trochida; family Trochidae; genus Phorcus; species Phorcus lineatus. Next base: position 4,129,346 of record OV121088.1, on the reverse strand, counting down.
ATAGCGCTCTTCTTGGCTCCCTGAATAAAACAATTATGTCTTTAAAATAAAATACATTCATCCTGGCTCATTAGTTTTAAACTTTTACCAAGGATCTTGGTTTATTTTATTGAATTAGATTGTGTCTCAGTCCTATCATTCATCGTCAGAAATCAGACAAAATAGGCTCTGATATTTCATCATTGACACCGATTGTAAGCATCATAGAATTTAAAGAAACTATTGATTCTCTAGCTTGAACCAATCATACAATTACCTTTTACATGGGGCAGGGTTATAAATTAATACTTGTTCTGTAGCCCAAGGCTAGCAGATAACATACTTGGCAATTAAAAGGTTGTTACTGGAAAGACTCATTAAAATCAAAGACAATCTAAACATGAAGTGGTTGGGTTGCTGGAAAGTTTGGGATAATATTTCCAGAAATACTTAATTTTGCTGATGATGCAACACATATTAATATTTCTTTATCAAATGTTTAAACGCCTGCATGTCCATAGCTTACAAAATACGATTCCTCAAACATTTCATCCATCAAAATAATTTGCCCCATATTGTTCACAAGCAAACTTAATATTCAACCACAAACATACCGAGCCTCCCCTGGCCATCATGTTCACCCACAGTGTACTGGTGGGACGGGACGAGTGCTCCAGACACGACCGCAGCTCCGTTTTGAAGGCATATTTGGAATCCTTCTGTTGAAATACGTACACTGAAACAAATAATTCAAATAACGTTTAGTTGCCATAGACCTTATCAAATTTCCACCTCAAATATCAACATATTTTTTGTTTTGTTTAAACTATTTTTACTATATTTGTGCAACTGCCTTTAAAGTATGGATTTATAAATATCAAGCATATAGTACATGAACACAAGACCTTTTGCTTAAGATTGATTTGATGTTGGTATACATTGTTTCTTCAGGACCCAATGAAACTTACTTTATTTTTGAGCATAAAGTTCTCTGACTTTACATACAAACATTATTCATACAAAAAGAAACAACAATGTTAACCAAAAGTCTGTATAAAACAGCAGTTTTAGAGTTATGTCACAGATTGGTTAGATTGAAAGAACTCTGCATAACAGTTATCACAATAATCTCCGTAAGGTTCAAGTCGAGCCCCTTTATCACAGCTACACATTTTTCACAAATCTACGGACTATTAAATGTAACCCCGCCCACCTGTGTTGGTAGCCATCTTCTCCTGAGCAATGAGCACCTTCTCGGACCCGTTGATGATGAAGTAGCCACCCGGATCTAGCGGACACTCATTCAACTCTGTCAAATCACGATCGGTAAGTCCGTTGAGGAGACAGTAGGTGGACCTCAACATGATGGGGATCTTGCCGATGTACGTCTTCTGATGGAGCGTCTCCACCGACTCCTCTCCCTCCTTGATCACTGTCTTCGTGATGTCCACGTATAACGGTGCCGAGTACCTGGAATGGTATTCAGAAAGACATCTTATTTTTCATTTATTATTTTTTGTTATCAAAACAAATGACAAAGTGTTCAAGGATTGTGAACTGTGATAGAATACTAATGAAATGTTTTGATGTCAATTTATCATTGGAAAGAGCCTTTGTATGTGAAAAACAGGCAATTAGAACTTGTATATTCATAAGAAAAGCTTTGGAGAGAACTATGCTGGACAAAATGAGATAGGAACATTCAAACTTTTATAAATTACTACTATTTTCCAGTATAATAAGAAATCTATTCATCAAAATTCAATGTTATCTTTGCTAGTTAAGGAGAACATAATAATGGTTACAATTGTCAAAATGAATTCTTTTAGTGGCATTCTACAACTTGTAGTTGTAATGAAGTACACCATTTTATGGATATTCAACTTCTTTATTAACAGATTTGCGACGTTTCGGTATAGCTCCTTATACCGTTTTCAAGCATATGGACAAGAAGATGTACAGATGTATATATAGGTGTGTTTACAGAAACAACAATTGGAGATTAACAATGAGATAACAATAACAATTAAGTTAGAGTATACATAATGAAGTGGGATAAATACATCCATCACTAGAGTGAGAGACGTGGGAAACCAGTGAGTGGGGGATTAAGTGGGGATTAAAGGGAATTAAAACCTGTCCAATGAAACGTCGCAAATTTGTTAATAAAGAAGTTGAATATCCATAAAATCGTGTACTTCATGTCAAAATGAATGATCATTTCTTTTGTTGACTTCAAAATATAAGAGAAGAACATTCCAGCAATATCACATTTGTCCCGAAGAAACTCACGTGAGGTTCCTCAGTCGTGCCTCGTTAGGCATCATAGGACTCGGCGCTCCATCTTTCTCCCAGTGAGTTGGTTTCGACAGGTAGATCTGCTCGAACTTCAGCAGGTAGCGAGGCTGTGGGAAATTAGTGTGGAAATGATTATTGAAATAAATATACAAAGCTTTCATTTTAACCTGACATTGCCATACGAACAGAATATTACATCTTATTCTCAAGATTGAGATCAACTGTTGTTGTTTTTGAAAAGACAAATATATCACAAATGAAATAGCACAATGTCCTAAAATTTCCAATAATAAATCTGTAATAGAAATTAATTTAGCATTCAAACAATTTTGGGGAGCAATGCAAATATGCATCAGTAATATTTTTATAATAAATGATATTGAATACTCACTGGTGTCTCAACTGTTCCTGATGTGTGTTGGGCTTCAGCCTGTAGATCAATGGGCGGTGCATCTTCAACAATTCTCTGTACAGACATCTGAATAAACTCATCGAATGAATCCAGCTGTTGACGTACGAGACCCTTCTCGTCAAAGTATGAACTGATGACAATCCAACAAGCTTCCTGCCAGAGATCCGGGGTGATTTCATCCCCTTCCTCCCCATCGTCAAACATTTCTGCAACAATAAAAAATGTTATGTTCCATGATGATTTGAGCCTTTGAAAATAAATGATTGGAATTCATGATAATTCATTTTCATGGCAACAAAGTAGTGTACAGAAAAATCAAAAATAATTTTTTCTCTCTTATGGTTATATTTGTAAATAAAAAGTTTTCTCTCATATTTCTAGGACTAATTAAATCTAAATTGACAGGTCTTTTGAATATGAAATTATTTGACACATGAATAACATTTAGATTCAATTATTTCCAGAAAAAAACCAATGACACTAGCAGCATGCACATTCATATAGGTCTGAACACTTTGGAAAAACACATAGTTTGCCCTCAAGACTTTCATGACATTTCATATAGCAATCTAAATTAGGCTATCGTCTTCAACTTTATTCGACAATCTAAATTACGTCTTAAAACTCTTGAATCAATATAATGTAACGATGATTGTTCACTAACAGACATGATAGTAATATGTATCTATTGACTGCTCTCCGATCATTTGCTTTATTCTAAATATATTTATATTTTTTTCTTTGTGTCAGCGATTTTGAATCAAAACAAGTCATTCGAATATAAACGAAAGTGTAAACAACAATTGAAATCGTTAAATAACAGGTCATGGTTTACCTTCATCTTGTCCATACATGATGTAATTTAACCTTGAAACTCTTTTGAAAACCTTGATGGTCAAATCGGATTAAATAAATGTTTGATGGCGCAGATATTCACGGATATGAAACGCCGCTATTTTCAAGCTTCAGGGTTCCGCCATTATCATTGACGGAACTCTCCAGTTCAGGGAAACCAGAGAAATATCAATTCGGATCTACTTTAACCGGGAAGGTTGTAACAAAAGGTACAAATGTCAAACGAAAAAGGGATCGCAAAATTTTATATGAACATAAAATGGAATTCATTTTTGTTTATTCGAAATCATTATTTAATATTATTCCAATTTGTAGCTTTGTACATTTTGAATAGCGGCGTGGTTTTGTAGCTCTTCGATCTTGAAGTGACATAGAGTATGTCGTTTGAATCCAACATGTCATACTTTGTCATGTTATTTTATCACAAAGTACTGACATTTAAATATTAGAAAATGAACAGTTTAATGCCTTTTTGGATGAGTATAGTGACAATATAAATGTTTGGATTTTAAAGCAGAACTACAATGCAACTGTCAGTACCATAGCACCAACTGTTATTTTTTAAACATTGATATATATATTGATTGATAATTAGAGACAATTAAGACAAATGTTGGCAGTGTTTAATAGGTCATAAAAATGTATTCATAATATTTTACATAGAATTTAAATTTCTGAACATATATAAGGCCTTTGTTTGATGATTAGCAATACCATTAAACCTTAATATCATATAGGCCTTTAATTAATTGCAATTTTGGATGAAATAATTTATTCAGAACATGTAATGAATGTTCACAAAAAGGGCACTGCTTGTCTAAATAAGATTTCTAAACAAGTTTTTACCCTTTTACCATTTTTTAGAAGAAGACATCAAAAAATCTTTTCATGTTTCATCTCTAAGATTTCTACATGTGACTCACTGACAGTTCTACCCTCGTCTCTAAATGCTTAAATTAAGGCCTGACGTTCTGCAGGCTGACACAAAATTTAAAGACAACTTCTGGAGTACGTAACGTGACAATTGTATTTTGGCAACTTTGCCCGAAAGGTGTAACTCTCACAAGTCTCCATCACTGGCTAATAGAAGCCTTGCAGCTAAGTGCAAACATTTGTGGTTGAGTGAAGCGCCCTCTCAACCACAAGTTGCATTCTTCATAGGATTACTGAAGGGACTTTCAAGGTTTTCTGCAGTGGGCTATAGGCTTTGGCCCTGAAAAGTTTGAGAACTGCTGCAAGACATAAGTAAACGAGACTGGAGCTAGCTATGCCTTGCAAGGCATGATGTCTTCTATGTTGTACGTGTTCTACTCACTTGACTTTATAAGCTAGGAAGTCTGGAGCACTTGAAGAGTTTTATGTATATATACTTAAGCTTCAGTCTATCAATGTAATTTAAACAGAAGTATTTTTCAATCAATTACCAATGTGATTAAATCAGATGGAAACTATCACATGCATCTAGCTGTAGCATTGTAATGATTCATTGATAGTATTAATGTTTGCATTTTCTACTATGTGATATGAGTGCATCAATACAAAATCATTTAGACAATATCATACAATTATAGACTGGTGATGAGGTCAATACCTGTTTTTATACAGACGAAGTTTATAAAAACAGGAATTTACCGAATTCACCATTCTATAATTGTTTTATTTTATTTCAAATTAAAAAAAAAAAAAATAGTCATGAACAAAAATTTGGATTGATTCTTCAACCAATAACATGACGTCATGTAACAATGGTTTGACTAATTAAGACTTTTTTTATTAAGTCAATATCACTTTTGGTCGGACTCCGAGGGAAGTAAATATGCTTTTCTGTCAACTGACACGTGACTGCTTCTCGACAAATCTGATTGCCGGTTATCTGATAAGCTAACATTAAATCAGGATATTTGTATCGCGAGGGCCCATGAGACAATACATTGTATGAAGTATGAATTCTTTGAAGTAAAAAACTTCATAAGCAGATTAAGTTAAGTATTTATTCTATTTTAGAAAGATTGACAATGATTAGACGATCAGAAAATATATAATATTTCTGATACTTTATCCGTAATTTCACAGTATCTCCGATTTTATTGTTCCATGTGTATAATGGTTATGACAGGTTGATACAGATCCAAGAAATAAAATCTTTTTAAGTGCAATCTATTCTGCTTTCTTACACTGTAGAGCATCGGAATACATATTGTTTCACAACTATGGTATTGTAATGATAATCGTCTCACAGATTTCTGGGCAATACTTCTACGATATATCGTCTCGCCTCACAAAACTGGAATCAGGATTTATTGTCTCGGCACTAAGTCCTTGATATACAGGTCTACCTAGCTGTGTTCTTGCTCTAAGTAATAGTCAAAAGCTTGGTTGTGTTGAGTTACCTTCTCTTTGACCTCTCACTTCCACAAATTCCAAAAATAAGATATCTCTTAAAATGTTGGATTTCTAGCCTCGTTGCTGATTGGTTGAAGTTCAAAGGTCATCTAACATGACTTCTATGGTACAAGTGACATGTTCACACTGATTTAAATGAGATTGTTCATTAACCAAACACAATTTGTAAGAAATTGATGAAGAAAACAAATCTGTGTGTGTGTAGCTATTCTATGTACATATGTTAAAAGATCTTCATATAAACAACAAGTGTCACAATTTTTCAAAATAATTTTTATTGCTTATATTTGAAGCACATATGCATATAGAATACTTACTAAAGCAGCAAACTCATCTACTTAGCTAAACATTTAACATAAATGTTTTAAGTATTAAGAGACAATTAATGAGACAGTTGAAAAATTGAGCACAATTGTCAATTTTATTTACCATAAAAAAATAGGTTCACAATGAGATCAGTCAACATGATGTCCTTTTCTAAAAATTTGACATTGAAATTGACAATGACACTTTGACTGGTGTACACTAATATCATTTTTCATCAATTAGAAAACTGAGGTAAATTAAGTTAAAGAGACACTTTGTTACCATGGAGATATCATATCAATCTGAATCCTAATGAAAAATCAGGATGAAAAAAGCATTTTATAGTCCTTACATAAGTGATTATCTTTATACAATAGAACCACGAAGCAAACACTCCATTTTGTCTTTGACCTGCAACAACAACAAAAGGCAAATACAAGAAGAAATTATTCCTGGGGGCTGTTGCACAAAAGGACTTAAAACTAAGGTTAACATTTAACATCATTCAACATTACTCCAAGGCAACCTTAGTGACTTAAGGTCACCTTTTGTGCAACGGGACCCTAGTCTTTTTATTTGTTTGCACCTCAATCCTTTAATGCCATACCGTATTTAACACAAAAAGCGCCCACTCCCTTTAAGCACCCCTTGACCACTTTTGTTAGTCACAAAATAATAGGCGCCGCTTTCTTTCTCTGTGTGAGAAAGTGAGGCATTGCATTGAAAACATGAGTCAAGCACTTTCTTCAGTTGATCATGCAACTGAAATTCAAGTAAAATCTTGTACATTCGCAACTGTCTTTTTATTCAATATGTTGGCAAGTCACAACATTAAACGCTAAACAATTTGGAACCGATTTGAGTGGCAGAATTTATTCTCTTTACAATATTTGATCTTAATGGAATGCCATATATGCTTTTTAAAATTTTCTAAGCGCCTAAGCTGCCTAATACATTGAATAAGGTAGTTTGAATCAGCTGTGTCAGTATTTTTTGACCAGATATGGCTGTTCAATGTTCATATCTTTGATTCAGTTGTAATCTTTCATACATTTTGTTGAAAATGCGAGGACATCAATTCCTATAAAAGAACATGAACAGATGATTTCATATACAGACAATGCATTGTTGCAGAAATTATTTTGATTATTTTTTTTAAATAAAACTGTAATACCGATGGACATTGAAGATCCTCTATACAAACCCAGATGCCATATAAAATTCATAAATAGTTATCTAATTGAAAATAAGCTTAAACTGGATGTAAAGAAACCCAAATTTTTACAGAGTCATAGATGGGCTATCTCCACTGGGAATTCAACCATGGTCTCAGTCTCTATGAAGAGGCTACCGAAGTTAATACAGTCACAAGTAAACTCTGTCAATCTCTCGATAGAACAGTGTCTTTAACACCAGGTACCTCATCCTCCTTTGAAAGGTGGGAAATAGCAAATTATAGTTCCTATGAATAAGTTCCTATTTGCTTTATGCAACTGTTCATAGACTGCATATTAGAATGAAATCCCAAAATATATATTGTTTCTTCTAATCTTGTAATCTCTGAAACATGATACTTTGCAGCACCCATAGCTTTTAGTGTAACATAACACTGTTTACATCTTGCAAAGTACCAGAAAATTATCACGCAATGATAAAAAGAGAAAAACAATGAAATGTCCTCTGATTATTTGCAAAAAAATTCATTTACACCCCACCTGTGACACAGGCTTAGTTTTTTAAAATCATTTTGATATATACTTCATAAGTATCCATAATAAGAAGAAGTTTCTCATATTTTGAATATGAACTTCTGCCAATTTGATTGGGAGCAAAACATTTTCGACAAAAAAATATTAAAAATATCAACCTCTGTTTCCATAGCAACGATACTCATTGCCTTTTTATCACAATATCACATTTCAGAGTGAATTTAAAGAACTGGCTTTTCATTTGTAAAGAATGCAAACATTTTGGCAGGAATTAAACCAACCTGGACCTGTACTTTCGAAGCTCTGTTAGTGCTAAGACAGTCGTTAGGAGTTAGTACCATACATTAACATTGGCCTACGACTATCTTAGTACTAAGAGAGCTTTGAAAATCTAGGCCCATGGGTTTATTTGTTATCATAATGAGAGGTTCTCATCTTATCACTTTGTTCACCAACTTGGGATTCTGTCCTGGGTTGCAGACATATAAATTATAGTTTTTTTTTATAAATGTTGTTTGAAGTGTTGCAATATCAAATAGTTGATACAACCTCTGAAATGCTAATGCATTTTTCACCGACTCAAAACATGACTTGATTATAGCGTAAAAAGCAAAACCTTAAAGCTCACAATTAACAGCCTCTTAAGGGTCTATATGAAACTATCACAAAAAGGAATGAGCGATACAATTGAAACAATACAAAACTAACAGGCAAGGGGGGATAATGAATGAAGGAACTATATAATTAAAGTAAAATACTATTTAAGTAAAAGAAAAACTATACATTCAGCAATACGCACTATAAATGTTGAGACCTAACCTAAATAGCTATATTAAACATAGTTCAAAAGATACAACACAAACTATACTAATTAATAAAGAGCAAATCCTATAAGCTGCTATCTACTTTTCTAGCCCAATCTCCCTAAAATGCCACTCCCATTTGAAAGCAAAGCACACAGATCACTAACTAAATCACCGGAACCATTTACATTGACAGCAAAGTAAACAAATTCATCAAAAACAATTGCATGAATCATCAAACACACTTCATGCTGAAGTAGTGACCACTCAAAAAGACCGTTCTTGACAGTGAATCGTTTGGTTTGATTTTATTGAATGATTTACATTGTTTATGGTATATACAAAGTCCTTGGTCCGTTGTCTGAGATAATAGTTCTGCCATCAAATGACAGGCATAAAGAAAATTCTCAGATGTTTTCATAACACAACAGCCACTTCCACAACATATAGACCAAATATTTAACAACATATAAAATGGTATCAGGGTTGCAAACAATCTAAACACGAGAATGTTTTATGCTTTGGTGAATAAAACTATGTTCACAAGTAAAACAATGATAAGAGAAGAATGATGATAAAAAGTATAGATTAAATTCTGAAATCAAGGTGAAACAAAATATGGAGTCCTAGGAACATGAAGCAACACTATCCTAAGATCTGATGAGTGAATAACGAAGATGGCACCAGATGTTCATGAAGATTCAGTAAACATGACCTAACCCATTCTCAAAAAAGACAGTCTTATCATGATTTTCTACCCGAATTACCTCTGCTTTAAGTGGACCATTATTCCTTAGACCTATTAAAATCCGCTAGTAATGAATATTTACAAAGCAGATACAGTCGTGAGTTTCATCCAATCAGATATCAATCCACTGATTTCTGTATCATACGACATCTTAACAGTCAGAACAATCAGATGGCTCATTTAGAGATACATTGTTGGCTGCACAACTAGTTTTAATCAAAACCAATCAGTGTTCTGTATTACTAGCCCAAAGACTGCTCGACTTGTAACAGAGGTTATTGCGGTGAGGTGAGGTGATTTTGGGTTTAACAACGCCTTCAAGAGTATTTCCCTTATATCATGGCTGCTCTTATTAGGAGAAAGCCTGCATTGCGGTTAAACCACTGTGCTATCCTGAACCACCTGGTTACTAGATTAAAACTGTCAACACTCCTGAGGGCTGTTGCCCAAAACAACTTAACACTTAACACTAAGGTTAACCTTAGTGCCATCCTTTAACATTGCATTAAGGCTACCTTATTGACTTAAGGTCACGTTAGTGTTTTGTGCAATGGGACCGTGATACACAAGATTTCTCACAAGGTCATGAGAACTCTACAGAGGCTGAATGCAACCCGGATACCATGATGGCTTACATAGAGCATTTACACAAAGTCTTCATACAATATCAAAATATTGCTTTGGTATCCATGACAAAAATATTTGGTTTGGTTTGTTTAGTCACCATTTAGTGAGTAAAAGATACAAAATGATAAGTTGATGATTACATGAATTTATAAAAAAGATCATTCTTTCTTATCACTATACAAATTGTTTCCTGTGAAATTCTGTTTGCTTTGTGAAAGGGACAGTTGTTAATGGCCAGCAAGGCTTGTGGAATTTTGTGTAAACAGAGTTCATCAATTCAAACAAAAAGCCCATATGTCATCTTGAACTCTAAGTACTAGTATTTAAAAAACATTCTCAACTTCCTAGTGAACATCAAGGCGTCAAGGACAAAGGGATCTGGCACCAGAAACAGTGAAGTTAATACATGTGGTTTATGATCATCATGACTCTGGTCCACTGAGCCAGCTCCACTCCACTCTTGGCTGTTAGTTATGTCATCTGTGCCAAAGCTTTCTTTTTCATTCGACACTCGGCGGCTGTTATCTTGTTCCGAAGAGCTCTCTTCAGCATGGCGACATCAGCACCAGGGAAGTTGTGCGTTGTGAATTCTGTAACAAACAGAGTGAACAATTTAACCTTTATCCTACAGCATTTTGGTTTGAAAATCTTACTCTAAAGGCAATGCCAAATTGGTGTAAGAAATTGTGTTAGGGTCAGTCTGTGATGAATCCTTAAAACCATCAACTGAGCAAGCTTAATACAGCACTCCACATAACACACAAACTCTTACATTCATCAACTCATCGAGAATTCAAATTTCTTTTTGATGAGGCTGACTAACCCTCAATTTCGAACTCGAATATCACACTTACACTCTCATTCTATGATTTATGTGATTGGCAGTTTCTCCTTGCCGATACCACACTTTTCCTCAACTGTTATACAAAACACACCTATCCCACCCAATGGACAAAATATATTCCAGAAATTCAATCCTACAAACAGACTGGATTTAATCTAAAACCCAACTCACCAAGTATACTTGTAATAATCTGAGGATCCAGTAGTTTCTTGTTGTTGACGCCCGTGAGGTTTGAGCCCAGAATCTCCGCTGTGGTGTAGAAGCAGTTGAGCAGATAGTTGGCGCAAGCAGTTGATGAGACCTTGTTCCGTGCACGAGCTATCTGCAGCGGAAACACGTAGACTCCCCGACCTATTGACAGCTCCATCATCTGAAATGCAAGGAAAGAAATTAACCCCTTGCCTGCATGTGCCGTAATTTTCAAGATCTAAGTCATTAGCCTCTTGTCGAACTCAAATAATTCATTATCTTGGTTACTAGAATACTAACAAGACAGTCATTAAATCATTAAGTTAGCCTGAGTGCAGTGTTAAGGATGGCACCTTGATTAATCTTAGTGTTGAGTTGTTTTGTGAAACGACACTACTTACGCAGGTAGAGGGTTAACAAACAATGGCTGAGTTGTACCCGGGTTATCATGCTGGCATGCTTAACTATTGCATCAATACTTTATTCTCTACTCAATAATGTTTTGTTATTACTTCAGACTAAAAACAAAAGTAAATTGTCTATGGTTTCCACCCGTGTCAATCCAAACGCAAGTTTTTTGTTTCCAGACCTTTTCAAAGTCAAAAGGAAACCTTTTCCCCCTTGTTTCTGTTCAAGTAATTGGTTTTTTTTAAATTTTGCAGTATCATAAAGTGATGTCAAAATGAATTTGGTGGTCGTATGTTAAGAATTAGTTGTGTTCAATAGGAAAGAAATCTTTTAAAAAAGCAAATCACACCATCACATCATTTTTGTCTCTCTGTAAAGGGAAGAAACTTTTTACATAATTTTTTGGTCTTATCTATAGATGAATTGAAATCTAGGCCAATTTAATTGGACCCTGACATTCAATCTGAACGAATCTAAGGATACACAGCACATCATCTAAAGTCTCAAAGTATTAAATATAGGAAGCTTACACATTAATTAGACTGCTAAAAAACAACATTGTGACAGTTTGAACTATGTCTGAGTTGTTGAAAATCATCCAGGTTAAATCACTGATTGGTTTTAATTATGCCAGTAATCAATCATATTAGTCATCAACACCGAAATGTCGCAAATCTTTGCAATAAAGAAGTTGTAAATCCATAAAATGTTTATTTCTTCATCATACCAACTTCTTAAATGCTACTTAAAGAAATGACCTAACGATTTTAAAAGGGACAGTAAAATCCTTTCATGATTCATATGGTAAACAAACATTTTGTTCCTGAAATGAGTTGCCATTTGATCTTTTAAATTTTTGTTGATGTCATCAAGAACATGGTTCACAAAAGGAGAACAAGTCAGAGAGTTTTAATATCAGGATACAATTTGACCTAGTGTAACTGACCTTTTCCTTTCCAATGCTGTTTCTATGATATCTGTCAAGGTGAACCATAGCGCACCCATATTGTTTTATTCCTGCATATTTGTATTTTGATGCGAATCAAGTCTGTCGTTCTTTAAATTTCATAAACGATTCTCTTACTAGAAATCAAATTTAGACAATGAAAATATTGGATAGTTTCAGTGGTATCCCAGAAATTCCCTTTGTCACTGAGTTGTGATTTCTGTAATTTTGCACTTCAGAATGGTTGGTATCAATTATTTTGAAAATATCAGACTGTTTTATTGGGGTGACCATGGCATAACTCACTGTTCATTAATGCTTCTTGTTTCTCTGATTATTAATAACCAGAAAGTAAAAGATTTATATTGAGATAGCAACCCCGTTAATAATGATATAATTTAATTTATTCGTTGGCTTTGAATGCTGAAATGAAAGTATGTCATGACTGAAAGGGATAATATGCTATATTGGCACATTATGGTAACATGCTGTCACTTGAAATTGGCAATTTTCTGAAAGTTTTGATTCCACTCCTGATTATTAATGTGAATGAAGCGACTCAAAATTGGCAAAAATAGTGAATGACACAAGTTGAGAGATTTGCTTTTATTTATTGATAATATAATGGTGACTTTTAAATAATAATTACTCGGCATTGACAATATATTTGTAGATATATTTAAACCTCAGCTGATAATAATTTTTTTTTTTTTATGAATGTTGGTTATTCTTTTTGAAATTGTAAAATCCAAACCAAAATATTATCAGTATATATGTAAACAGTAACAATCTTCAGGTTGATTGTTAATTTACTAATGAAACATAATGTATATTTGCAGATTGTTGTTTCATTTTTGGATAATTAAGTACTATGATAAATAATCTTGATTAGAAACAAAGTACATATATATTGTAATGAAAGAAAAAAGGTAACAATTGTAATAAAGTATGTGACTGTGAATGGTTCTTTCATCAGACACTTGGATGCAACAAGACAACATCTCATTAAAATAACTTTATTTTTTCAAACAACATAACAAAATTAACACATGATAAACGTAATCCAAATAAACAAATGGTGTAAATAATGTACAATGTACAATTAATTAATCATCTACAAGTCGTTTCATAACAGAAATATATCATGACACACAATATGTAATAAATGATGGGAAATATGACTGTTTATTTATTATCATGTATAATTAGGCTAATACAAGGATGGGGAAAGAGACAACTTATATCTGAATTCTTGGGACCATTTCACAAAGGAAACCTAGCTATGATCAAAACAAAGCTACCACTTTAGAATCCGTAAGGGGCGGAAGGGGTCATGGTAGGATGATGTGGTGAACAGGTGCTCTCCTCAAAAGAATAGAAACATGGTAAATGCATCGCTTCATGGAATCCATTTTTGCTTTATGTTACGGAAGTGACAAGAGGAATGTAATCTTGTAATAATGAAATTGTAGACTGATAAAACATGATTCTACTTCATGAAACCTTATCAAAACCTCTTAAAAGTAATTTTTCAATATGGCTTGAAAATAGTATCAGCAATGATACCAAACTGTCACTTTTGCAAATATAAGGAAGCTGATAAATATATCTGGGATTGAAAACCCTTGATTATGACTGCTTATAGACCCTTAATACCATAAAACAAATATCCATTATAATCATTATGTTATCTTCTTACGATATTTGTAACTATTTTGGGGTAATTGTTTCCTTCCTAACAATGGTTACACTTGTGTCTTAGCTTCCTACTTAACATCTGTAATCTTTGTGGGTTAGAAATACAGAATCCTGATTGGTTGCATACACAGTTGGTTTCCAATCTGGGATGTCTGAAACTGAGCAATTTAAAAGTATCCTTTGATAAGTCACTTAGTTGTGCAATGTCAGCACATTTACTACAAGACAAACGTCAGTAGGAAATATGATGTAGATATATAACATATATACATATATAGTAACATGATATTCATAAAATGAAAATAAGGACCAAAATTTTGTTTGCAAAAATGAACTCACGGCTAGGCGATCATAAAAGAACTGGAATAATACTTCACTTGTAGTACTGAAGGAGAAATGACTAGAGTACCTCTTTGGGCAGAATAATGGAGCAGAACATGTTACCTAAGTTTGTAAAATTGATTCAAAGTTCAAATCATGTCCTTAAACTTGCATCCTTATCTCTTGGACTACAAAATTATGACATTTTATTTGTTTTCAGTGATTATTGAAAAACTGTAAAGAAAATGTTAGGAAGTAGAAATTCTGCATCCCGTTGACATGTACTTAAATGATCTCTTAAACCCATGTTTGTCATTGTGTCTGCTGCAAATAAGTTTCCAAATTATGTTTGCATCATAGAAGAGCTCCATTGACCCTTTTTTTAATATCACAAATCACAAAAATAACCTGTTTATTGTCTCTATACTGAACAGATAAGCATTCAGATGTTATTTTCAGAAACAACCACTTCTCTTTGATGAAATAACACCATTTATAAAGTTTGACATATTTGACTCCAACAACATTCTCTGCGTCCCTCTTACTTGTGTTGCAAAAAAATGGAACAGCAAAATTTTTACAAGCAGAAACAATGCTTTAGACAAATTACATTTACATTTCTGAACACATTGCAGTTTGAAAATGGTCATTTATCTACAATTTAGCTTCTCTCTATAGATCACTCCGGTAAAATATTCTTTGGCAAAGACAATGGTTGTAGAATCAACACATCAAATCAGTCTGCAATCCAGGTTTCTGGGTCGTAGCCATGGTAACAATATCCCCTAAAAATGATGCTCTTCAATGCCTCTGTCCAGTTTCCTTAAACAAAATAAAGAACGAAATTTCAAATAAATAGATACACAAATCTGAGCAAGACAGCAGGAAAGTCAGTGAGTTTACAAAGTAATAGAATGGTATGAATAGTTTTAAGGTGGGATATCATCATTGTTTTTATCAACATGGTTTAATACTACCCAAAAGAAGCATGAATACTTGCGTATTGTTAATTTTTCTTCTCTTGATGTTTGCTGAATAACAAACACCAATCAAGAAGATATAGCTAAAATGATGTATTTTGTATAATCAACAGTTCTCTGTTGCTAATTCTGGTTAGGTTCATTTTGAAACAATTAAAGCCATTTACAATTGAACCATAGCAGTCATCCATTTTAACAAATATTTCAATTATGAATAAGAATATTTCAGTTTCTTGGTGTTCACTATATGCAGATTTATTGAGTTATGAGAAGGTTTGAAATGCTAAGACTATCAGCTAGCCAACCTGTAAAGCCCTGGGGCCTCCTACTGGGATCTTTCCAAGGGACTTCTGGAGGCCAAAATGGCGGCTTCTTCTCCTGGAAGACAAGTATCTCACAGCTGTACATACACGCACACAACATCGATACAATATACAACTTGAAAAAAGTATTGCAACACCTGCTTTTTCAATGACAATGTTATAAAAACACTAGATTTATAAAGAACTTTTCTTATTAAAGTGTTTATTTCGATTTAGCAATGTCATATGATATGTAAACCAACTGACCCTTTGATAATTATCCAGGTAATCAGTTTAAGAACAGTCATGGACGTAACCCTTGCAAAACAGCAAAACTTCATAGTAAAAAAAGGTTTGTCACAGCAAGGTGTAGATTTAAAGTAGAGGTAGATTTGATTTACATTGATGACAGAAGACACAAAATCAAGAAGGTAAGTATTTGGTGTGACAATGAGCACAAATGGTTGTCTCAAAACTTTCCCTCTTTTACTGACCAAGATGCTGAGCTGTCTGTGGGGCCAGAGACTCCATTCAGTTTTGGTAGTGTATTTGCTAGAAGAGCGCTGTATATAACCGTGAAACCTCCATGTGTTCAGATAGCTTTGCAGTACACATCCTGCTAATTTAGCATATATGAATCCGCTCTCGCTCCTTCATAATACCCTGATTTCTTTCAAGCAAAAAGGGCCCGTTTCCCTAGCTATCTAACCAGCCAATGAGACGACTCGCATTCAGCAAAAGCGGCACAACCCAGATGTAAAAATCTGTTGAATTTAAGAGAGTAGCTTCAAGCTCCTTGGATAACGAAAAATAACAGGTGAGCATAGCCACGAATATCAAGCCGCCAGCCATACGAGGGATTTGGTCCGAAAGAGATCAGGATATATGGATGGAGCCTAAGCAGATTCATATACGCTGATATAGCAGGATATGCAGTACATGGGAAGAAAAAATTGGTGTTGCAATACTTTCTTCTAGGTGTATACATAACATTTCAATCTAAAAACTTTAACTTCTAGTTCTAATTAGGATACTAATGATCATTTATTCACCATTGATGTAAACTGTTTTGTTTCTTTCAAGTTTCAAAGAAGATGAGAAGAAATGGTCAAGTTAGCTGTAATGTAAAGCAAGAAATTACAAGTAAATGTACAGGGTTCATAACTAACTTTCCTGATGTAACACAGAAATTTGGAACATATTGTTAAGAATGTTAAGATGAAAAAGCAAGATTTAACATTCATTAACACTGCGCCAAAGGAACATCAGTGTCATAAAATCCTTGTTCATGAAAGGAAGCCAAGAAAATAAGTGTTGCTGTGGAAACTGCTTTTAAAGCTACGTTTTCCCTTTAAATTATTTATTTATGATGTCAACCGTCTATGTTGTTGCCGATTCACGATGCTCGGCAGGTGTCATGTCAAGTGACCCATTGTGTAACCTTTCACCTTTAACAGACTCATTTGGAATCGTATTTACGATTTCCTAGCTCTGTCTGTGATTGGCTGAGACAAGACCACTGAGAAGCACTAATAAAAATCCAACATGGGGAACTACTTGTTTCTTTCATTCTCTTTTTAATGTCATTGTCTCAGTTTTGCTATGAAACTCAATTCAACTAATAACCTTAGTTGATTACTTTCATAAATCTTTCCTGTAGTGATTGTAATAACTTTCATTCTTTTCCCCGTTTTACAGAGATGATGCCTGTCAATGGAATTCATCTGGCTGCTCGGTCAGCAAGCAAATCAATGCACCCAATTAGTCATATTGCATAAGATTTGAAAATTGTTTTAAATGTTAGGAGAAAGATTGAAGTTGGTAAAGAACTCTAAGTGTGCATAAAAGTTGCCTTGCAAATATGAGACAATGACTCTAATGAGAATATAATCAAAACAAAATTAAACAAAACAAAAACAACACATTCTCACCTCTTTTCCATAACCGATATAACCGCTCCCAGCTGTTTTCGCAAGAACATGTGACAAGTATCGACGTACGACTGCTGTGTTCCATACCCGTGGAAGTTTCCACAATTCGACCTGACCTTTCAAGGTCACGCTAATTCCTGGTTTGGTCCTAATGACATGCGAGGGACCTTTGACCTGCATCACAATAATACTGACCCTAAGAATACACCCAATTTAACTTCATTTGCTCAAACTTTTTTAATTTATATTTCTGCTTTCAGTAATAACCATTTAGATAGAAAAATAACAATTTAGACATTCCCTTATATCAATTAATTTTATCCTTGCTATGAGAATGAATCCAAACTATCCAAAGTTGAAAAAAGTGATCCATATTTTGATTTATTCATATGATAGGGTCATTTTCCTTGATGTTTAGTTGAACAAAATCTTACATAAATGGCATTGTTCCTGAAAAATCATTCTTATTTCTGAAAACAGATAAAGGTTAAATAGTTTGACCTCGTTAAAAAGAAAAAAAATTAAGGAAAATGAAAAAGTGCACATATGAGGCAAGGGATTGAAATGAAGGGTAGGTGCGGGTATTTGAAATTTCTTTATCCTAGAATACTCATCACTTCATATAATTATGACTCTTAGTAACTCTTATCTTTTTATATTAACATTTTGACAAAATGTATCAAAGCAGCAAATGTGAATGTCATGATAAGATTTGGCCATATCTTTCTAATTTGAAAGAACTTGGTTCTGCTTGTAGGGAAACATTTTAAAAGATCAAAATTTTTAATGTATTTTCATTTATATCTTCATGCTTAATCTTCGAACATTTCTGGAATCATAATAATACTTTAACCAGCTAAATTACTCTATCAACTGCAAATCAAATGCTTTGTTTTGTATTTTTCAATATAAATAAATAAATAAATAAATTATACCTAAAGCTTTACATTTCTTATATAGACATAGGTTTTGTCTATATTCTCAAACAACACATTGGTCCTTTGTG
Source organism: Phorcus lineatus (assembly GCA_921293015.1). NCBI lineage: Eukaryota > Metazoa > Mollusca > Gastropoda > Trochida > Trochidae > Phorcus > Phorcus lineatus. The sequence goes on along the minus strand of OV121088.1, from coordinate 4,110,581 downwards.
AGTCATAGCCAAGATGGGAGATGTTCATTGAACAAATACCGTACGTGGTAGTCAATAACGTTTGAGTTCTTAAAACTTAAAACTCAGATCATATCTCAATCAAATAAACTTCAACAACATAAGAGAAAGGTGAATGTAACATATTTATTACAGTATATATAGACAAACAATATTGTTGTGCAAGAACAGCGCTATCAAGCAGTAAATAGGCAACTCATAACAAGTGTTCATAACACCATTCACACAAGAAATAAGTTGTATTGAAACCAGTATTGAAATTAGGCTGTCCGACGGCCTTAAACCCATCCTACATTCAGTTACATGATACAAATTTCCTTGGATGTTTACAGATGTTAAAAGCAGAATGGTCATAGAGAACATTGTCTTACTGTAAGGACAATTAACTTCTGGTCATAGCAGGAACTTTATTGAGGTTTATTTTCAAATTGGCCATTTATCTGACAACAAAAAAACATTAGGGCTAGCTCATTTTTTCTAGCTTATTTCATACACTGATTAACACAAATTATTACAAATTGTCATAGTTATTACAAATTGTCCCATAAATTTTCTTTATTGAACTCTGGACCTGTTGAGGGGTTGCTGCCATAAATGAATGTATATTTAACGGCATGGTATTAACCATTTTTGAATGTATTGCATCAGATATTATCTAACTGAGCACCAATTGTTTAAGTTGACAAAAAGGAATATCTCTGTGTATTTGAAATATTTTGTCGAACTGTCACATGAGTTTTGGGAACCCAGGTTAAAGATGATTCACAAATATTTGGCTTATGATAAATCTATTCACCAAGAACACGTTCAAGTAATGATTAAAACAGAAATGTTAGTACGTATTCATATTATTGCACGTACAAATCTAGATAGAATTTGCAATATCATTAACTGTTAAGCAAACAGTTATAATGACACAATGACTAAAACATATATCACCAATTTTAAAAAATAATCACTTCAATCTTTATCCACACTTTATCATCACAAGCACACACACATGACTATAAATGTTTCACTAATAATCAACAAGCAAACAAACCTGCCTTTAAAACAGGGTATCTATCTGGTACATGTATATTTACCAAGTCGGTATCTTGGAGGTCAAATTACTCTTCTAAAACCATCAGAAATTTACATTTCATAGTCTCAAGGTGAAGCCTGATAAATCTCAAGGCAGCCAGCCACAAGCATTTAACCCTAAACCTGCTATAACATTATACATCAATCTGGTTAAATCCTAACTTATCCCTCTCCTGCTTTTCAGACTTCCATGACAGGATAAATTGAAGATTGAAACTATATCTTTATGAATAAAATATGTTTAAACAATTTCTGTCATGTAACAATATTAGAGAGATAATAAAGTTATTGGTCACCTGAGGTCAATTAAAACATAGTACAAATTTCAATGGGATAAATTCTTGTACTATTTAAGGTTGTGTATCTTGAAGGATTCCAACTCACATCATCTTCTTACATCAATATTGCTTATCTTCCCTTATAGTCTTTAATCAACATTCAAGGGACAGCTGTGTTAAAAATTTGTTTAGGGACAAAACCAAAATGGATTCCTGCCCTTTGTCCAATTACTTGGTACATATCCAACAATCCTGACTAGTTTTAGGCTGCAATAAAGTGTTCATAGTTACATAACCAGCAATGCCAATATTTTAATGGGCTAGCTTGTTTTCAAGCCACATGCAGAGCACCAGTTTGAAAATAAATTTACTCCAAAAGAAATGAGAACCCCAACCTCTTGACAGCCCCCACCCCATTGAATTCTTAGATCTGCAGGTGAAGGGTTAAATGTTTATGCACAGGCCTTGTCGTACTCAAGGTTTGATGTCACAACACACCACATTGATGATCATTCGAAGGACTGATAACGCTGCATAAAAATAATTAAATGTTTCTTGGGCACATTTCGCTTAAAAGTGAGAAGATGGTAGGACTTTATCTTTACTTTTTACTAGAAATATGATGTGTGAGGAAACATTTTATCTTTATTATCAGAAGTAGAGTATGGAGGAGTGATAGCATACACAACCAAATAGTAGTCGTTTTCACAGAGAAGTATATTTGGTTGACAAATGGATGTTTGGTTTGCCAGTGGTGATGAGGATAATCAAAAATATATTTTTCTAAATGACAATAAAAAGCTGTTATGTGCACCAAAAAATGAGACATGCCCATGTAACATTTATCATTTTTTAAATTCAGTCTCAGTTTTTGCATGCAAACTCAGCAAATAGCCTGCTGTAGCATTTGTTGTTATATGTACATTTTAATATGTTTATGCTATGACGGATGGATATATTACAATCTTAGTGTATCATGAAAAATATATATAAACGAATCCAATGTAACAATTGTTGTTTTACAGCATTTTTATCATATCAATCTTTTGTATCACTTTAAACAATGAAATACAAAACATTTGAACATAGGTTTAACAATATGGTTATGCGAGAGATAAACTTTTTAGTGCTTATGTGTCTATACATATCAATAATTGTGTTACAACCTTGATTAAAATTGATTTTTACAACACGAGTATATCAGTATCATTTAAGAACTATACAGATATCACATTCAAAATTAGCTGTCATTACAAGTGTCTTAGACAATTACATAATCATCAAGTTACAAATTACAATGTCCAAAGCAAGTCTTTTTGGCTCAAAATGAAAAGTATTATCTGCCTGACAGAAAGTGTCTTAACTAGTTTTTAGTTTTAAAAAGTTAAAATAAACTTCATTGATTACATAATTAATATTTCAAATATATGTAAATATTTGAAGAGTCAATCACAACTTTACAAGGTACAATTTGTTCAAAATAAATCATCACCATTTAAAATGAAAGGATATATATCACAATGATAAAATAGAATGATAAATTGAACTGGCCTTTCTTTATCTTCACAGTTACAGTAAAATCTTCTTTTTCTATCATTTTTATTAAAAATGGTCTCCTATTACCAGAAACCAAACTTTACATATCAAAATTTTTTAAGGTTGTGTAAGATCTGCCTGAATGAAGATATTCACGGGCAGGTTGTCAACATATATTAGAAGTTTCTGTCCCTACCATTTTTGTTACAGAAAACATACGGGGCATAGGAAAACAATCTACTTTTGTTAATTCAGATTGCTGATATCAATGCTAAATCATAATCTACTTCACAATGAATAGAATATCATAACCAAGACATAAATATTGTACACCAGAATGTAGAGACAGACATTGCATATCTAAATTCACTCTCTGTGGTGCCATTTTCCATGAAAATATGGGAATATTGTTAACCTTTACTTCGATCTCCATTGAGTTTGCTGAAATCAATGTAAAATCTAAGCTGAATAAAGATTTGTCTTCAAGTTAGACGATCATTAGGAAACAGACGCATACATGGAAATAGAGGTTTATCAATGATGGAAAAGTCTGTCTCTTTGTCATTCTTGTTCATGTTGCTGCAGTCAACTTTGTCATTCACAAATGGTCTTGTTTTAATGAGTGATGGTTCTTTCTGAAAATTAGCGTTGTGATCAGTTCACTACAGTGACAATAAACATGGTTTCTCTTTAAAAAAACAGACGATAGTGTATGCTAATGACTTCAATATAATTTTGGAAACTTATTCACTCTGTGTGACTTTAAGGGAATACGGAAGCTGCATAGGAAAAGAAATTGCTTTTGTTTATTCATTTAGGATTTATGAAATCGATGCATAATCTCAGCTTGTTTCAAACTAACCAATACTGTCATTATTACATCTTCGCTAATATTTATAGGAAGCATCAATTTCCATTCTGTCAGGTTAAAGGCAAAAGGAAACCATTAAAAATCTCAATTTATGCCAGATACTTAATCTTAAAATATTATTGTAAGAAGCATGGCTATGATCCAGCAGCACTCTGAGAGACAAACATTGTGTGCTGGACGTGACTCTCCATGTGCCTTCCTTATCGGTCCAAATCAAGGGAAAATAGTCTAGGTTTGAAACTCTATTTAGTTCACGGAAATCCATGCAAAATCTCAGCTGATTCCAGTTTCCCCGAAATAATTAGCAGAATACATCTTCCCTCCTCTCCTGTCGTAGTTAGTAGAGCTATGGTATAGCTGCATGCAGGGATTTAAGCAGAGGCCGGGTTTGTCCACACACGTTGCACACTGGAAACGACTGTCTCTCCTTCTGCCTCTCGCATAACATACACGACATCTTTTCCGGGCTCTTGGTGTCCGCTCTGTGGGAGGCACTTCTTCAATCATGTGATCCTCTCCCGTTATCACCTCTTTCACAAACACACGCATGTCCCTTAAATCTTCTGGGTTCTGAAATAGATGAAAATAGAACTGAATAATCTTTATCAGCCTCTTATCTCTTTAAAGTGCAGAAATACTTAGCCCAAAGGAAGAAAATTGTTTGTAATGAAAAATTTGTTTGACTGAAGTTTAACTTGTTTCAAGCAATGGGCATATGTCAAAAATAGTTACTAATAGCTGTCATTGATAATTAGATTAACTCTTAAATACTTCTGAATTACTAAAATATTTTAATTCATAATCATTTGTACTTGTGACATTTAAAATTTTAAGTAAACCGAAATGAAAAATCTTCAACTAATCAAACATGTTGATTACACATAAAAATAATCATTTGAATAATATAACATGACTATGAAATGTAAAATTTAAATTTGTTAATTTGTCACTGTTAACATGTTTTATTGAAAAGCAAAGCAGAATATAAATTCAAACAAAGCTATAAACTGGCAGAGAAGAAAGGATGTTTGTGAGATTATTGATGACAAGAAAAATGACCCAAAATTAACAACTTCACAAAGACTTGAAAAAAGTAGAACAAAGATGTTTTGATAAAGGTTTCAAATTAAAAAAAAATTACCAATGAAAATAAATTCAAAATCATGCACACAGCAAAGGGGTAACGGGTAGAGTATGAATATAAAGGGAACTGATGTTCGTTATAATTAGCAAAACATTTTCCAAACCAACATGCAAATTTTGAGAAATCTGAAAAAGGAAATAAAGAAAAAGATTCTCTTCAGACATATCCCACAGACTGACAATGAAATACTTTAGAAATACTATTGGTTAATTTTATGCTTGATATAGAAATAGATGCCGTTCTAAAAAGAAATTGTAATGCTTAACAAATCTTAAAGATATTTTTATTTGATCTTTAGGTTTATGAAATGACCAGAAATTAAAGTGACTAATAATTTAAAGTTTTTGAAATACGAAAAAAATAATATAAAAGGTTGACGCACCTTCTCGACAATGAAGCTATCAATAATCAATAATAAATCAAACCTAAATTGATAATCAGAGACTGTAATACATGCATGCAACTTAACTTGAAAAATAAAGATATGTTGAATTTGTGATCTATTGAAATGAATTGTTTACTTATGGTGTAAAACTTGTTGAATGTTAAACGGTCAGATTAAAAAAAAGTAGATATTGTTGAATGTTTCATTAGATCAATCTTTGTTTATCTTGAATTTGATGCATTTCAGAGTAGACAAACTAAAATTGTATTGAATATCAATCAGATTGAATGTCAAATGTAAATGTCAAAGAAGTTGAATGTTGTATTTGAATGTTGAATGTTGAATGTAGGGGAGAGGACTCCTACTCACCTGCTGTGGGATATGTCAGAGAGGAAACCAGAAACTCGCGATCGATCACCTCGGCTGCTAAACACCAGCAAAACTTCTCCAATACACAACAATAATGACGTAGCAATCACTTAGGTTTACATTTACAGACCTTAGCTAGTTGCAGCATGCAAACAGCTAGAGCTTCCACAGGTACTCGAGCACAAGTTTGGTTAAGCTTGACTAAGGTAAATTTTCTTTGACTCAAAGACTCAACAAGAGGAGATTATTGTTATCTATAAAAGTAATTTTAGACTCTTTGTCTATGATATGTGAAGTACTATGACCAACATTATCATGTCAAGACATCAATGCAAAAATATACTGTTTATGACTAAATTTAATTCATTATATATATTGGCTGAATGAAAATGACATGAACTCATACGTAACGATAAGAATTTCGGGCACTCAGGTCAGAGTTGAGTCTGACCCCTCGAGTACTTGAGTCTAATTTCTTTGATCCGTGGAAGCTCTACACACAACATTGGAAGGCGATGGAAACATTCTTCCTAGCAAATATCTCTAAAGGTATGAGAAGCCAATGCCAGTGAAGAACTAGGTCAATGGTCAATGGTCAAGAGCTTTTGGGAGTAAATGTAAGTGAGGACTCAAGATTCAAAAGCAGTGAAGACTGAGGGAGTGGTAAATGGATTGATGGATTACTGAAGCTTATGGTCATGGTAAATGGATTTATTAATTACATCTATCTGAACTTCAAAGGAACAAATTTGAAATTAAAAAACATGAAATCTATTAACTTGGATGACAGCAAAGATATTGCAGATTTCAGCTTTTGGTGATTTTGGAAAAAAAAAGTCTCTTGTAAACACATTTAGATTAAATGACTTGTTTCCATCATCAGAAATTGTCACCTTTGTCATCAACACATTCATGGTTATAGATTATGGTTATTGCATCCCAACAATCTGGTTGATATGTGTAACTAGTTCTTTAGCAACAACTAAACACTTCTAATGTTTAATCTTATTTCTTTCAAAATCAGTACATATGTAAGATAAATTCAGTATCTTTTTGGAAACTTAACCAACATGCAACTAATGGGGTTGCTGTTAGACCATTGTGGAGAGGAAAACTCCTGATAGAATGGTTTACATCATAGTAGAGTTGAATTTTTAAAACTGTTATTCAACTGAACTCGGTCAATTTTCATCAGAGTGAAATCTTCAAATCTTCGGAACAGAACATTCACTCAACAAGAATTAATCCATAAAGGTATCCACCAGTATTTACTAAATTGGTGTCATCCAGTTGACAAAGAAAGGTACACTGTGACTGAAAAGACATAGTATGTTCAAAACAGTACAAATCATTTTAAAATCTTGTGTCTACAAAGTTGCACAGTGTAGCCTTCACACTTCAATGAAGAGTAATTCCTAATGATATTGGATCCTAATTCAAAAGTAAACACTTTGACCTCAATTTCTTCCAATATAGATTCCAAATTTGAATTTACACTGTTAGTTTCACCCGACCAGATTCTTATAATTATAATACCATACAAGTCTACTAGAAGAGCCATCTATTGACAGACACGATTTGAAAGCATGGGATGTTTCTATATTGCAATTCATTGTGATAAAGAAAAGCACAGTGCAATATGTTATATGATATATTGGTACTTTTGCAAAAAATTTGATTTTCCATTCTCCCTTGACTTAATAACAATGATCAATTCTCTACTCTCTATCGTTTTGGAAAGAGATAATTCAGTGATTGTTTTTAACTTAATAAACGTTTGCACCATTTTCACTTGGCGCATTCACATTTTTTAAAACAAATTTCAGTAAAATCACGTTTTCTTGGGTTGTGTTTTTCTGCAATTGAAATACTAATTGTTAATTTCAAAATGTACGATATATTGGATATTTTCAGAGGTGTGTACATGTTTGTATCATGCTGTGATTGTATTGTTGTATACAGATACCAATAATACTAAAATCTATCTAGTTACTGTCATGTCAATCTCATCCAGTGTGGGTCAGAAAATATTTGTAATAAAGTGGCCATGTAGCCTTATAGAGGCTTAACTTCATTGATAGAATGGAGTAAATCAAATTTCAAACAAAAAGAAAAATTGTGGCTTCAACAATTCAGAATGCCCTTCATTATCAGAAATTATAATTTTATAATTTTATTTTCATCAAAATAACAAGCAGATCATTGATCATGAACTCTGCTGAAGGTGAAGGAGAAATGTGGTAAACGCAATGATTTTGTAATAAAAGAAACTGTGACAGCTAAACTCCATAAGGTATTTTAGAAGGTTCTGATATGAAATCTAAATGACTAGCAATTATGATAAGAGTAGTGTTACCACCTTTCACTTGTTTTCAATGGAAATACACACTATATCTTCCATGGAAATACACACTATTTCTTCCATGGAAATACACACAATTTCTTGCATGCGAATACACACTATTTCTTCCATGCAAATGCACACTATTTTTTTGTCCAGAAGCACTGTTTTTGTATGGCAAATTAAGATTGCAAATTGCAAAATCGACAAGCTGTCTTTATTCTGAGTTTAAAAAATCTATTTGGTCAGCAGTGAAACAATTTAGATCATTTGGATTCCATCAAAAGGTAATCTATCTAGCTTCGACTTTTTGTGTCTTTCTGCCGTATACTCCATGTTTTCGCTATAGAAACAAGTTTTTCCCTGCATTAAATCCCTTCATAAAACACTATCATATTGTTATTGTTTTGTTGAACCCATACAGTATTACAATGATCTTTTTGTCTCATATGTACATAGCCTGTGAATGTGCTTCTTGGCAAAATCAATTAAGAAAACAGGAACATTATTTATCTCCATAATTACAATAGGGTTCCTGCAACCCTGGGTCAAAGTCGGTTCATGTGACAGGGATGTCTGAAATAAAAGGTTGATAAAAAACTACAAGAAGGATTCTGTACAGATTTATTTCAAACATATCAACAAACGTTTAAAATGCAGAGGTAAAGATTGAACAAATTATCAAAAAATAAGATTGGATTTCATTCAAACATGCCATTGCTTAATTGTGTGACCAAACAAAAAAACTAAATGGCACAATTGGCACAGAAATGTACTGCTATTAATTCATTCATTGTAGAAATTCATAAATATAATACGAACCTGACATGACAAAATATATATAAATCAATAAAGGCAAAAATAAAACCAAATGTGAAAGGTAAAAACTCTCCAGTGGCTATAAAAAAAGTTATCATTAATCAATCAAATTCATGCTGCAAGCTTATCTGTCAAGGTAAAATTGAGGCACAAAACTTTAAAGCGTGACAATGATATTGATTATAGCCATCACATTCGCAAATTATCCTATCATAAAGGCTTTTCCAACAACAGATCAATTACAAAAGTACTGTCTTGTCTTTGAAAAGATCGCACTTAAGAATGTTTTTATCTACAAATGTAAGTTATAAGTCTTACCAGACTGAAATCAAAATAAAAAGTGAAATTAATGCCATAAGCAAAGTTATCTTAGCACTAAGATAGTCAAAAGCCAATGTTATTACATATCAGTTACCATTATCTTAGCACAACAGTGATGTGGTAAGCTGTAAGTACAACAGAGCTGAGGTCAAGGTCTGGTTGTGGTAGATGCTAAAGGCTTCATTGAATCAGAAACACCAATAATCTGTCTAAAGCAATTTGCAGTTAACAATGGATAGGGCAGTTCCTAATTTAAGAATACTGCATTGGTAGATATCAATACAAACATCAAATGCTACATGTATATGAGGTTTTCATCTGACTTTATTGAGGTGACAGGTGACAACATCAAAGTCATCTTCATCCAGCATCCAATACTGCTCCACTTAAGTCGATCATCTAGAATCAATGTTAACCCCTTTCCAACTTTCCATGACATCACACTACTTTTGAGTTCAGCTGGTCAATCAAAGTCTTCATCAAAGTTAATCATCATCTTCATCAATATCTTTAATGGCATAACATCACTCTCAAGACTGCAAGGTGGCTGTAAACATCAAGTGATAATCAAAATCTTGATCCATAGTTCAACGGGAGAAAGCTCTATCCAGAGACTGCTGGATGGCTTCAAACATCAAGCATCATTATCAATCTCATCCAGAGTTCATTGACATGCTAACATCACTTTTCAAGTTTCATCCAGACACTGATCAATGAGCTCTTAATCCATCATGCAATGCCATGACAACACTGTCAAGTTCTACCCTCAGATTACCTCATTGAGAGAGTTCAGACATCAGATATCATTCTCAGTCTTCAACCAGGCATTCATGGACAAGATGACTCCATCCTGGGCCCTAGGAAGGTCCTGCTCAATGACTTGGATGTCCCGTTGATCATGGTAGATCTGCATACACGGGTGGGCACACAGACCTGGTCGCTCGGGACAGACGCCACACTGGTACCGGGACTCTTTCCTTCGTCTCCCTTGGGAGTAGCAGATCCGACAGCGCTTTTGAGGCTTCTGCTTCTTAAAGGTTGGAGGAATCATTTCCAGGAAGTGACCCCTGGGTCCTGGGTCAAGGTCACTATTGGAGTCGTCCTCAACTTCTTCCCAATCCTTCTCTGATATTACCTGGAAGTAGAATGAAGACTCTTAAATTAATTGGTACCACAGTGATGTAATGTTTGTGACTTTAAATTTCAATATATTCGTTATTGTTCAATTAAGCAAATTTACTTCAAGTCAAATTTGATAAAGCAAAATAATTAACAGTTTGAGGAAGACAAATATGTGAGTATGTACTCAGATAGAACTTATTAAGGCTTTGATATTTAGAATTTTACGAAAAATACTGAATTATTTTACTTACCAAATAAGTTTCCTTCCAACTTGCTGATACATGAATCTTGAAATGAAGTTCCAAATTTCTATTTAACACTTTTTGAAAAAGTATACACTCACATATAAGTCTCTTATAAACTTTTGGTTAAATCTTGGGTCTTATGAAAGAAAAGTACAATAAAGATGACTTACAAGCGAGTATATACTACGAATTAGTTTTTCAATTTTCAATCATCTCTCTTTTTGGTGAAAGGTATCAAATTTAGCAGTTTATCTGGACTTGAAAAGTTGTCTGCCATTTTGAAATGGTGTTTATGGTACAAGGCTTTTGGTGAAGGGGCTATTGCAAACACAAGTATGTTGGGAACAAAATAAATACAGAACACTACAGCAATTATCATGATGTGATTGAAATGAAATCAAGAACACAAACATCTAGAACAAGTTTTTTTATTTGTAGGGGTAAACCCATAATTCAAATGAAAATTGAATCACTATGTTCATAAACAAAAGATAAACAATCATTTTCAAAAACAAAAACTTTTAGTGTAAGTGGTGACTAAAGATATACTTGTAAAATTTGTCCCTTTCAACTCATGAATAAACACTGAATAATGCAGTGATGTACATATATAAGCAGTGTATGAAATAAAGTCTGCACAAACTTGTACCTTTTGCTCTCCGCTGGTAACTTTTTTAGTCTTTCTTTTAAAATTGTCGATAAATGAGACAGACTTATTCATCTGGGCTGGATAATTTTTAAAGCTTATTTCATACAAAGGGAGTTTTTAGGAAAAAAAGTTTTATGATATTGTCTCTTCTGGGATACAAACTCGATCCCTCTGGGAGTTTCATGAGCACAACAGTCTGAGAACTATCTGTGTAAACCATTCATTATACATAATTGCTGCCAACCTGCTTTTTAAATCTTAAATTGATGATGTGATTGATCTGCTAATGACTTGGTTTTGTCTGCACTTAATTGCTAACTGAACATGTGCACATACGAATTAGCATCAGACAACGTGGAGAGGAAACCACCAAATATCTATCTCAGTAGATGCCGTATCTTGAATTATTTATTTCTTGGAATGCGGTCAATTTTTATCAGACTGCATGTGACATGAGAACAATTTGTTTCAATTTTGTTACATTAATGAACAAGAACTTATGTAAGTGAAACGATAAACCCATCAAAACTCCAGGAGGTCAAGAGGGACAATTTGAGTATTGTCCTGTAAGAACACTTTTTGTCACATATGGTCTGGACACTGTTGAAGATTAAATGTTTTAATTGAGGCAGAGAAATACAAATATTCATTATGGAATTATTGGTAATCATCTAAGTGCTACAACCAACCTTTTTTGGTAACATAAAACTGAAGAGTTAAGGTTAATATATTGGACTCAACAATACTGGAGAGTAAACATTATCAGATTGATGAAAACATACAATTATGTAACTTGAACCTACCCAATTAAACATCCATACTGTAGGTTAAAATTTTAACAAAATCCAGAACTAGACAAAAAGTCCATTACTTACTCATAACCTTGTGGACATACAGGGATATCATACACAAAGAAACTGATTTTTAGAACCCATCTACTAAAATTGTAAATAAATCATTACATCAAATTAAAATTTGCACAACAAATAAAAATACTTTTTCAAGAAATGTCTCAAAATCTTTGACAAAATAAATACTACTGAATTCATTATTGATTATAGAAGAGATCATTCAAGGTCTGGAACAGAAAGGGATCTCCAGGATGGTTCCTGGTGACATGGACCCGCAGATGGCTTGGTCTAGTAAAGGTCTTCCGACACTCCTGTACTGGACAAATAAAATGTCTCGCGTTGACACCATGTTCATGAATTCTCTTCACATGTTCCACCAAATTACACTTCAACGTAAATATTTTCCCGCACTGTTCACATTCAAATCCACGTCCATGTTTATGTTTTCGATGTGCAGAGAAATCTTTTTCAGTCAGAAAGATCAGAGCACAACTCTGGCAGACAAAGGATTCCATCCTGTGGACTGAGGCAATGTGAGACATGATAATAGCTTCCTCTGGATGAGAGTATGGGCACAGAGAGCAGTTGTAGGGAGGAGCAGGCCCCCTCCTTTCAGAAGCTATTTGATTGGCTGGAGAGCTTGCAATTTGACTGGATGGATTCAAAATCATTGATTGATCAGTTGCACTCAAAAAACTTGGTTGATTTGTAGAGGTCAGTATCACTGGATGATTGAAAGAGTTTGGAAACCTCGTATGATTTGATGCAGTGAGATTCCTTGATTGGTGGGTTGAAGACTCCAAATGATTCCGTTGATGAGCCGAAGAGTTTAAAAGCCGTGGTTGATTGAATGGAGGCCTTGTTTGAATGAAGCTAGTTGAAGGATTGAAAGTGTCATGATGTCTCGCTCTCTGTCCATGCATTTCTGATGGATAACAAGACCGACTGGCATTAGAGTGTGTGCCAGACTGAAAGACTGGCATTTGAACATCTTCAGAGGTCGACATGGTTCTTTGTATGGGAATATTAGGCAATCTTGTTCCTTTTCTCTCACCTGATTTATCCTGTATATCACACTCTGATGGTTTCAGATTTTCACTTTTGATATGTATATTTGATGATAAATGTTTATCCTGTGTTCTAAAATCGGATTGGTCAGATCTGGAGACATGTCTTGACCTTTCCAAGCAGAGATCTCCTCTGTCGTTACCATGACTACGGTTCCTGTATTTAGTCTCTTCTGGCTGAGCTGATCCCACCTCTTCACAAGCTTGAAACAATTCTTTCTTCACAGAAATCTCAGACTCCTGGAACAAAGAAACAAATCTTCATAAAAACACCATTTGAACAAATTGCCAATCAGCTCAGACAAAGGATTTATACACATTGATTACATTTTGTTAAATTATCTAACTTCATAACCTCTCTTGATTAAGAAAAATAATGATTCATTTAGCATGCAAAAGGCCCTTCTCAATCTTAATTGATGTGCTTTTTGATAAGTGTTTCTCTTTTCTTATTATGATCCAAGAAGATAGCTTTGAAATCATTAATATCTCATATCTCAATCTTTTGATAATGTTTCTTTCAAATTCACCTGGGTTCATGTTTGAAATAAAATTATCTCTTTATCAAAAATCAATCTATTTTTGTCCTGCTTGATGACTAAAAGGGACATTACGACTTCAATCCTTTAAATTCAAAAGGGGACATCTTGCCAATTAACGTTGTAAACTCATGACCAAAATTTGAATGAACATTAGAAGCATTAATGTACATTTATACCAGAGTATTACGAGAAAGTTAGCTTTTAAAAGATGCCTCAGGTTTCAATATCGCATATTCACATCATTTGAGTCACTGAATGTCAGAAGGACAATTTTCCCTATCTGCTTGTGGGCTTCAATTAGTATACTAAAGATATAATGTAACCAGGAAATCTGACTTTAGGCAATAATTAGGAGTAAATGGATTAGAGAAGTACTAACGTTTATTTGATAATTAGTTTTTTTTAAATCCTCACCTTTCTCGTCCAAACATCAACCAGCTCCTTTGTTGAACTTCGCCGGAGAAAACGATTATCCTTGCTGTGGCATCATATGACTTATGTCTTATTAATTTCTTGAAATGTAATATCTACATAGTATATCCTTTGTTTGAGCTGACCTGACATGCTGATTTCGTCACACAAAAAAAGAAAAAAGAAAAGAAAACCACTGGACCGATCTCAAAATCTCCTTGACTACAAAAAAGTAAATAAGTAATGATTAGCTGGTTTTTTTTTAATAATTTATGATAATTCTATACAAAGAAGTGGTCACATTTCATCAATGAAATCTCTCAGCTGGATTAACGATAGAAAAAAAACTACTTACACAGTTAAAAACTCAAAGAAAAGTAGTAAAGCCTTAGACATACTTCGGTAACCAAGGTAACATAACTGCTATTTTTTTTAGCTTTATAGTCAACAGAGATTCCATTTTTGAGGTTTGGTATCATAAGTGAAAGTGGGAAGTATTCAACTCTGTGTTTTCTTATTTCATGGAGATAACTCAAACTAGGTTTACGATCAAGCTGCCGAGAGAAGTGTGTCACATTTGGATTCAAGATAATTCTACGTTTCAAGTTACATGACTCACAAAAGCAGTTGAACACATGGATCGCAAGAAGCCTTTCACCATACAAAAACATTAAACAGTCTCATTCAAATTCAAAATGACAAAATAAAATAAATGCCAATGTAATGGAATTCATAGAGACGATACATAAAACTTGAAATATACGTCTTAAACAAAGCATGAGACACAACGTAATGTGACTCGGAAGAACAAGATCCAAGTCAAAGACTCTAGAAAGGGAATAATAAATATCATGAAATGCAACTATGCTCTTAATGTTTATATCCTTGAGCCATGTTTAAATCTTCTTCTTTTATTATTGCGATCTTTTCTGATATCATTGTATATTCTTGGAAGGATTAAACTTTAATAGAATATGTCAAGTCCTTTTGAATATTTTCTCATTTGTATAATTTTAAACAAATTTTATTTGGAAAGGCAAATTATCCTTATGATATTGCATATTGATTATTATGTTTTGTTCTTTATCAATTATCTTAAACATGACTGAATGCTCAATTTACAGGAATGACAGAAAAAAACCCTCAAATATCACCTAAAAATCTGAGGCATCCAGGCTAAGGTTTTGGCATTCATGAGTATTTTGAAAAAGCCTTACTCAATAATATGACTCTTAAATAAGTGTTTTAGATAGAAACAAGTTTATTTGCTGTATTATATGCATCAAAATATATACTCCAGAAGGTGTGATTTTGGATACATCTATACATAGCTTTAATGTGTAATAAATTCTTGTGATTAAGAATAATAAAACAAAATGATAACGAAAAGACTTCATTATAAATATCTTGGTGAGGCAAGGTGAGCTGGAGTTTAACGCCGCTTTCAAGAGCATTTCACCTTAATCACCTGAGTGTTATTGCAGGGAGAAAGCCCACAACACTATTGTGGCTATTGTGGTGAAACCTTCGAGCCTCAGGTGGAACAAGCGATCCATTTCGAAATATAGACATAACTTCATGTGGTATACAGTAGGCTGGTTTGTGATGAGGGATAAGAAGTGGTAGTTAGAGAATAGGTGGCAATAATGGAAAAGCAAACTATGAAATCAATCTGAAAAGTTTTTTATTGGAAAACAAGGCTCAATGTGCAATGTGAAAGAAGCAAGCAAAAACCAGCGTTATCCATGGAATGAAAAAGATAAACAAAATGTTACATATGAAAATGAAAGGTAGCATATTATGTGACAATGTAAAAGTGTATAAAAGGAAAAACCAGCGAAAATGCATATACAGGATGTATCAAATCCATGACGAGCACGAACATTATGCCAATTATAAAATATCATTAAAATTTGGATTAGCCCATTGAAATGCATTCAGGCAATGGTAAGGATATTCGTGTGTCACATGATACTTTGAAATAAAAGATAAACATGTCATTAAAAGATGTAACAGCATATTCACATTAATTCTCCAAGAGTCAGGCACTCCCCTTTATAAGCAGTGTATCCATATCCTATCTGGTAGACATGATTTCCAATTCCTCTTGAAGTTCAAACTAATTAACCACAATGTTGTCTAACCCTCGACCCAGAATAGAAGAATTACAGATACAAGAGAGAAATTTTCATATGAGTTATAATCTGATTGAAATGGTGTAGCAGAGTCTATGCATTTTCATTGGTTAGAGCAAGGTGCATAAAGAGAGGTAGTGATTTTGAATTGTACTCACATTGAACTTGGCCGCGACATCTTGGGGTACTTTGCCAGGTCTTGGGGTGAACTGGGCATTATAGCCTGTAACAAACATGTGTCATAAGTCAATTGGTCATTGCCAGCGTATAAAATAAGGCCCGTCCGACATCTCAAAACCTGGTAACTTTTCTTTGGGCGGTTGCCTTTTTTTAATTCATCCTTTCTTCAAATCTTCTAAATTACACTTTTTGCATGGCAAGTTTTCCAAATAATTATGAAGAACTAGATTTGTGTGTGTAGTTTACTTTTAAGGAAAACAACAGGTTACTCTAATAGTACTTTGGCAATAAGGGTAAGTTGGGATGATCTTTAAACCTCTTTGGAAGTTTGATTTTTAGTAGAACTTTTAAAAGTAAATTCAGTCCTAAAAGAGCCAAATGTTAGAGAATTAAACAAACATTATTCATACAGGAACTACAGATATTGATATGGGTTTGATTATTAACAATTCCTTATGTCTCTACAAAACATGGTCTGTTCTTAAGCAGCTTTCCTGGAGCAAGACAGTTTACAGAGAAAATATCTGGAAAAACACTTTAAAAGATTGGCTGGATTTGCAGGAAGCATGGAAAAGAGTCTTGTATAATAATACAATGTTTCCGTTATCCTGAAAATTCCGGTCATATATAGTCCCATATCTGTTGATTAAAAGTCCGCAAATAAAGTTTTCTTAAATAATTTCACCAAACAAACTAACATCGAACGATCTAAAACAAAACGATACATTGATAATCTGTTAGGTTTGGTAAACCCCTAAATTGGGAATGTAATCATGAAAAGATATAATCAATTGGATACTTTAAACTGAGTTTATTTTTCTCGGGGCCAATGGTTATCTAAACTGTCTAAGGAAATTCACGCTATTTGTCGACTTATTCTGACACAAACAGGTACTCATTATGATAACTTTAGCTGGATTTACTGTTCTTGGTGACTAGATAAGTTAACTATCCACGGAAATTAACACTATTTTCCGATCAATTCCAATTTCAAACATAAGTCAACTTTCTCCCTACTTTGGAGAGAAAATAGTAACCTAAAACCTAAGTGTTGTAGAGAATGAAAGTTTTATTTATTAATTAGATTTTATATTTTAAAAAAAAGAAAATACACATGTATGGTAGTTATTGTATACCTTCTCATCCTTTATTTGTAGTCAAAATTAACAAATCAAGAAAGCAAGAAAAAAAGGATTTTACTGCTCAAAAGCTTTTATTCAGTCAAAATATATAAACATTTTGATCTTAGACAAACCACAATTCCCTCATAAGCTTCAGCACTATAACAACATCCATGGTGGACAGTATACTATGTACATCATTCAATTAGATAATCAATCTCTTAATGGTAAATAAAAATCATTCGCTTAGATAATCAATCTCTAAATGGTAAACAAAAATCATTCACTTAGATAATCAATCCCTTAATGGTAAACAAAAATCATTCGCTTAGAAAATCAATCTCTAAATGGTAAACAAAAATCATTCGCTTAGATAATCAATCTCTAAATGGTAAACAAAATCATTCACTTAGATAATCAATCTCTTAATGGTAAACAAAATCATTCACTTAGAAAATCAATCTCTAAATGGTAAACAAAAATCATTCGCTTAGATAATCAATCTCTAAATGGTAAACAAAAATCATTCACTTGGATAATCAATCTCTAAATGGTAAACAAAAATCATTCACTTGGATAATCAATCTCTAAATGGTAAACAATGACGAGGAGGAGTATTGCTAAGTCATCAAATCAAGACCCAGCTGCACTTAGCCTTCTTGAGATAAGGGGATCTAAACTCAATGTTAAGAAATTGGCATTAGCACTTACACGTTAAGGATAATTGCGAAAATGGCCCAAAATTCAACTATATGTTTTAGTGGAATCAAAGTTTTTGCATTTGTTTCAAATTGCTAAACATTATATTGTAAAATGTTCAACATAAAACATAAAATTTGATCATTAAATTAATAAAGAAATAATGTTTTCATATTTCAACTAAATGCTCACTGAAGACATTCCTTTGACAACCATTGCATAAATAACAATTTGAACAAAGTCTGAATGAAAAGTCTGGATCTGAACTTCATGTTAAAAGTATGGGATTACAAAGCAACACTAACATGAAAGTGAAGGGACGATTGAGAGAATTGGTCCTTTCAACAGTTTTATCATTGTAATCAATATCAAACTGCATTTACGAATGAAGTTAAAAACGTTTTGCATTAAAACATAAAAATATTATCAATAAATCTCATAACAAAGAGTCTTTTACTTGTTTGATAAAATGCAAACTGAAGACATTCACAGGAAAATGTTTGCATAAAATGATTTAATATCACGCTAAAGCTCAAATTAGAATGATTTTCACATAATGATTTGATTTATGAAAGAAAATGTCAACCGACACTGAAATAATCACACTCTTATTTCCATATTTGATCACTGCTCTAGACATTGTGTCTCTTAATGTTGTTTGTCTAACTTTATAAAGAAACAAATGAATAGCAAAATTAACACTAAACATTTTTTCTAATACAGTTCCTATACTTTCCCTTAAAGGGGCAGTAGCAAGTTTTTTTGACAAATAATGTGATCTCACAAAAACGAATATAAATGTTTCAAATTGTAAGACAAAGTTTTGTAATCAACAGAAGCAGTTATAAAACCAACATACCATAATCTGTTAAACAATACAAATCCATATCCCTACTTCAAATGATTCAAAGGAGTTCACACAAAAATGGCCAATAGTGGGTTTTGCTTGATATTATTATGTCGGAAATATCAAAATTTAAGAATCAATATGTATTTTTATATTCATGGATTTGACATAATGACAGTTTCATACGGCAACGGTAATCTGACTATCCTGGAAAACAACAATATTCTTGAATCATTACACCATTTTATCAACATGAGTAATAGATTTTGTTGACATTCTGCAATTATCTATAACTAATTTCACTTTACTTTGTTTCGTGGGGAGGCTGCAGCAGACTTCAATACTAGGCATATACCAGGCAATATTTTAAATCCTATTACGTAACAACATTGTTTCTTTGCTTTTGATGTTTTACATTTTCTTGTGTTTGTTTCCAGCTTTATGTATCACGTAAAAGAGCTGCGTTCAAATAAGCTATTATAGCTTGTTCGCCAATCTTTGTTTCATTTTTGGAAATAAAAATATTTTTAAACCATATTAGATGAGATGAGTAATGAGATGTTTAGACCTTTTGAAGGTAATGCATTTGGCATAATGGAGAAAATTTCAAGAAATGAATCTTCAACAAATCTTGCTACTGCCCCTCTTATACTTCACTATGACTAGATGCAAAACAAATAGTGATAAAATATTTTTAATTAATGGAAATAATTAAACACATGAACAACTTAAAATTGTCTGACACATATTAGGTAGCCATTTGATATTCTGTATAACACATAACTTTAAATTTATAATAGGAGACAGACAGTTTCTAAAATGGTACAACTACAAAATATTGCATAACTTGTTTGCATGAAAACAATTAACTCAATGAATTATCAAACAATGTCACAAAATATTGAGAAAAAATTATACCGTATTCGACGTGATAAGCGCCCGGGGCGCTTAAAAAATTGGTAAAAGGGGGCGCTAATTAAAACGATAAAAATTGTCCTCAAGTTTAGTCTTGAAAGTGTTTTCTTACGATACACATGTCTTTGAAATATGGTTTTATAACTTTTATCATTTTGGTGGTGGCTGGGGGTCTTGAAATACCCTGTATTCTTCACTTTAGTGGAAGTAAAAGACTTATTGCAAGACTGAAAAACCTTCTTCAATGAATCAGCATGCAAGGTAAGCAATGTTGAGAGGTGGGCGCTAAATCAGGACGCATATTGTTCAGTCAAAAACGTGGTGGGTGGGCGCTTATAGGGGAGTGGGCGGTTATGAAGTCGAATACGGTAATTATTTAAAAGTAAGAAATCATGAGAAAAAAATCATTTAGTTAAATAACAACTAAAGAAACATTATATATCCTCCTTAATATTTACAAAAATTTGAAATTATTTGTAAGAGTGTGCCTCTGCTGTGAAAATCAGTTGTTGATATTCTGACAAAACAAATTTATATTATTTACCACAAAATGTTGACAGCTTGATACTTAATAAACTAAAAAACAACATGGTTTAAGTTTAATACTTTACCAAAATACTGTTTGATAAAATCTGGTTTATTCCTAGTGGTATATTTTGTAAATACTAATGGATATGGTTACAAAATATGTATATATATGAAACCCAAATATTTTTGCACCTTGAAGGTAATAGACATATCAAAAAGCACATTTTTGTTATTTAAAAAAAATATTAAAATTCAAAGCCATGACAAATACTTTCATTTGTTCTTAATGTTTATTTTACGTCATAAAAAAAAATTGGTTAAATGAATAATTTAACAAAGGTTCAACAACAAAAACAAACTGAAAAAAACAGTAGAAATATAGGAGTATGTATTTGCATGTATAAAAATATGACTATCGAAAGCAGTGTATTGAAATGGAAATTTATCTTACATAATAAACAAATAAAACAAAAAATAAACATAATACTCAGGCTAGAATCAGGAAGACCAAGTACCATATAAATGACTAGAAACTGTTTTATTCACAAACTAGATGAGACAGCTTATGTAAGGCTATACAAAAATAATCACTTGTTTAAAACTTGACCTGGGCGTAGAACTTTATTTCGGGACAAATAATGATCTACATGAAAGATATTTTGATTCTTATCAACAGAAACACAGATTGGAAGCTATGCCAGCATACTAACCTGTACAATTAAGTCCGATAGGTTTGTATTTTTGGTTGGCGAATGGAAGATTATTAAATTAAACATTATTCTCAAAAATTATAATTAAAAACCTTTAAGTGCACATGTAAGACTGATGCACCAATGCCAGAGAAATTTTCCTTTTTTCATTTGGCGTAAGAGACCCCAAGACAACCTTCAAAATAACAATCTGCCAACCCTTGGTTCACAGAGTCTGTTTATAAAGCTGTAACATAAATGCCCTTGGACAAGTGTTCAGAGTAAGTGTTTGAGCTTACAGGCAAGTAGGGCTTGTGACTGAAAAATCAACCAACTCTCCCAAAACGTTAATCGTCTATCGTTACTTCAAAATACAAAGACAAGTGTTATTTTTGTGTTCTTTGTGATCATTGAAGATATTTACTGGCCATTCAAATCACACACTCAACAGTAAATTAATGATAATTATCATTAACCATGATGAAAATTTATCATCCCTTTGCTGCATTCGTACAATTTTCATATCAAAGGTGAAGTGAATTTTGTGCTACAAGGATTAACTAAACAGTATTTGTTTTATCTCCGGTATAAAGTTGATAGTCACAGAGTGGGAAAGCAAGGATGAGGTGATTTTTGGTTTAGCGCTTTCAAGAGTATTCCACTAATATCATGGCTGCTAGTGCTATTGCAGCAATAAAGCCTACAAAGCTATTGCCTTGACAGTAAACCTGCAAGCATCGGCTGGAACTAGCAAACCATGGGTGGTACTATGCTGAAATTGAGTGAAGCGTTCCACCCAAACCTTACTGCATGTAGAACAGTTCTCTACTGCAGACAAAGCTGCCGAGCCTCTGGTGGGATTCAAACCCAAACCCAGAGTGGGGAGAAAGTCTGGATCACCATAGTGTCTATCAAGGTGATGAAACCTGTAAGCATAGGAAGGAGTTGGCAAACAATTGTAGAATTTTCTATAAAAATTATCTTATTCTTTTGTCAATCACTTAGTGTGTATATGAACTCGCCTTTTGGATAAGCCAGCTTCCCTCTGGGTCGTTTATGTAGATTGTAAGCTATGGCTCACAGTGTTTCCGTTGTCCGGTAAATACCGGTCATAGTCCGATAAAAAATATGGTTGTCCGGTATTTAAAAAACCTGTCGGACACGATGTCCGATTGAATGAAAAGCTGTCAAACTCATTTCATAAACCTTTATTTGAAAAAAACACTCGTAACATCTAGTAATGCGATACCCCGATCATATTTGTCTGGAAATCCCACTCGCTTCTGTAGCTTGAAATAGAATGCAACGAAGTGCGCATGACATAATCAATCGAATAACTGCAGCTGAATTTATTGACCTCAGTTTCAATGTATGCGTGAAATGTATACGGAAATCATCGACTTATTCCGAATCTTTTACGAATGTAAACACGTTTTTTCGACAATGAAAAAGCAGACGAATCTTTCTTCCTACTTTGGTGGCAAAAACAGTCAATTAAACGAACGAAGGAGAAAATCAGAAGATGACGCAGGTAATATTATTACTAGCAAAAAAATCAGCAAATGAAACATTTATTAGCTACATTTATCTGACCGATAAAAAATGTAAATGTCCGGTATTTTTCAAAGCCGTCGGACATGATGACCGGCTGTCAAAAATACCAGCGGAAACACTGGCTCAGTTCATAGTTTGAATTATAATGTGGAACTGCACCTAAACCTGTTTGCATGAAGAACAATTCTCCCATGTGAAAATTTAGAGAAGCCTTGCTAGATTTGAACCATAATCCACTATCTTTTGCCTCCAAACAAAAAGGAGACAATCTCGGCAAAGGTTTTGCTATCACAAGAACGTCTTCACCTCTGACTGAAATTGAATTAACACCTGCCTGTTGGAGCAGTCAAAATCAATTACATGGTTGGTTCAATGATAAAGAAAAGGACGAATCAGAATTCTTTATGGCAGGTAATTCAAGTCAGAAACATTTACTCTGGTCAATGGGTTAGTGTCGCTTAACACATTAATAGAATAAATAATGAAGTGAAGTCTGACTTATACAAAATAGTTTCTGGTGATGAAAGTCAGTCATTAAAGACTGTAAGTTCTTGCTCCTTGAAATATTACATGAAATGGTAAACACACAAAAATATATATCTCAATATCAGATCTCTATTAAAAAAAAACCCATTGAATTTGTATCATTCGTATTTAACATTATCATGGATAGTAATATAAAGAAAGTTTTATACAACTTTTCGGGACTAAACTTCATTTGACTTGGAATATCAGGATCCTTGTTTATTTCAAACATTGAAATATCAAAGCATGTTTGACAATGCCAGGAACAAGAAACACTCGAATACTTTCATCCTTGTTCAATACTAATCCAAGGTTGTAATACTAACATCACAGTACAAACTACACAAGAGTACAATGACTGGTCCCTTGTCAGTCTAAACTCCAGACTGTTTGGCATCATCTTCATCAACAAAAAATGCAATGCAATAAAAAGAAAAAGAAAGGCATTCTAAAACAAACCACCCATCTAAGACAACATTTGCCCTGAACCAAAACAAACAACAAAAATAAACAGCTAAAATCAACAAAACCCTTCACCCAATAATGTTGAACAAAACATAAAAGTAAAGAATAATACATGATGGAGCTGATCAATCTAACAGTGTATTAAATTTAAAGAAATAAGTTAGACCTGAGAATGCACAATCCTCAACGGATTTACAGAAGAAATACCTTATCTATTTTCAATCCCATATAATTGTTTTGTAAGCCTTGGCACACACTATTTCAGATTTTCTTGCGATGTGTTCTAAAATACTTTGCATTGCATCTTTTCTTCCCAAACTACACACCTATAAAAACTAGTTTGTGACATATTACACTTATTAAAGGTTTGCCATATCTTTATTTGACTTCGAGAGGCCAGAAATGGAAGACTACATAGCTATGTTGATATTGGAAGGGAAGGATGGGAGGAAGAAACTAAAAGGAGATTACGATTTTGCGGACATATTGAATCTCGAAAACGAAGAATGTGTATATGAAAATGTCGGCAGGAAAAATATCAAACAGTATTTCATGGTATATAAAATAGTAGGACTTGAAATTAGGGTTGAAAAAATCATAATATGTAAGCATGATACATATCTTACTTTCCTTCCATGTGGTTTGATAGGAAAAAAACCCTGTGACGTATAGCAAAATATAGCATCAGAAGGGAAACTGGACATTTTGTTTTTGATGTAATGCAGGCGCGTAATTTGTTTTCATTGCATCAGATCAACAGATTGGTTTATATTGTGTGCGGCCTATAGCAAATACATTGTTTGCGTTTTTTCAAAGCATCACATGACACATCACAAGGAAAATCAAGACATAATGTGCCTCAAGCCTTTGGTAGAGTTTAACTGTTATTCAATCCAGTGGTAATACTTCTTGATAAAATAGGGAGGGCTAGACTTTTAGAACCTTGTTTAGCACTAGGATAATCATCAGCCATAAGTCACCTAAAGATCTAGGACCCTCAACATAAGTTCTGCAAAATACTATGTTTCATTTTGTAAATAATTGAAAGAAAATACTGAAACTTTAGAGTATATTCTCATACTAAAGAAAAGGGAATTGCACTCTCGATGAGTTGAAACTAAACAAAATCACATCTCTTTTGTTCTCTGACGTTTTCCTTCCTAATGAAAAGCATTTTGATGAAAAGGGAAATTGTTTGTTGTCATGTTTTCTCACAATTTCTACGAAATCTTCAGAATATCTTCTTCCGGAATGTTATTGCTATCACACAAAATGCAAAAAGAAAGCACAGATTTGACTTTTCTTCTTTTCACTGCATTCTGAATCACAGAAGTAAACGGTAAATTTCTGTGAGTTTGATATGAACCTTTGATTTAGAATACTTTAAACAAACAGTTATTAAATGATCATGTTTCTTGGATGCCCTATTAAGACTTTCTTAGAAATGACAACATTTCGAGCCAAGATTTTCAAAGCAGTAATATCTTAAATGGGACTATTTCTTGTAAATCTGAGACTGTTCCCTCCAAAGAACGGGCAACACAGTGTAATCATTGCTATTGCAGTCCTTGGTTGAACCTCTTGATGAGGCAGCCCTTATCTCGGTGGTATTTGAGAGACGATCGCCACTTGAACAGCCGACCACACATATGACAGCTGTACATTCTAGTCTGAGATTCGTCCTTGACCTCTATTTGATCAGCCATTAGAGTGGCAGATGTGTATGGCAGACATCTTGGATTTTGCTTATTGATGTTGTCTGGCATCTGGAAGGATGATTCTGTGAATTC
Organism: Phorcus lineatus; assembly: GCA_921293015.1. Lineage (NCBI taxonomy): Eukaryota > Metazoa > Mollusca > Gastropoda > Trochida > Trochidae > Phorcus > Phorcus lineatus. The sequence goes on along the minus strand of OV121088.1, from coordinate 4,085,081 downwards.
ACTCTTCAAGTTGGGAGGTAAATTGTGTGATGACAGATGATTTCTGTAAGTCCACAAATTGGAAAAAGCTTTGCCACAAATTTTGCACTTGTATTGGAGCTTGCCCAGATGCTTGGAATCAATATGGAGTTTGAGACCAAGCCTGGACCGGAATGACTTGTTACAGTATGTGCATAGCAGCAAAACTTTGTTTGAGGAGTCGTCCATGTTGGGGGACATGACCATGACTGGGGCTTGTCCTTCGTTACTTTCCACAGGTTTTTGGGGTGAACTTTCCATTTCTGGAAGGAAACATTCAAAGTCTCTCACAACCGAATCAGTCAGTGGGTTAACATTTCTTGCAGAGTTTGAAGGCCTTTGCTCAGAACCTTCTTCGTTTTGATTTGATTTTGACTCGGAGGAAGAGACTGATTCGCCTTTGTACATGGTCACTGGGAGCAGCATGGGTTGTGTCTGGCTGGGACTGGAGTTGATGGGACTAGACGTTGACCAGGTGAACATGTCTGAGGTGGGACTAGATGAGGATGATTTGTCAATGTGCCATGTTCGTAGATGTCTCTTTAGCGCCCCAATTGATGACGTAGAATATGGGCACAATTTACACTTCAGTTTGACTGCGGTGTTCGAGCTTGAGGCTGCATCTGAAATTCAAGAGAAAAATCTTATTATTATCTTAAAACTTCATATGAATTGAAGGTGGTTTGAAAGATGAAATGAGTAACAAATCATGTGACACAATGCTCCAAGTGTACATGATCGTAAAAAGACAGACAGGGGAGAGCATTCCTGTCCTACTTTGCTTTGCAGACCACAAATTTATTTACATTAGGAAATTTATTGAACTTGAAATTTATAAACTAGTTGAATTATCTTTTTTTGCCATGTAAAATAATGATTCAGATATACAAATATATCTGATACAGTGATACATAGTAAAATAAACAAGTTACTGATATATGATATCAATTTACAGTAACAAAAGGTTATTTCTTAATCTTTGGAATGAAAGCAATGATATACAGATGCGAACAGATTAATGAAAGACATTTTCATGAAGGTTTCATTATTTCAAGATGAAATGATTGGTTATAGAGCACGGGAAGGTTTCTGGTTAGGTATGGATGAGAGCGTGAGAGGATAGGGTGGATCAAGAGAAGCAAAGATGGAAATGTTGCTCTCACCTGTCGTCCAATCAGCAGCCACGTTACAAACATCAATCCCGTCACCAACACGTCAACACACAAGCTCGCTACACCGCTAGCAGAACTATTGCTGTACGGAGGTTTATCTTTATTATTCTCAGGTTTGTTTATTACTGTTGAAATTAAAACTTAAGACTATATCAAACTGAAGATTGTGAAATCCTTTTTTTAATATATTTATCATAGTAACTATTTATACATTTATGGTTAAAAGCTTTCTATGCTCAATTACGCTTAGTTTGTCAAAACAGTCGCACATCAGGTGCTACTTCATTTGATCAACTTGTAGCAGTGTAGAATAATGTTCAAATGATCCTTCGGCCTTTCACCTTTCCAATGTTCCAAGATAATTTTCTTTGTATAGCTACTGCCTGGTAACTCACAACTACCTAAAGTATGAAAATATTCAATGGTTATCTCCTCTTGGCACTGTCATTACTGTATACAATGTAATAAGCATCCTTTTCCCCATAACTTTCCCTCTGTGATTAACTGAGCAGTTGCACTGAAAATATGCGTCACAATTAGTCAAGGAGCTGCATTTCAAGTTAGTCTTGCACGTACGTTGGCATGCAAAAACTTCAACGGTCTAACAATTTGTAACATAATAAGGTAGCAGAATGTTATAATTACAATCTTTTGATTTTTTTTCTGAAAATCAATTTAAATAAGGGAACCCTCTTCAATTTTCAACGGCGCTTAAAACTTCAAATATTTTGTTAATTTTAACTCATTACTGACTGGTTATTTTCAGGTATTACAAGGCAAATCCTGTGAAGACAACATGGGGATTCCAGGAGCCCCTGAAAAATATATCCAAATGGTGAAGTATGATTGCCTGATCAGACTTTTAGCTGACCGCTTTAGACTTTAAGTGGCATAGTGTATATTTTATTATTTCATAAAAAATATTATTTGGTTTAAAGGTGTCAAAATATCATGTCTCCTGTTATAAGTTCAAATCTTATTGATCACTTTTTTCATTGACGTTTTACTCTACATCTGCGGAATTTGAAAATACATATCCCTAGCTACAGCATGAATAGTAGTGATATGACTTATCAAACACAAGCAACCCAAATACATCTGTCCGATTGTTTGAAATAGATGACTTTGACAAACTGGCATGTGACAGCAACGTTATAATGTCCAATGTTTTATACAATCTGAACCATTATATTCTTATCATACTGAACCAAAGAGAATAAATTGGTGATTTTAGACAAACGGATTAATATTTATCAATGAAATAATACAAATGACAAAGTATAATTGTTGTATTTGACTCCAAAAACACACTGTCATTTTAACTGACACACTGCTGTTTAAATTCCAATACACTAAATTTATCCAATTCAATCCCAGCCCACACAACTTATTATTATCTTCGTCAGGATTGCAAGGGAGTTAACTCTTTATTGGAAAATTCATTATCAAATCACTAGAATTTCATTTAGTGATATTTCGACAATTCTCCATAAGACAACAGAAAAAGCCTCATCAACACAGATATCAAAATAATATATAAACTGAACGAAAAGAAAAGAAAGATATTTATCAACAATTCACATCAAATTTTATTATGCATAATGAACATTATTGTACATATATTGATCAGTAGATGTCAATCAACAAACAAACTAAGGCAGATAACAAATCATTTTTCAAATTCTTCGCAGAAGCAAGTATCAAGAAACTAAACAGTATAAGTAAACATATGCTAAAGTCAGGTTTGACACCTCAGGATTTGAGGGTTTCTGAGTGATGACATTTATATGACGAGGGGAAACAAATCAGTAATTGAAATTAAAAGTCAAAACAAAAACGTTATTGCATACATTTTCTGCCTGATTAAATGCTTGAAAGACTGGTACGATTATGCCATGATGCTCCCTATTATTGATCAAACTGGTATCAAAGCATTGAGACGTGAACAAAGCAAACTGCAGGTGAGTGTTTCTACATAAATTGATCAGTCTGAATAGCTGAACACAAAGACAGGCAGGAATCCAGTGTCTTATAAAGGCATTTATATACAACAGTCTTTCCTCCAGTAGATGCCAATGGCATCTTGGGAGGATTAATTTCTGATCTTATCACCCGGCCTCTATTTTATCAGACTGTCAAGCCAAACACGTTAATTTGAGACGCTGGCAATAACGTGTTAAACAATTTAATTTCATAATGAACCTACCCAGATTCTTTCTCAGTATCCTCCATGGATTCAGACTCTCTTTGTGACATATTTCTACAAGATGACATATCCCACCAGTCCCCAATAATTCTCATACATTTTTGAAATCATAAATTAGAATTTGTAATAAAACCAAAGAGAAGAGATTCAGAAAGATATGATGAGCAGTTTTAGAGTTCTGCTCCAGATAACCCTGTAGGGAGTCCAATTTCTACTTGTTTTAATGGAAACCAAAACAATTTTTTTTCTGAAAAATCAAAAGGCACCACTTCAGTAAGCAAGCTACAATAGTGCAAGTTTTCTGAAATATATGATGAGCAGTTATAAAACTCTGCTTCGGAAATGGACCTATCCTTAAATAGATTCCAAATTCAGCATTTTCATGAAAACCAAAAAAAATATTTATGTAGAAACCTGAAATTTCAAAAGGCGCCACTTCATTAGGTTTGTAATGCACATGCAAGGTTTCAGAAAGGTTTTGATGAGTGGATTGGGAGTTCAACTCCAGAAACGAAGCAATCCCTGTATAGAGTTTTACATTCAACACATTTCTATGGAAACAAAAATAAACTTTCATAAATGACTTTGGATGGACGCATATACAAACAACAACTATATCCCAGGGTATGAAATACTGGTGGGATAGCAACAGAGCGTTTCATCATAAAAACTGTTTACTCAATTACCTCCCCTTGGTTGCTGGAAGCCAATCAAACTTCTTTGTCACTTTGTCCTTAAAACCTCCCAAAAGCCATCTTACAAACATCTTTGTTCTTGCTTTGAAGAAATGTTTTTGCTATTCAAGCTCTAAGCCTATGCTTTCATTTTAGTTGTTGCATTTTCGAAATCAAATTTCAGAGAATCTACTGAATAGATTGGTTAAACTTCAGGATACCAAGACAATTCAGTCATTTCATATATCATTTATCAGATCGTATCACATATGATATATCAGATCGTATCATATATCATATCTCACCATATCAAGCCTCATTATTCGCTTAAAATTTCTTATCAGTACTCAAGGGCAGGTCATCCAAAAACATTTTTTCATTGTGACACATTAAACGAGTATGAAGGTAAAAGTTAACTACAATTCAGCAAGAATTACAAAATTCATTATTGCAAGCACAGAAAATCTATGGTAACAAGCATCAATAACAATGAAAAGCACTACTTTCAATAGCAACAACTAAAATAATTTCAAAAGTGCGACAACATCAACAACACATTTCTAACATTTGGCACTAATAAGAGAAAATTTGTATGATTTGTAAATGATAACAAATTATAAACTTTCAATGAATAAAACATTACAAATTTAACAAACCAAACAGACAGATTGTAAGGTAAAAGGCACCCATTGTACACATATAGGAAACATGATTTTCATACATCACTGGGCTCACTATACCACTTATAATTTATACATTCATGACTTAAGAAATGAAGCACATTAGGTCATACGTTGAATTTTATTTTATATTTTATATTTTTTAAGTCATTAAAAACATTTAAGACGTAAGTGCAGAATATTGACAAATGCAAAGGTACTTAGAAATTTTAATAATGCAATAACAAAGCTATATTCCGTTCAACTAAGGACTTCTTGTAATTGGTGTAAAAAATCATTTTAAAATAATTATTTTAAAAATTGATTATCTATCGGAAAAATTTGAAACTAACTTTACAAAATAAAACATACATGTAGTTTTACTAAAATATATCAGCAACTAGAGGTGAAATCACCTTTTCAAATCATCACCAAAATAGAACTGACAAGTGTCTTATAATTAATAAGTAAAAATAAATAAATAATTTGGAACTTCCTACTTGGTCCAGTTGTGCCTTTCACATCAATAACAAATGAAATGCATTTTGGTGGTAACAACACAGGCTGCTGTAGGGATACAATAATGACTTTCAATCCCCTTAAATGCAATGCGAGGGGAGGCCAAGAACCAAGACAGCAAACAAATCAGGAGTGTTAGTTTACCCAAAAAGCTTTTTTCATGTTCCATCATAAATAATTTATGACTTCCAATTCTTTTTTTGATCCCAAGAAAATAGGTTTCGGAGCATATCTGTTGAACTAAAATTAATTTGCATTGTAACCTATTTATGATGAACACAATGAAAGACTATGCTAGAACAAACTAAATTGCTAATCCTAATTAATGTATAAGGTATATTTATACATACATCAACAAATCAAACTTGACAATTGACGGAACTCAATAAACCAAAGGCAAACATTCAATCACTGGATTTCTGAGTAAATGTATTGGTGAGAACAAGGCACTGTTAATCTATCAGTTATTGCAGTTTGTCGTCGTTTACACTTCATTGGATTCAGTTGTTTTATTTCGTATGGGCACTCAACAATTATCAAATATAGCAAAAACACATAGTAATTTCCCACTTTATCTCACTACTTAATTTTGACCGACTCAAAATCTCATTTTTTTAATTGTAAGTCCACTTCTATCCCATGAATCCAGTTTGCACTATTCATGTGCATTTTAAATCCTAGATTTGAATTCTTTTTAACAGTATAGATGTAATATATTAGACAAATGTTGTAAGGGATATTTATGTACTTTGAAATTATGAATATTTGTCTATTCACGATTAAATATCCATAAAGAAGATTCCACTATCCCTAAGTGATTTTGAGCAGCACAAAACTTGAAGGGCAGATGAAATGGTAGGGCCAGGCGGTCATGAGTAAAAAAGGTTTTAACATATGGCATTCAATAAAACTTACACTTGCTCAGTCAACCTATACAGACTTAATGTCCCACAACTTCTCAGAGTACAGGCCGTCCATTCCTTATAATAATAGTTCATGTTCTGTTTTACTGAGGAAAAAACTTGAACAGAACATGTCTTCATGTCTTATAATTTCTTGATTTATAATTCAAAAACATCCAATGATTAAAAAAGGCCGAAAAGATCAGCAAAAAAACCCTATAAGGCTTTACATAATTGTGATCACATCCCAGGTCTATTCCTGGTGTGGTTTGAGAGAAGAGATCACAAACACTTATCAATAAACCAAAGGGCTTCTCCTACTGTCATCCAGCCACCGTAATTAGAACAACTAATCAGGGATGGTATTTGAAAGATGGATTAAAACACTTTGTAATGGATGGTAATGTCACCTTAGTAAAAATGTGCAGCAGATATGTTTACAGCCTTTACAAGCTATATTCCGAGTCATATTTACGGTTGATTCCAGGAAAGTTAGCATGGTTGTTTACAAAAGATAAAATATCATCTGTTTATATTTTCACTTAAAATGATGTTGACCACATTAGAAATATTTCTAGTTAAGAATTGTTCATGATTCTTGGGCATGTTAATTGCATAAATAGTCAATTGGATATGAAGTCAATCCCCCACCATATATTACACATAAAGTTTTTAACTAACCTTTTCATAATTTTTCCTGACTCTTAATTCAAAAGAAAATTTGAATAGAGAATAATAATGGCCATGTTTGTGTAAACCAGGTATTTATGTCAAGTCCACACATGATCCCTAGGTCAGTCCACATCTTGTATTTGCAGCGGCAATGATATGGTGGGTGGATTGAGTGGCTACAGTTTAACGTTACACTGTGAGGGTAGTGTGGACAGACCACGGAAAGCTGGATGTATTGCCACAGGTTCTGTCTTCATGGCAGGATCATAACTCTGAACCGTTAACTGAGAAGTTTGGAGGAGAGATCCTGGTTCTGACTTGAGCACAGACAGCATGTCCCGTTCTCGCTTCCTCTGCCGCTCTTTTCGTTTACGTAGGCGGTTCTGGATCCGTATTCGCTCCTTCTTCAAAAGAGCCTGTTCATCATCTCGCTCTTTCAAAATGGCACGTTCCTTCCTGACACGTTCTCGTTCCTTCCACATGTAATTCATCCACTTGACGGGATTGTCATGTTTCAGCTTCTCCCGGTAGCCGAGCGAGGCGATTGCAGAGAAGTGAGGCGGGGGGATAAAATCCACGTACGAGAGTCCTGCAACAGAGAGGCAACTTCAGAGAATGTTCCCCTTTGGATAGCTAGATGGACTAGTCTTCTGTAGACAACTAGTCAGCAAGACAGACTAGTCTTCCACAGAAAGTTATTCAGCTAGATAGACTTGTCTCTTCCATCGAAATGGTCAGCTAAACAGACATGTCTCCTACAGACAACTAGTCAGCAAGGAAGATTAGTCTTCTGCAGACAACTTGACAGATAAGTCAGCTGAGACTATGTTCTTAGGATAGCTAGTTCTCTGCAGATATGTGCTTGGCTTGTCACCTGCAGAAACCTAACCAGACTAGTTCACATAGCAGAAGACATTAACGCTACAGAACAGATGAAAAGTACTAAGGGGACATAACTCTCTGAAATTGCCTTCTGATTAGGACCTGAGCATGATATAACTTCTGCTGTGTAAACTAGTTACCATCAACAGAAAGAGAATCTGCCTATGGACATCTTTCAACAAGAAATTCATTTAATGATACTCATGTTATACTCAACACATCATGTCATGCACATGTTTAATACGATTTGACTACCAAACACCTAGATACACTCATGTTTCCATGTCAGACAAGCAAACCTCTCTTTTCAACTCGCTTGTAGGCAACTTACCCTTAATACAAGCATTTGTAATGAATAAATGTGTCATATATGCATCATAGAGTAAGAAAATTACCCCTGAGATGTTTAGAGAATATGCTTGACATATTTTGGACTAATTGCAGATAGTCTTAGTGATTTTATTTGCTGTGGTTCATGTAGAGGCCTTATTTCAAAAGACTAAATATCCTACAAGAGCCATTCTCTCCCCAAAAAGGTAGGTAGCTCCTTCATAAATTCCTATACAACCTCTGTGTCATTCCAACGGTTTCTCGGGCACGAAATGTAGAACGCTGACTGAATGCAATAAAAGTTACTTGCGCAATCAGCAAAGCCGTTTCTAAAGTTACCATTCAAATTGTCTAAGTTATTTTCGGAAACTGCCTGAAGACCGAGAAACCTTCGTATTAAGACAGACTTGAAGCCATTCTCAGTAGCTACATCCTGCTAAACTCAAGCTGTATCTACATATATTTTATTGCCTACTAGGGTGAACATACAAGAATTTTTTTTTTTTTACCCGCATATCATAGGGAAAAACATCACTTTGTCAATATCTATCTTTTGTATTTTCAATTGATGTACTAAACAGATTGCAAAAGCATTAACTACTCGACCTGAATTCTTAATTTGAACTGTGAAAATGATACCCTTTTGATAGTTTAACAATTATTTTGATGTGAGCTCAGTGAGGACGGAAATCTCACGTAGAGCATAAGGGCAAAAGCTCGCTTGATTTTGATTTTCAGTACATTTACAGACCGTGATAGCGTGGCCTCACGATCCTTTTGAGACAATATGTTATATTTTGACAGGTGCTTGCGCTGTCTGCCGCACAGAGGGGGTTAATGTTAATGTTGTTATGTTTATGATAAGTACACCAAATTAATTCTTAACCTATGCGACCTGAAACTTTCAGGAATTGTTTAAGCGTGGCTTGTGGTCACTTCTCTTTGACATTATTTCCAGACAAAACTACAATGCTGCCCAGAAAACATTGAAAAGTTCACATTTATCATGAAAATAAACATATTCCCTCGAAACCGTACATTGAAATATGCAATTAAAATCATGAAGTTGAAAAATAAACACTTGCTACAGCCAACTTTAATGTTGAGTGAATACTAATCTAAACTGCGATTGACTTGAGTACTAAATGAGGTTTAAACTCATGTACATATTTTGTCATGCCCTGAATATGATTTAATAATAAACTTAACAGTATATGTAATGCACACATAAGAATGTCTGATATTAAAGCAAAACATAAATGATATAAATTCGGGTGGAAATGCATGTGCACTTTGTCCACACTAGCAAATATAAACACGCTGAATATGTGTGACTATAGGTTGCTGGGTTCGCATTTTTGTTACACCTTTAAAGGGGAAGGTAAATCCCTATACACAGAATGGGTGGAGTCAATTTTCCCAGTAAAGAGTGTTTTTTCAGTTGAGATATAGTTGGGTACACTCTTGTCTAGCCAATTATCAAAACAATTACTTTTTATTTAAGAATGATTTTTTGCATCCATGTACACCAGTATTTGAAGAGCACAAAGATGTAATTTCTGAAAAAATACATTTACTCTGTAAAGAGAATTTTAAAAATGATATTCAAATACACCTACCTAAGATTCAAATTTGCCTCTGTATGTGTCATATGATCAGATAAGTGAGTGTTGCCATGGCAGCAGTCTCTGAGTGGCTAAGAACTTTCCATTCATGATATCAATTTCACCCCAGTAGTCCTGTCTTTCCCATGTTAAACAACCCCCCCCCCCCCCCCCCCCCCCCTCCCCACTCCAAGACAGCTGTGACCCCAGCCTGGCCACTGCTGCCTATGGAAATGGGCCACTAGCACTAGAGTAGAGATAATGCTGAACCTTATTTTGTAATGTCACCAATGATATGACAAAACAAGGCACATAGATGTACTTTGTATTAGCTAACAATTATTAAAGGATCATAAGGCCTAAAAGTGTGAAAAATCTGATGCATACATAGCTTGAGAATCCACAACAAACACCAAACAAATATGTAATTATATCAAGGGACTAATACAGGCAAAATATTTAAAATGGGGAATCTTTTTAAAAATAATTTTTATAGGGAAATACAATATCATTCAAGTCATTCTAAGAAAATTTCATCTACATTCATTCACTTATTTGATTTTTGCCCTGAAATCTCATTTTACTGTAGTATATGTGTAGATCTCTCATAGTAAAATTCCCATAACCTTTGACCTCCCTGACTCCAGCGACCGTTAGAAGGCGGGGCACATTGGGTGATAAGATCTCCCCCAGTCTGCTAGTAGCCAATCACTGCTCTTGGAGCCTTAATTGCTTACCCATGGGTAAATCGGGCCTGTTTTACCTTCCCCTTTAATGTTTTGGTGTCAAAAAAATATATTTATGATAATGATGTTCTTTTCATGTTCAATATGGACTAAATTGGCCAAAATCAAACCAACAGCTAAATTGTAATACATAAACATGGAATAAGATGAGGATGTTACAATTAACATTTGTAAAGCTCATGTTCATTGATATACAAAGAATTTCAACCAATGGGCTTAATAGGATTTGAGACAATCTTCAAAAGCAGTATACTACACATAGCATCACTGCATGGCTACACTATTGATGCAATATATTGAAAGTGTCAGATTGCAACCTTGATTAGTGATTTCCAGTGCTACTTAAAGTATGCCATACAAAGCCAAGTCTTAAGAGGAACCTTAGCTTCTTTCTTTTTTTTTTATGAAAGTGAAGCTCTAGTTGTTAAAGTTTTCTGATTTCTAATAGATTTATATCAGATTTAAATCATTTGCTCATCAAAACATATTAAGATGGGATGATTGCAAAAGCCTAGATTTACATGTTGAAAAGAGTTTTGTAATGGTCATTCTATTTTATGATTGTTTACCACCTAGAAAATATGTTTTTTACTTCAACCCCTGCAGTTGGTAATGATAATAATGAGGGCAATTATATTGCGCTGGACTCCTCACTACTAGGGCATGCTCAAAGGGCCACCCACCCTGTTACCCTGGTGTAGAAATTAACATGGCAGAATTGAGAAACTAAGTTTTTTGGTATGTGGCCTTTAAATTTAAATATAACTTCTCCAAAACATCTTTGCTATGTCACATTATTCCCTGTGGATTGTAGTATTGAGATACAAGAAAGTTTCTTACAAATTGTCTTAAATGAACAACAAACCACTAGCATGCTAGAAAAAACATCACATACCTCTGCCAGTATGTCCAGATTGCTGCCTCCTGCCCGGGAATCCACCCCCACCCCCTCCCCCTGGACTGGGCTGTCCACTGGTAGAGGGCACCGGGGAGGAACTGGCAGACATTGTGTGTGGGGTATCCGAGAAGTTCTGGGGAAACACTGGGGACCCGTAACCAGGGAGACCGGCAGTGTTGTGGTGAAGCATGATTGGGTACAGTGCTGAGGAGGGGCTTGTCTCCCCCCTCTCTGTCTCTTCTCCCTCAACAGTGGGACCCTCTGATGCAGGGTCATCTGGACCTGTCCGTGGGAACGCTGCGAGAGAATGAGGATGTATTGAAAGTTTTTGCGTTTTATAGCATAACCGTTATAAATCCAACAATTAATTTCTGTTTAGCACTTCTGGGTGCACTTAATCAAAGGAATCAGGACTTGACACAAAAGATTTCATATTTGATTAGTTACAGGTACAACATATGAATTTAGGATTAAACAAACAAACTGGTGTTAGGACAGAAAACGGGTTACAAACTGACAATACAAACCTTAAATCAATGAGATTACAAAGTACTATTTTGGTTGGTACAATTTAAATGAATATGTATTTAAATATAAAGATAATTGCATTCACAATTATAACCATATACATTGAAGGTCATCTTAAATATAAAGACCAGTGTCCTACTTACAGGTGTCCTGGCCAGTGTCTCGAGTCCCATGAGCCCAATCAAACTGGTCAAAGAGCTGTTCCTCGTCCACCACCTCCTCCTTCACCCTCGTCAGATCAATACCCTCTTCCAGGGAGCCCTCCTGGCCTGGGGGGTCATTCATATGGTCAGGGTGAGGCCTGGACTCCTCAGGGTAGTGTCTCTGGTAAGCCCCAGGGTCAGGGCGGGAGTGGTCAGAGGGGGAGGAGAGTCTGGCCTGGATTTCACTGTCAGAGGGGTAGGCGGGGTTTGGGAGGCTCTGGCGCTCAAGCTCACTGCTGATCCTGCGTGCCAGTTTGGAGGCGGAAGCACCGAGTGTATATTGCGAACGTAACATGGGACTGTCCTTTGGGTCTCGCCTCTCCCCCTCCTGGCTGCGACTAGGTGGAGTGGGGGACGCTGTGGGAGAGTGCTTTGAGGAAACATTGTTCAAATGTCTTTTCCTTCTGGACACATAGTTTTCTGGATTTTGACGACTGGATGAGGAGATAGGTTCTCGGAGGTTTCCCGACAGAGATCCACATTCGGAGCCTGCAGAGAGGGACTGTGAACTTTCCCGTGAGGTCGACCGACCTTGACCTGTGTCAGAATGGAATGTGGAAAGGTCTACACCGGACACATCTTTGGCAACAATAGTTTTGAGGTCGAGGGGTGCATCATTCTGTACAAATGTCCTCACTGGTTTGTGGTTTGGCAGTGCGTGAAAGCTATTGCTAACAAACATGGCTGGCGACTCATCGCCATTTTTGCACACCTGTTCATTGACAATGTAGTCAAACTTCTGCTGACTGTCAACATTGATATAGATATGACCGATGATTTCAATGTTCTTCTGGAAATCAACGTAGCCATGGCAGAGAGCCTGGAGGGATTTCACAAGGGATGCGATAAACTGTGCTGTGGAGTCGTTGTCCGTCATTGTGGTTTACATCATGGATACCAGGGGAGATAATCTTGTTACTGCTGCTGTGGAGTCAACCAAGAATGAATTATATAAGTTGAAACTTCTGTTGTAAAGTTAAACACGATTCTAAGGATCCTCTGCGAGAAAACTTGTCTCAGAGTTCTTTGAGTAAGCCTATGATTTAAACGTTATACTCTTTGATACATCCAAAGGCAACAGTTAATAATGTTTTACATAAATTGAGGTAACACATTGTAAGGTGTCCTCCCGCTCACAGGTCCGAAGATAGCTTGTGTCATTGAAAGAAGGGTTATTTTCAAACATCAAAAAGTTACATACATAAAATGATTTTAACTACATATATTAAAACAAGTAAAAGTCAACGACTGTTGCTTAGATAAGATGACATGAGAAGTTTGTTCAATCTATGTTGCCTGCTTTTAACAGTGCACTCTTATATGTGTTCCAAGTCAAATACTTTGAATTCCTGCTCTCATATATATATTTAGATATATATCTACATCTGTTGTTTCCTTACAAATCTAAGATTTAATATTGTTTAAGATTGACTTGAACACCAAATGGTCCTTTTCGGAATTCATTAAAAGGATTTTTCAATTTTAAGATGACTCCATTTTAAAAAAATTTAAATTGGCTGATAAATAACTAACAGAAGTTTTTCAAACGACTGACTCTTTACTATTGACATTCAAAATGAAAAGGCTCTTGTGAAAACTGTGGACTGGTCATTAAATACAATCTTCAGAATCTGAAGGACTATCTGAACAAACTATGAAAGAATCATTAATAATGTTGAGTAAACCATAAAACCTTCAGGAATTGAACAATATATTTTTAAAAATAAATATTTTGAATATTAATATCTTGATAAATTTCATTGAATCAAATTTTAAGGGGCTTCATAATTTACGAGGGGAGACAACTGCTTATCTTCTGAATAAATCTGCTGTCAAATATTGAATCCTATTATAAATTTCAAATCGTTTACGATTTCATCCATGTAATGCTACAAAGTGGTACGAACTCAATAAGGAGTCGGACGGTAAAAGCCATCATTTTGAAATCTTTCATAAATTCTATTTAAAAGGAATTAAGTTGAGAAATGACGATATTTTGGATTGCCAATTTTGAAAGATGATGTGAGATGGGAGTAAAGCTTGCGAGTGCAACCATAACACAATTTCACGCAACTATGAAATTTTAACTTTAAAACAAAACAGTCTCTTACGGGCAATGCATTTTGTTTCACTGCTTTTCGTCGTTGATAAAGTCTAAAATTCCCCATTTTCGTCAAATTCTTCCAAAGACCCTCCACACAAAAGAGTATCTGTACGGGGACATAACACCGGTCGGCATACTATCAGTCGACAACTACTTTCGTATTTGTTGAACGCAAACGGCCTTCTGACGAATTCCTAATTACTTTTTTTGTCGTTTTAAAATATTTATTTATTTCATATAATTTTTGATAAATTGCATAAGCATACGAATAAATTCATACTTCTCTGCTCATCAAACTTTGAAATATACGATTTTAATCAAATGTTTTACAATGTTTTCTTTATTTGTAATATTTTGGTACACATACCTTCTTTGTGCCAAATATGATATAAAATATTGAATAAATCTTTATCTCAATGTTGAACATGCAAAACATAAACTACTATATACTACTTATAGCTACAAGTTCTATGTTTATAATAGGTATTTGATTGAACAAAAACAATGTTATACAAACAGAAACATGAAAAAAATTATGTGGTAGAAGTTATTGATATGATCGACTGGAATTAGAAAGCTGGGTCATCGAACGGATATTTAGAATTTCGAATAATTTAGAATAATCTTTGTATGGCTATGATATTCCTGATGATTTATATTATTTAACACACAGGGACATATGTATTGTTGTAATAAGTGTATAAATCAACTTTCGTCGACCATCAAGCACCTATTACTATAAAAGAAAAGAACTAAAAGAGTCAAACCCTCATTACAGATATGTGGCGTTTGGTCTGTAATTGATACTTGAGTGAGTGGTTACAAATGCTTATGGCGTGAAGAAACTGACCCAATAGTGACGTCATCGTTTGACCGGAAATACCTTTCGAAAATACATTGCTTCAGAACAGGTGAAAGAGGTCTTAGGGAGCTGAATCAGGAGAGTATGGTGAATGCTTAAGAAGTTGAACCAACAGTCTTGTGTTCGGTATGTGTCTATCATCTCTTTGTCTTTATTGCTTGCCTTAATTGCATTTTAAGTTACGTTTGTATACATTGGTAGCAATCCACCATTAGATTCTCAAATAGTCAATCCTCGAATGCAACCCACAGGGTTCTATTAAAGGTAGTGATTGTTCGTCGAATATGAGTTCTATATTTTGTATACCCGCCTTATATTTACCTTATTCCATAAACCGTGGTTTTTTATTCGAGGTCCGCGGTGTATTCGAAAATATAGGATACTTTGGCAGTCACCTTTAAAGTTCACGTAAAATCCTTTCCCCTTCTTTGGATTGGGGACATCATGTGCTTCCACGGATTCAACTGTTCCTTTGCCTTCGTTATGATATGTTTTTAAAAAACTGTCAGGATCGGATTCAAATAAAGCTAGATCATGTTTTGACCTGATGGTTTCTGAACGCTTTTTATCAGCTTTAAAAAAAAATTACACTCCTTATGAAACCTTTGTCATTTCCAAAGTATCAGTGCTAAAAAAAATTGATTCGCTCCAGGCAAATGTCAACTTCTTCAGCTTTGACAAGTTTGGTAACTCGCCGGTTATTCATTACTTACTCATTGGTTATTTGGTTTGTCTTTGAGCTTCAATGCTTTCCGGCCTAGCTGGAATTAAGCTGACCTCCTTTTGATTATGAATGAGCAACCTCTAACGTTTCAAGCATATCATAGTTTTCGGTGATAACCCTTGTTATGTTTAGATACTTGAAAACATCTCCCGATTCGATATTGTCCATTTTCTGATAAACACAAACGTAACATGATTGAGAAGATCAGTCACAACAAAACACTTTCAGCGAATGAATTGGACCAGTTAAATTTTGATGAAAAGACAATACCTAGATATCTACAGTGGGATAATACATTCATGGCAGTACCATCATATATCCATTTTTCAGTTTTCGAAGAGAACCACCATTCTTGTTGACAACAATACAGGATTTATCTAAGTTTACTTCATTTGAGGCAAAATGTTTGTAGTACATCAAGTTTCTTCTGTAGACCTATCACTGTATCGTCTAAAAGTGTTACGTCGTCTGCAAATAATATTAGAAGTACGTACTCCACGCCATTGTTTACAAATATTCCTCGTAGACCACATGATTGCGTCTCATCTACCATTGATGAAGAAAATGAAAAGAATTGGACTTAGAATGCAACCTTGGCGTAGTCCATATGTGGTCGAGAATATTTCTGTGTGAACATTATTTAATTTTACACAAGCAGATACTTTGTCATACATATTTCTAAGGATTCGTAACAGTTTTCCGTGTACACCTTTGGGAATGAGAGCATATAAAAGCAACAAAATCAAAAGCTTTTCGAAAGTCTATAAAAGCTGCATAAAACCTATGTTTGGGTTTTCTCAAATATTTTTGACATAAGGCTTGTAAACGAACATATTATCAGCTGTCGGATAGCCTGGTCGAAAGCCCGCTTGACATTCATGGACAATTTCATTCAAATACAACTAGACACGTATTCTAGCTTCCAAGATAGAAATGAATAACTTCCCCATATTGTGCACATGCAAAACGCGGTGCCATTGTGGTGTCGCAAACGAGACCCACTACTTACCACTCACCGCTCGTATGTGATTCTGTATGCATCCATTGACCAAGACGAAAGTTCATTTTATAAAATAACCGGAAAAATATTTACATTTAGAACCTGTCGGTGGTCTTTTCCTTATTTCCTAGCTCTCTCGGGAACTTGTGTCGAGGAACAGTTTGTTATCCGAGTTAGATCGTCTTCCTTCACAGTACCAACAACCCTGGAATATCCTACATCTTTGTAATTTTTAGTTAAAAGTGTATTGCCTGGTGTCAGTAATCAGTTTTGTATGTTACACATGGTCTTGCTGCAACAAAGCTTACAACACTCGTAGTGCCGACAAATGACTTCAGTTCTTATGTTTTACCAAATTGTGAAATCAAAAGCAGCTAAATTATCACCCACGTTAACATGTTTCAAGTGGTTTGAGTAATAATCATTAATAGTGGCATAGATGTATCAACATGAATTTCCCAACTTGTTTGTGTGTGTTTCCACAATAATATCCCTATAGAATCGTCTCCAAGTCCATTATTTGAATTCCTCTGTAACCGGATGATATACTGGAGGTGTTGAGATATTTTACGTCCGCTTCACTTTACGATTCCCACAAAATACCAAATAATTTTTTGTAACATATAATGTGGTTTTAAGCGAGTAGATATTTTTGTGTGAAAGCACATTTATACAATTCACTCAACTACATTGAAAATCAAACTAAAAAGGGAATAACTATAATAGAACAAACACACGCTTGTGAATGCAAACCTTTAAGAGCAAATTGCCTTGAATGCCTTTGACAATATCACTTTATTAGCCTGATAACGAATCCACACTGATTATTTGGGTATGTAATCATTAATGAACATAAAATTTAACATAGAAGAGGTTGAATCGAAAAATAAGTGGACTACTCATGGTGCATTAACCTATATAATAATAATAATAATAATAATAATAATAATAATAATAATAATAATAATAATAATAATAATAATGATACTTATATTGCGCTGGACTCCGCACCACGAAGGCCTTCAAGGGGCATGCTCAAAGCGCCACACACATTATTACCCTGGTGTAAGGACAAACACTCCTTTTTTACAATCTCAACTCCTTAGGAGTATATACAGTAGAAATCAGAATGACTTGGTTGTAGGTTTTAGTGAATAGGAATATCTCAGTTTAGAGTCGTCCTGAAGTGAGAGTTAAACGTCAAGCGGCAAAGAATTCCACAAAAGGGAGACAACATGGTGAAAGCTTTTCTTTCCAAATGATGCCAATTTCGCATGGGGGAACAGTCAGAAGGTGTTGGTTAAGAGTTGGTAAATAGAATTGAAGAGTTACTCAGGAGCAAGGTTGTAAAGACCCTTGTAAACCAGGCAAAGAACTAAATAATCAATG
This sequence comes from Phorcus lineatus, assembly GCA_921293015.1. Taxonomy (NCBI): domain Eukaryota; kingdom Metazoa; phylum Mollusca; class Gastropoda; order Trochida; family Trochidae; genus Phorcus; species Phorcus lineatus. The sequence continues at coordinate 4,066,989 of OV121088.1, read as the reverse complement.
CAATATTGCACATGAAGCCAATGTAATGTGATCATATTTACTATCATTAAATAAAAGTAAACAGGTCATTGTGACAAGATACTTCCATCAGTTTACCTTTGGTTATTCAACTTTTCATATATATATATTTTATATATATTTATTTATTTATTTATTTATTTACCTGAGGAATAACAACATGAAAACTGAGTTTCTAGTGCATGATGGCATTTTAAGAAGGTAATTTATATCAATCAAAACTAATGTTTTCTTATAAAAATGTAACACAGTATATCAATTTATTTGAACCTGCATGATGGGTTAAAAGTCAAATGAATATTATTGGCTATATACAATGTAACAATTATTCTTTAGCCCTATAACACAACAATAATCATTGATTCTAATATTGCTTTGTAAAATAAACAAATGAGTTAAAAATGTTCCACAATAAAAAATGGATGAAAACAACACATATAAATTTTTTTTGTTATGACATACATTTATGTTATGTTATACATCAGTTTGACACTTGGATATTGCTAAATAATGGCCATTGTAGTTTTGTTTCCAACAAGATGAAAGTTGTTACCAATCTTTATATACTGTTCGTTTGTATCTTTACACTGTTTATACATACACTGATCATAAGCATATATAGCAAAAAAGCCAATTTTCATTTCCTTCCACTCAGTTCACAATTATAGCATTAGGAATATCACAATCAAAGAATATATATTTATTTTAGGGCTTCCACAGGTACTCTAGTACTTAAGTGAAATTCTAATTTCTCAAGGACTTGACACTGTTTGAGCGTTCTTTATTTAAATAATTTTAGACTGTTTGTCTATGATGTATGATGTAAGATGATCAACATTATCATGTTGAGACATCCCCACCATAAAATATCATACATAAGATACTAGATAATATACAAGTGTATTATAACTAGGATGAACTACAATAACTTGGGACTTGGGTCGAGTCCAGTCTTGCTTCAATACTTGAGTCAAATTTTTGGGACCTGTGAAAGCCCTATTGAACTTTCAGTGCAGTACAGCAAATTTAAACATGAACAAGACATCAATTTGTTATTTATGAATTTGTACAGTTGTAATTATCTTAAATCCGAATGTCAAAGAAGTGATATTTCGTTTGATGAATAGGGAGGGGCAGGGATAGGGCCGATCAAATTTGAAAATCCCAAAAGACCAAATTGTAACAAGAGTGACTTCCTTGAAATTTCCTATTGAAATGAAGATATCAGGAGCAGCACTTAACAATGAAATTTTCATGACATATAACACTCAAATAAAACCTTTTGCTTTGTCAACATGCTAGTGCAGTGGACATGATTTAGCAACCAAAATATTGTTGAAATATTTTGGTAGGTCATTTGTGTGAACTTCTTAAGTTCTAGATGTGCTAGATAGATATAGTTTCATGAAATTCATCGGTGGAAATCAATGATAAATTCAACAAACAATGTAAATCCTTGAATAATTGCCTGTATTTAATATTTATAGGGTTATACTTAAGAAATGTAGACAAAATTTCTCTTATATTTAGATGAACAGGCCAATTTATGCAATAGTCAGATCCACATTGCAAGAGTTCATTTTACAAAATTTGTTATCAAAAAAGTTAAAATACAATATTGCTTTTTTCTAAATCTGGAAAAAAAATGCCCGCAAAGAATAATAATAATAACCTGCCTTGAATAATCATTTTGACAAATCAGTCCTAGAAAATTATATACATATATATAAGGGGATTCCATGATTTATGAAAGGGGGGTACAGAACACAGTCAATGACTCAAACATAATTTTGGAAACTGATTTACAGAAGCCACAAAGACAAATATTGATTGGAAGTGTTAAGTAGGGCATTTAACTAAAATATATATGTAAATTGCAAGCAGAATTTTGACTTCATGACATTTTTTTCATAAAATCTTTGAAAACAAAAAAACATCATAGTTTGGGCATTTTAGCAAAATATTTGCAACTTTAAAGGGGCGATTTGAAATTAACTAAGCATTTATAGTATTTTTTATCTTTTTTCAGCCACAGAAACAATAATTAAACATACTCAGTGTCACTTAAATTTTTCTACAATAATACATATATATATATATATATATATATATATATATATATATATATATATATATATATATATATATATAGTTGTGAGCCCCTGTTCAGAGAATCTTCTTTCTATGTGGCAGACCAGCAGCTGTTATCATCTTCCTCCATATACCAGAGGAATACGAGTATGACATATTTTCATCTGAAAACACAGCCTCCTGGCCTTGACCTTTGATCAATTTGAGGTAAAAGGGAGATGACTGTCCCATCGAGATTTTAGGTCTCAGCGCTTGGTATTGCTTGAAATAGTTCACAAAACACCTGCTTGGATTGTCAGGTTTTGCATACTCTTTTAATGAAAATGCACCATTCACAATTCTTTCGACATATTCTCTTCCATCTGGTCCTTCCTGTAACCTTATGTCGCCCCACTTTAAGTTGATATGTTCCATTGGGCGCCGTATTCCGAAGAATTTGGAAGCCATGAACCACATGGTGTTGAGAAGAGTTTCACAGCTGTGTGACCCCATGACATTACTCTGGAACAAGGTCTCCATGTCATTATCATCAACGGGAATAGGTTTCTGGTGAGTCTTTGTCTTTTCCTCCTCCTCAACCTTCAGCTTGATATAGTCCCGTGAAGTCTTGAATCTCATATCTTTGTTTATTGAGTACGGATAGCCCTGTTCTTTGAGGTACCTGTCAATATACATTTGGACAGTTCTGAAGGAACCAGCCATGATCTGGCCACCATCTTGTTTTCTGGCCTCTCTGAAATAGTCAAGAAACATCTGGTTGAGAACATTGGGCTCTGTAGAGAGCAAATCAATGTCTCGACCTGTTTTGTCAAAGTGGAAGCTTTTGAACCTTTTTACGGCACTTTTCATTACATTCAGAGACCCTGGATTGACTTTCTTCTGTTGACAGGACTCTGGAAGGCGAATAGAATCTGAATGACTTTCAACAAATGTGTGGGAAGGAAAGTCAGCCTGGCTGTCGTCGGCGTCATCGTCCATGAGATCAAGGTCAATCACTTGCTCCAAACTTTCAGGCTCTGTCTTATCCACCACCAGCAACTGTTCCTGAGACTTCCCGATGTCCTGGGATCGATGTATTCCTGATCCTTCATATATTCTTTTCTTGGAATTTCCTGGCAGACAGACAAAGGGTCTTGAGCTGATGTCAGGAGTCGGAAATTGAGATGGCCTTGGTTGGGGACCCACTTCTTCATGTGAGCTTGATCTCTGTCTTGGCCGTGAAAAGTGTTCTTTGTTCAGGTTTTCATTTACATATTCACTTCTTGTGTCCCCATCAGAAAATGTTCTTTGAGGTTTCATTGTTGGTTTGTTGGTCATACAAGCCTTGGTGCAGTAGCTTTCACTGAGGACATGTCCACTGTTCTGCAGCAACTCACTGAGGACGTATCTCTCTTTCTTCATGTTGTCAATCTCCACACTCACGTAACCACTGACCTCCACAAACTGGTTGTAGCTCAGGTAGGTTTGACACAGCTTCTGAAGGTTCTCAACAAAAGATGAGAAGAACTTGACAGAATACTGCTTCTCCATAGCGCCTTGCACATGGAACCTGAAAACATGAAACATTTTAGGATGACAAAAGCAGCATTAACAACAATGATATATTAAGCAACAATAACATTCTCAAACTGCAACTATGCAAATTTCTATCCATACAATCTGGTCAACTTTTCACAACCTTTTCAACATATGATCATGTGAACATGTGGAGTTATAATATAACTGTTTCAAATGTAACACACAATACATTGGATGTAAACACATTGTAAACAAGTTTGGGAAATGAAAAAGAAAAAACAAAAAACACAAAAAAACCCACAAAAAAACCCAATAATGTTGAGTCCAAAAATCTTTTTAAAAAAAAGAGATTGTAAGGGTCATTATTGTCATAAAAAAACTTTTAATGCTGAAGACAAAAGATTTAAAAAAAAGAAAGAATAAGTAAGGTTATAAAGTGATAGAGAATGAAAAGCTCTCGACATGTATCGGTAGCCAAGATGGTAGTTTAATGTAATATTTCAACCGCAGAAAGTACCGGTATAACAATCTGAACACAAAGAAATATTAAGCCAACAAAAAACATTAAGAAAAGATTAACATCTTTATAAACATTTCATGCACATGTCAGACTGACTGCATGATGACCTAACTGATTGCTTTTTGCTTGTCAAGTCCATTCTTATGCTCATTTTGCCTTCAAGACCAGTTTCAGTTGAACATTGCATTAAAATGTTTCAAGGGGGTCAAGAAACGTTTTAGGAATTGGAAGGGATTTTTCAGAATTATTCTAAAAATTGTTTATCTGTTGTTGTCTTTTGTTCCCATTGGTAGATCAAGGGAGGTTCAGACCTCTTTTCGAAAATTAAAATAAAAATCAAGTATAGAATTGGGTCACCACCCCCTTTCAAAATTCCTCAATCCTCCACTGGATACTTGTTTAGAATCTGTCAGTGTTGTTAGAAAATATTGTTGAATAATTAATTGATTGGCCATCTTTCATAAGGGAGACAAACTTTAAAGGACAGTTTGATATAGGATTATTTCATCAAAACAAAATTTATGAAATAAATCTGTTACATGAATATTTTTATGTTAAGAATATGTGATATAATATTAAATAGAAAAAGTTGAAACTGCAGATTATAATTTGGTTGCCCTTTTTTTTTACATGACAAGGATCACACACATTCATTCTAATGGAAATATAGAAGCAAAGTGAAGTGAGAAATAAATATCATTTAAGGATTAATCATAAAGTTGTAAAATGAGAGCTTCTCTAATCTGCTCTCGTTGTCACAGTGCGAATTTAAAAAATGACCGATTCCCATTTGAACCGTCCCTTTGATCATTGTGTGCTAGCCGCTTTTCATTATCAATTAGTCACTATATGACTTAAAGAGCTGCTCCGTGAGTTGTTGTAGTCATATATGCCAAACTTAATCAATGGTGTCATTTGATCGCAAAGAATTGACACAAAGACACATTTTAAAGCTTATTGTTTTTTTACAATGACAATATGAAGGTAGAACGTCGCAATTATGATAAAAAGCAGACAGTTGAGCGCGTCAAATAGTCAAATGTAATTTTGCAGACTTATCTAAAACAGCCAGGAGGGCAGTTAGGAGTTGATAGCATTTGTTAGGTTTTATGGAAGTGATATTTACGCCTCTGTGCATTTGTAAGGCTGTTTTTAGACTTTCATGGAAAAACTAGTATTTGTCATATGTATGTCTTTTGGACAGAAAAAGTTCATATGATTTGATCTTATATCACCACATATGACATTTAGGTTCATATCAAAGGTAATAATATTTTATGAAAAACACGGAGTGGCTCTAAATAGGAGCCTTTTAAGTTAAATACAGTCTAGGTCCTCGTTAAGCAAGTATACATTTGAAATGAAGTGCTTAAATAAAAGATAAATTAGGATGAACGAACGGTGAATAATTAAAATATTTCAAAGACTGAATTTTAGTCTAAGTTTATATTGTCCACTGGCCCATTTACGACAGAGAGATTGAGGAACCGGTGCAAAATAGGCAAGGAAATTGTATCTAAATCTACCGATAACTGTTTTGGTAAGCTAAACGGTACATTGGATATCGTATGTTGTCAATGCAGTTGAGCGTGTAAAAAATGCATACCAATTTGCAGAACGAGTGGACATAGGCTCTGTGTCTAACCTATATTTACAATTCAATCGCATCATCCGCGGTCAATAAGTCGACCTCGAATCCGATGATATACGAGCATTTGCGAAAATCATTAGATACTACTTCTTGTGCGACTTATTATGAATACACAATGGAACTGTTCAGGAATAGTGTTAAAGTTTAAAATTTTATTTGTTTACCTTCTCAGAACTAATAATCATTAACAAAAAGATCATCATAAAAGCGACTTTCTGTTTTTCTATTCAGATGTTATCAAATTTACCAAACAGTTAGAAGATGAATTAAAATTAAAAATAATAATAATGATAATATCTTTGTGATTGATATATGTCCTAAACATTGTTATTAGTAAATGTATACCTAGTCAGATAATGAATAAAGCTCTTCTAATGCAAAGGAGTTTGATTTGAGGGAAAAGTCATGACAATGCATATACAAATGATACATCCTTAATTCGCAATGGAGCTCAACCATTTTACTGGGGAAAAATTTTGTAAGATTTATTTTTTGTTGGGAGGGATACCTAGGTGACATTTCATGTAAAATCAAACATTACAGAAAGATATTTTTTCAGTTTCACATAGAAGCATAAACAAACAAAACATTGGTAGAATATAACAGGAAAATGTGAATCACAAATTAAAAATTAGAAAATACATATCATGTAAAAACGTCACGTTGAAAGGGTTATTGAATACGATGTTCTTACTTTAAGTACTATGTTGCATATTTCGCACTCAAAAAGGATATTTTAAGGGTATATGAGGACAACAAATGCACTCGTTTTAGTTTTCAATAAATGCAATAAAAGCTGTTGATTGGTTTATATAAAATTTGAACGTCCCAAAATAAGACAGAAAATGTGTTTGTACACTCTTTTAGTTTGATATCCATATTTTTGGCAGTAGAGAGTTGGTTTTCAAGTAATGAAACGTAACTATGTTGCAGTAAGAGGTTGATAGGGATTCGAACTTTAAAACACTTTGAAAAAGCTTACTACTTCTGACATTTATCAGAACATACCTTAAGGTGTAACATTATAAAGTTGCATATTTTCCAAAAAATATTAAACGCAAAATTACTCTTACACAAACACTCATTCAGCGAGTCACTCCCATACTTCCCATTATACATCGAACAAATCTACTAACAATAAATGTGCATACACTTACAGGCATTTAATAAAGTTCCACACACCTACACACCCACACACGTTCGCACGCACACACACACGCATACACACATACATACACACATACATACATGCACACATACATACATACATATATACATACATATATACATCTCTACCATTAATATGACACTATTTTCAAAGGTTTGATGTATCCAGAACTCAATTATTCCTTTATACTAAACTAAGTTCCATAAATACACGTAGTGCCCTTTTATTGAAACTGATTAATGAAACATAATGTAAGTCAACACCTTGTAATTGTGGCAGTCCGCAAACCGAATCAGACATGTTTGGGATCACATGCATCTAGCATGACTTATGTGGTGTTCCCAACTATGGACACGCACAAACACGCCTTCTGTAATGGGACACGAATTGACGCAGGTTATCTCCCTTAGGCGGCAGTTACTTACATGAAACCTGCTTGATGGGTGTCTAAGTACAGGTAGGTTGATTAATACTATCCACAATGACCTATGATTGATCTAGTATTGAATAAACACTTGCTGTGCCTCTTCTTGACAATGTGGTAATGCTGTTTAATCAGTCGAGCTTCCATGAGTTACTTATATAAATGCATTGTTTTTGAGATTAAAATATTTCCTTGAACTATGATTTCATGTGGGTTAATTAATATGATTTATGAATATTAAAATTCGAGAGGAATTTGCTTACTGTTTTAAGTAATGTTTTAATCAAGCAAAAGTGAAATTAGACCAAGTACAACTTCATTAGAAGTTTGAGAATGATTAAAGTACTGTGAAAACGAAAGTACAAGTAGGAAGTATTTCCCTGCATGAATGGTGGCGCTTGAACACCCCCGTTTTGTTTGGAAGAACACAGGTCGTTATGCTTGCTCGAATCACAAGTGTTTAACACCAACATTGGAAACCCATGCACCATCTTTGTTGCTTTCTTAAAATATCTGGTGATATGGAAATGAAGACGAAAACCTGAGTGTAATATTAAGTGGACGTGCTGACTTTGATGTAATACAGACAGATGTCCTCGACCTAACATGCTTCAGACAAATAAGTATTTATGATTTTTAAAAATGAAATTTCAAGGCATAAAAAAGTATAAAGAACATCTTATACATCCTGTAACAATTGTATTAATCTAAGAAAATTTGAATGTTCAAAAGAAGTATCGATATTTTATCAAAAGTTAATAAAGATATTACTTTAAGGGAACTTTAACATGATTTTGTTATAAAGATTACTTATTCCAGGAAACCTCTCCTCCAAACATAGCAAAATGTTGGTTGATATGTATATGTGTCCTTAAAACTCATAAAAATCTAATTTGTCTGTTGAACAAATTGCATAGACAAATGTGTTCAACCAGTTTTTGATACATGCATGAGGTGTTTCAGATAAGTCATCTTACATTGCACAAGGTTATTAAGTTTTTGATGGAAAATCACCTATCCTTGTTCCTTTAGAAAGACAACTTGTTTCTCTGAAAATTCTAACTAAAATTGTGTTATCTATGAAAGACACCAAGTGACGTACTGGGCTGTTATTTTGAAATTGAAGTTTATCGTTACGGCAAGTTTAAAATAGATTGCCTTCACTAGCAAATTGGACGAAATAGAAACTAAATCTTGATATCTGTATGATGTTACCTGAAGTCCCTTGGTTAGAAAAATGACTCCTAAGGTATGGTTAAATGATATTATGTTTTTTCATATCTTTTTAAAAGGTTCTCTTATCATACATGTATATTTATTAGCGCTTGAGGTCAAGTCAGAACGACCTTGAAAAAGCCTGAAGGAATTTTTCCCTCGTAAAAACCATTCTGATTTATGACCATGACCTGCTCTATCTTCATGACACGCCTTCAAAAAGCGTCATTCATTAGTTCTTGTTGACTAGGTACATAATCAATTTCCCCTTTTTAATCAATTAATCTTAATATCAGTACTTAATAGGCTTTAGACCTGTAGTACATTTAATGTATACATATAATCACAAATATTGATTTTGAAATACAAAAGGTAACATAAAACATTCAGTTACTAATACATGTTCCTGTACACATATTATGTTAATTGTTGCAGTACAATATGTCAAACTTTGTAAATGGTGTTATTTCATCGTGAAATAGTGTTGTGTCTGAAAAATACCATGTTAATGCTTATCAGCATAGTATATTGCAATAAAATGATGTAAATCGTGATTAGTATGTGAAAACCGGACAATATGGTGCGCCAATGACTCAAACGTAATTTTTTAAACTGCATACCAGTAACATAAAACAAATAGGAAACAAGCCTCACACCGTGGCGAAATTGACAATTTTAAAGATGGGAATGGGTGTTTGGATAAGTATAACTATGCAGTGGATCGCAGACAATCGAGCAAAGTGTAAACGTATCTAAAGCTTATTGTAGGTAGCCGCAAGAGTTTAAGGCTTCGGCAGCAACATCTGAAGGATGAGGAAAAATTGAGAATTCGTGTGTCCATTTCCTTCGCACGGGTATCGAGATGCCATCCTGCCACTTCGTGTCGTCTTTGTATAGCCTTCATTTGTCAATCAGTTCCCAAATACCGTCGTATTATCTTAACTATGATAATGTTCATAGGGAGGAACTTCCAGTACATCACGATGGTCATGTTCACACGAATGACAAGATAGCGACACGGTTGCACCCGCAAATGACACCTTTGCACTGATACTTAGAAACCTTTTAAGCTGCCAATAGTTTTGCAGAGCTACAGAACTCCTATCGACGGTCAAACGATGCCTCCAGATACTACCGCCTTTGCCCATCAAAGTGATACAGAATATCATTTAAGATCTTTTATGTGGCTGACATAAGCGCCAAAATACCTTATGTCCTGGCTAGTTTAAATTGCATCTTTATCTTTAAAGATCCAAAATAATCATATTTTCTTGATTTCAACGATAAGACAAAAGACATATTAATATTTTAGAGCGAAATTCTACGTCCTAATTACGTACATGTTATTCAAATGACCTATTATTCAACTGTATTTCTCCGGTTTTCGAACACAATTAATGATTTATGGCTTTTTTTGTTTTGTTGAGCTGATGAATTATTAAGATGATTATTTTAAGAAATAATTTCTTCTCAATAAAACATCACCATTTATGAAGTCGGAAATCTTTGACTCCACCAACATTTTCTGTGTCCCTTTAAATGCGAATGAGACAAGCATTGAATAGGCCTATACACCCTTCATCTGTAGTCGAGTTGTTTTGGTATCCGATATTGGTGTATATTATTATATTCTATCATTGTCATTACATCCTTGACTAGTGTTTCGAACGAGTTTTTGTGACTTAGCGTGACCAAACATTCAAGGATATAATGACATTATACACTACCTAAATTCCCAGGCAAACCCCATACTTATTTAATTAAACCTCAATTATGAAAAAAGGATACCTAATCGAAGTCACTACTACAACTCTAATTGCAGATAAAGAATGTCTATACCTACAGAGAAATGGGTCACAAACTTGAAGGACGCCTTCTTGGAGTGTCCAGTCTGCTTTGATGCATTCAATCTGAAAGACAGACGTCCCCGTCTTTTACATGAATGCCTCCACGCCTTTTGTACAGGCTGCTTGGACAAACTCATACAGAAGGAAGGAGGGGGACGGCTCACTTGCCCTATCTGCAGACATGTTGCAAAGGTCAAAGGGAAGGCCACTTCTTTTCCTGCAGATCCTGTCCGTAGCAAGTTGGTGGACTTCGTAAAGATGAAGAAGGAGAAGACGGCATTGTGCAGTGATTGTCCAGATGGACATGAAGCAGATTCTAGATGCAAAGAATGTTCCCTTTTCCTATGCAAAGATTGCAGATATGTCCACAAGCGACACAAGATGACCAGCAATCACTCAATCTTTGACTTAGAGCAGGTCCTTGAGCAGCCCCTGAAGCAGCTTTCAACTCCTCACTTCTGTACCAAGCACCCTGACCACAAGCTGGAATTCTTCTGCTCCACTGACGAGTCTCTTTGTTGTTTGTCATGTACAGTGCTGGACCATCAGGGTCACAAATTTGAGAAGATTGAAGAGGCATTGATACCAAGGCGACGAGACCTGGACGTCAGACTCCAAGAAACTAAGAACCATGCTCTTTCTCTACAAGATCAACGCCAAAGGGTTGAAACGAACAAGGCTGCTATTCTCCAGGATAAGATGGCAATGACTTCAGAAATTCAAAAGGAATTTTCCAAACTTGAGAAACAGATGCAAATAAAAAAGCAATCCCTCCTGAAAGAAGTTGAGCAAAACAGCCAAGAGAAAGTGGCGTTTTGTGACAAGAACATTCAAGCCATTGATGAAAGTCTTGCTACATTAGAGTCAACACAAAGTTACATCGCCCAGGCAAATCAGAATTCAGACGCAGTGGAGATGCTACAGATGTTGCCCGCACTGAAACAAAGTTTGGCTGGATCGTCTCACACCAGTTCTGGAGCTGCTGAGCAAACACCTCGTTTTGGGTTTGATCCATGCTTTGTATCAACAGCTGAGAAAATGATTCCTCTGATTGGTCAGCTGAAAGTCCAGAGTGGAGCAGACCAACCATCAGGTTTGTGGATGAGCTTTTTGTAATATACATTTTAAAAACTATTTTATCGAAAAGTAAAGTTAGTATTGTGCATTATATGAGTAAACGTTGTGTGTTATGTGTCTCATAACATTGAGCATGGTCATAAGCATGACACATTTCCTTTTAACATCAATACGTTTCTTCGTAAGACATATCTGTCTTGCAATGGTTAAGCTATTAAAACATTCAACTGTTTTTACTGTGAGATCAGTATAATGCTTATCGTTATTCTTTATGTAGCATCTTCTTTTGCACAGAGTGTGCACCTGGTAATGATCCTGTAACTGTAATCATATCGTGCAAACAAGCCCTGTGTCATATGTTATATTTACTATTTATTGCATTGCTTTTTCAACAGTAATGAAAAACTAGTATTGGTGTAGATGAAGCTTATGCCAGAATCCATGTTTATATGTTATTTACGCCTGTTGTGTTGGCATCCAATCATTCAGAGTGTGTAGGCATGACAAAATAACTTTAATGTTTATCCTTTATAACTTACAATTTACAACTTTATAACTACAAAAGGATCAAGAATTTTTTATGATAAGCTGATTTACAAGAATACAAAACTTAATTTGAAGATTGTGAGTTTGACTGGAATAGTATTTTTAATTCATATAGATATGGATTGAAAGATGTTAAACTGATTGGTTTTCAATACAGATTTCTGCAAAGAATTATTAACACTAAAAAGAATTGTTAAAAATGAATCTTGTCGACAATGATTTATGGAGTTTTTGTAATGATGTTTCTGAGAGCATTGACCATGTATACTGGGACTGCTATGAAACCTCAAAATTTTGGACTGAACTTCAACTTTGGATGAATAACGTTTTAGAAAAAAATATAATGATTTCAAAATACTTGATTTGGTTTGTAACACTATATAGCAATACTCTAATAAATCAAATCATTATCTTTGCAAAGAAATATGTCAATCTATGTAAAATAAAAAAGATGATACCAAAATTAAAAAGCTCTCTGAAGACTTTGAAGGAAATCTTTCTTGTTAAAAGATACATTTTCAAAAGAAACAACAAATTGGAAAATTTCAACAACAAATGGAAACCACTGATACCAGTATTCATAATGTACAACAATCCATATAATTAGATTGATATTTTCATTATGAATGTTTCTTAAATAGTTGTTTTTTTCTTTATGTCCATATATTATGCTCAAACTCTGTAACCTATGGGAACTAATAAAAAAGAAAATAAAAAATTATAATGTTAATTCGACCCCGTTGTTTCTTATTAACGGTAAAGACTGTAATGTTCTGCAGGTGCCCGTGAGTACAGGGACTGTGCAGAGCAGGTGATGTCAGTGTGTCTTGACTCGAGAGACGGGACGGAGTTGAAGAAGAGGATCAACCAGTTACTTGGCCAGCTGGAGCAGCAGGCGGAGCTTGGTTCAACACAGAAGAAATCACAAGCAGAGTAATTGTTTTTATTAAGAATTTCTTTTTTAGTTATTGGTTCTTTTTTGCCTTTTATTAGTTGTATGACAGAATATGATATTCTAGCATAACAATAGTCTGTGTGATTTTGAGAAAAGACCAAAATTTATAAACTTTCAGTGATTAACTGATTGCTGACGATTTAGATGCACAGAAGTAAATGAACTTTGCTTATAAGCTAATACAAAAGATTGGTACAGAATGAAACTAGTTTTACCTTTTTCAAGAAGTAGCTACATCGCGCTGTGAAAAGTCAAAAACTTTATATCATTATTTGATGAAAAGCTGTTACAAACCCTCTTTTTGTTCAATTAGTTTTCACGTGGATTGATTTGAATTTAGTTTGGTTATGCGGAATTTTACTAAGATGTGTTATATGAAAATGTTAAATACTCTGGTTATATTTCGTGTGTTCAGCTTGAAATGATATGTACTAAATAAGAAATTTTACACAGTGTAATAAAGACAATACATTCTTTCATTGATAAATTCGAAATTAAAGCATGAACATGCATATGTATTTAATGTTATAAATTGATAATTAAGAAGAGAAGATATGATTTCAAAGTTAAAAACTTATATGAATTTTGAATCATATTTAAAATCTCAAAGTTCTTGTACTTTTCAAGAGATCCATTGTGAGATTTGAACCCAGTTCTTAAGTGTCAGGCCTAATCCTTCAGAAATTACTGTACCAACACCCACTCTGCAACATTGTTCATGAATTGAATATAGCTTAATATTTTTAATTTGTCCATTAATTTCAAGTTCGAAGATTCTCTAAACTAATTTGTCATTCCCCGGGGATGTTGTTTTACCATTTGACACTTCCTGTAACACGTGATGTATAACAACAAATCTATGTCACTTACAATTCCAATAGTCAGATTAAAGGGTCTTGTATAAGCAGGTCACAGACCAGTCACAAACCAAAACCTGCAAAGACAGGAGACAGAATACCTGGTGAAATGACGTCAAGAGTAATGGAGGGGAGTTGTGCAGGATATTGGTACGTCAACAGCATCGAGATACGCTATCACATCCCTGCAGGTTCTAATTCCATGGTAGGTGTTTGATCTCTCAGCTTTAGATCTTGAAAACCTAACATTTTTGTATTTTCTTATGTGTTCCTTTTGTCTCCTTAAGAAAAAGAATTTTTTAAAATCATATCCGAACAAATGAACATATGAACAAATGAACAAATGAACTTGTTAGTTATTCGATTTTCAAATAATGAATAACTAACTGACTGTTTTGAATAACGAATAACCCCACAACAAAATGAATAACCTTGTATCAAAATTTCATGCAATGTCTACAATTTGTATGAACAAATATAGGATGTACACGCAATGAATAAATAACTGGCAGTTTTGAATATTCAAATAATGAATATCTCACTTGCAGTTTTGAATAATGCATAACTAACTGGTTAGTTATTCGATATGCAAATAATAAATAACTCACTGACTGTTTGGAATAACTTATTTATAACTAACTTGTTAGTTATTTGATAGGCACTTAAAAACTGGACAGACTGAAGCTGGCAAGTTTTTAGTTATTAGTTATTCGTTTTTCAAATAGGATATTGACACTCACTTCAGTTTTATCTTGATGCAATGCAATGCGTATTATGCTTTAAAATTGACCTTTAATTAATAATGGAAAAGTTAAGATAGCTGAATTCGGCTTAGATAAAAAAAAAGTCAGTTGTGCACAAAATGATAAAATGTGGATAGATGGATGGGTGAAATAGTCACGTGTGCAGCTTTTACTGTTACTTCAACTCTTAATTGAAAATAAAGGATATATATATATATAAAGCTATCATGTAACTTAACCGATTAAAAATAAAATGGGTTGAACATTTTTACGGATTGGGATAGCCACTGCCGTTTTCACTCTTCTGTCTGTAAAAAAAAGTTTGAACATTTCCGACATAATTGTTCATGCGGATTTAATGCAACATTTCATTCAGAACAAACTTTGAAACCTGACTGCGTACATGATTGTTAAATAACTTACGATGTTGATTACCTGAGTGCTTATAGTTTGAAACCGGGAGATATGCATCATATTCATATGAATTCTTTTTATGTACGAGATATTGGTGTACACTAATGGTTTTAGTTATTGAGTAATTACTTTTACTATTTTTTACTTTAGAATAAGAGTACATTTCTTTTTTATTGCATGGACAACGTTTGTCTATTTTTTCATGAAGATGCAAGGAATAACATAGAAACGTTATTAATGATATTCTGTCTTATCAATTACTATGATATATAAATATTTCGATTTTAAAAAATGAGCCGTTATAGCGTCTTGCTATGTCTCTTGTCTCTAACTATGACTTCTTGTAGCAGATATCAGACATACATACAGTGATCTATATGATGATTTTTAAGCTATCTATATTTCATATATACATAAAACAGTGTTGATATTTGGTGGTACTTGATTTTCAACACCCACCGCTTATGATATCAATCTAAGAGAAGGGAATAATTTTTAAAATTCATTTCATTTTGTTGGGAATCGCAGCATCTAGACTAAGACAGTGACGTCAACTAAGGAATTTTAAAAAATGATAGTGACACATAAATGTTTACAGGGATCAGCATGCCGTTACGCTTACTTTTTGTTGTACAATGCATTTTCCACATGCACAGAGCGACTTTTACAGGATAAGCCTTTTTAGACTTGTCCCATCTCTCAATATTTAGTAATAAATAATTTAAAGTCTTTTAAGTACACTTTGTTTATTTTCCATATAAATATCACTTGATAGTACCGACATTGAAGCACCTCAGATATGCTTTCGTTTCAGTAATTTGAAACTATGTATGACTTTCTGAAAGGAATGATCGTCCCACTCAAACCGTACGAACTACGATGTCGCCAATACATGTATTCTAATTTTCCATCTGAACACTATACAGCTGCCGATTCGGTCAGTGCAATATCAATTCTTGCACTGCGTATAAGAAATCAGTGAAGTTTTAGATATACCTTAGGAAAGAATATCTCATCATTTGTTCTCACTTCGGAGAGTATTGTAATTTTACTGTTAAACACCTTTAAATTGTCTGAACTAGGGAAATGAATTAAAGTTGCTGCACCAAATTTTATTAAGTCTCTTAAGAAATCCATGTATTGCCTGTAATTTTTTTATATTGAAATTGCTTTGTAAAAAACCTCACTTTGCACTTTATTTTTTGTGTGTGAAACAAGACTTCAACAATCAGGAAGTAATATTTCTTCTAAATTATTTTGACAGATATAAGCTTTACACAGCATGCTAATCGTGGTTCCAGAGATGTGTCTATTAGTGTTAGACTTGTTTGAGAATGATTTTATTGCGGTTTTGATAGAACTTTGTTGTAATACAATATCAGTATCTGAAGCTTCTGTTACCCCCATAAGAGGCGGGTGTATATGAGAGAGAAGTGCTTACTAATGCTGTCTCTAAACATTTGTCTGTAGGGAAATAAATGCAGGCATGGTTAAGAATATTCGGATTTTCAATAAGTAACATGATATGTTATTTTAAGTCTTTGATAAGATATGAAAACAGTACAAGGTACACCAAGAAACTGTATCGGCGTTTGTTTTTATACCTATGATCTCGAACAAGTTTGGCTCTCCTTTCATACAGTCTTATTCAGACACTTACAGAGAGAAAACGGGATACGGATATCAGTAATATCACAATTTATTGCAATTGAACTAAGTAAAACATGCTATTTCAGAGAACATTTGATATCATGCATGGTATGGCACTTTGGTCCTTGACAAACCTACCTTTGTATATACATATATATACATCTTTGTATATTCTGTTAGTTTACGAACTATAAAATCCTCTTGTTACAGAGTGATGGCTCTCCTGAACAACGCTATCGTGAAGTCAATGAAACAGCCTATCTGCCGAACAATGGAGAAGGACAGAAGGTTCTGTCTCTACTGAAGGTGGCCTGGGAGAGAGGACTCACCTACAAGCTGGAGAGGGGAAGTTGGAGATTACAGATCTGGCACAAGACTGATAGGTATCAAGTAGTTTATTCTATATAAGAGTTTATTTGTAGTAAAAATTATATAACTGTTAACTTCCTGTTAAGGTTGTATGAAATTTTAGAAATGCGAATGATTTAACAGAGCAACAAGATATTTTCCCTATATTTTATAAGAAATGGTGATATATACATTAATTAGATTATGTCAGTGTTAGTTTGTTCACAGATTATAATGCTAAATAAGGCCACTGTCATTCGTCTTGGTTCAGGTTTAAATTGTTCCGCATTCTGACAAATACTATAAAATCCAAACCAAATATCACAAAACATTAACATTGAGGTTATAGTCCTCTGTAAAACAGCAATAAAAAAATCGATTAACTCTTTTCCTAATATCCTTTCTTGAAAAACATTTTCTCCAAAACGTAATATCATCTTGCCTCACTTTCGCCTGATGAAAACACTGTAACAAGGACGTCTTTCTACAATAGACTAGTACGTGTAAATGGACCCTTTAGATGATGAAATCGAAAACGGCAGTGGTCAATCCCATTGCGTAAAATTAAATAAACTTATTCAAAAACTTAATTTTATCTTGACAATATATGAAGTTGAATTTTGATGCAGGTACAAAAAGTATATACCTAAATGATTTTAAAACATAATTCATTAACAAACTTCATATATGAATTCGAATACTATTATCATGTTTTAAAAAGCCCTTCCAATCTTCAGATGGGTCATCCGAAAGGAGGTTTCCCATCTTAAGGTGGCACAGAATACCAGGGTCAAAATTAAAAAAAATATAAGTTGATCCAATCATAATTAGTAAAGATGGCGATATGATAGTAGAGTGTAGAGTTGTTTAATTTGACAGATCCATTAGTGATCACAAGTATTCTCTGTGATATTAAGTACTTCGGTGAATACAAAATTTCATACAAAAGAAAAGATAATTGAACTCTCAATGCACTTATAAATGAAATAAACTGGATTGATAGTTTGTAAATTTCCAAGATATCAATTAAACTATCGTATTATTAATTTTTTAATAAATTTAACATGTTTATCGAATTTTGCATCCCACCGAAGAAAATCACATTTTACCAAGAGACTAGCCGTGATTCTGTGTTACGTTTATTGTTTTTATGTTTTTGAAAACGCGTCTGTATCCACCTGAGTGTAAAATTGCCAAAGTAAAGCTCATATCAAAATACGGTGATCCATCTTCAGTTTCAAACTAAGACATGTATCTCTTATAATCTACGTCTGTAAAGTCCTTGAAAGATCTGTTTTGAACATTTGTTTCATTATTTTCATAGAAAGAAGCTTGTATATAAATACCAGTTTAAAGTCATAGTCTCATTTTTGCAAGGCAAATTGTAATGCATGCCGGACAAATAGTTCACCACTCACAGAATCTTTCCCCTGACGTTTGCAACAATTTTCAGAACTCTGCAGACATTCTAGCCCTCAATAATGAAGTTCAAACTACCCTACTCTACCCTAATATTATGTCTTTTCCGAGCGTTAGTCCTTACCTCGTCATTTCGCTAAGTAAGTGACGAAGAACACATAACATTTCCCAGCTGAGTATCAGATGAAAATAGTTTATAGCTTACGCTTTTTCAAATACAGAAATAACAAAAAGGTGGTAAACTCAATGAAGAATGCGTCTGTCATAAGTATCGACGCTGCAATTACAAGATTTTCGGTGTTTCGCACTCGCGATGGGATTGCACTTGATTCGGTACCTCATCAGTCTGAAACGCCATACGCCAATAAGCTGCTTCATCCAAAACTGTAAAACGGGCATAAAAATGAAAATCTTTGCAAACGCGACAGGAAATATTTGTGTTAGTGATCAGATTGTGTTCGTGAAGAATAATTAGTTCAGTTTAGTTGCCTTGCAAAAATGAGACTATGACTTTAATATCCAGTCGGCACAATCAAGTGTACATCAATTAATTGAAATATTTCATTGGATTTTTAAATCGTTTGATAAAAAGACAAAATACAAATGGTATTGTGTGATGTATCAAAACATATGATCGTGTTTGGCATACTCGATATAGTAGATGAACTGGATTATTTATGGCATTTATATGACTCATATCTAGAATATGCTTTGCCAGAGCAACTAGTGAACTAAAAATATGGGGACAACACGATGAATAAAGTACAACCAAGAGAGAAGCTCTCCTATCCCTCGGTGAAAAAGTTAATTGATAAGCCAAATCTGTATTTTGATGATGTGTTGAAAAGAGAGTTGTAGATAATCACATTCGGGGTACCTTCTCCAATAATTGCGAATCATATTTATGCCCTGATATAAACATTTATATAACGAAACCTTGTCTCTTCAATACGAGTGTTTTATTTTCATGGTAAATAAAGCTTATCACTAGGGCAGAAAGACGCACCTACACATATGGACAAAAACTAGAATCGATTCAAGGTGTTGTGTTCCTGTCATGAACACAATCTCTGAGCTTGGCTTATATCATGGATTACTTAACGACTACCACAGATTCTCACCTAACTGCCTGATGCTCTGTCGCAATCGTATGATTTGTTAAGGAATAAATACTCAAAGCACCAAAATGCTTTTGAAACTCCAAGGAAACAAGCTGCGTTTTGGTGATCAAAAACCACTGTCGTTGCAATTTTATACATCACCTGTTGGACAGCTAATGTAAAAGACCTATTGGGAACCTTCAAGTGTATTTACTACTCTTGAGAAGAATTATACTCAGCTTGACAAGGTGTAACTTTGCAAAGGCATAATTACCTTGTAGCACAAAAAGCAAGTGCTTACACTTTGAAATTCAATAACTGCATTTAGTATAAACGTCATATAGCCTGGATGTACACAGCATTGGACATTTACGTTTCTTGAATAAATGTTTCTCTAAAATATTTCTGGTGACAGTCGTCAAAACGCGGAAAATCGATCATGTCCAACCACGTGATGACTAGTTCATTGTTTATAGAAGTGTAATATTTTTATGTTGTGTGGCATTAGCGTCTTTCGCGTGTCTCAGACGAGACATCTGCGCCGTATTGACAAGTTGATAAAATCACTTTACATCCAAGTAATAATCTTATAAAACATGTTTAAGAAACTTAAGTATTATGTAGATTTAAAAAAAAAAAAAAAAAATGGAAAATGAAATCATTATTCATTTGTGCTATCGTCTCACAATGAATACAACTTTTTTTTTTATGAAAATTGAATCTTTTTTCGTAAAACAGCAGTCGGAAAAAAGTTTCATTTAATAAATCAACCGACACTGTCACTTTTTCCTCGTGCTCTGCCCAGGACGAAGGGGGAACTTGTGAGCCCTCACTGGTGTCTGATCGACCAAAACTATCACACAGTTTCTCTGTCACTGATATTGGCTTATACACAGAAAGCGAATTAAAATCAGAGATAAATCGTTCTTTACTTCTGAAAGAATTATCTGCAACAGATGTAAGGGTTGCCAACACACTGAAATTTCCTTTAATTGAAATTAGAGGTGTAAAACGTTCATTCAACCCATCGCATGTAAATGACAATGATTGGCTGAGATATTCGCCAACTGAAGATGGCGTCATTTGCCTTCCATATGCACTTTTCGCAAATGACATTCAAAAGAGCGCATTCGTTACATCATACGTGCATGATTTGGCAAAAGTTTGGTCACTTATTAAAAGTTATCTCACACTTGATGTGCATCACTTTTGTTCCGAGAAGTTTTGAACTATAGAACAATTGCTTGTCGTAAACAGGATGATATATGCTGCCAACTATCTAATGCGCACAAGGAATCTGTTGAAATAAATCGTTCAATTCTAAAAACACTTGTAGAGACACTTGTTTTGTGCAGGCGACAAAATATTGCTATCAGAGATCCAATCTCATTGAAATCAGTTTGAAACTTGTCCCTCGAACGCAGCGTGGTACGAAGGATTGGCGTTATTCTTACCATCGATAATTTTGATGGTACCTTTACATTTGATAGGTATGATGTTTTAGTCAGTTTGGTGTATCACATCCTTAACTTGTGATTACAACTGAATATGTCCTATTTACGCCCATGCTTTGGACTTGTGATAATATTTGTATGAGAGGAAGTTTAGAAGAGATTTGAGGGTCGTTGCATAAACAAACCTACTGCTAAGATTAACAATAGTACCATCCTTTAACATTACACTTTGGTTGTCTAGTGACTTAAGGTCACCTTAGTGCTTTCTGCAACGGGACCCTGTTGGATAAAAGTTAGGCACTCTTTGAAAAGTAAATCACACTTGTCAATTTTGTGTATATTCATTCATCTAAAATGAATACCTATTAACGGTAGAATAATGTATAGTTACAGATATATTTAAGTGAAAATGAGGTGATCATACCAGGGTAATCAGGTCAAATGATGATAAGTTGCGGAATCAAGTAAATTCCAGCAAAGGAAGGAAATTAATTTACTTAAATCAAATCAAGTAAGGACAGAGGGAGTGCCATAGTCAATTTTTAAGCTATTTGTACAACATTACATTCAGATTAAAGATGTTTTAAGACTTTAGCTTTCAACCACTGCGCATGCTTTACTCTGTGTGCTTTAACCCTATCACAGAGGTTCAAACTGATCATTAACCATGGAAACAGAATCAGTTTATCCTACATGCTTATCCTCAATTCTTCACTTAAGAAAAGTAATAATGCAGATAGCTCATAAAAAGCTCCTTGAGATAAATTGGTAATTTGAAAAAAACTATCCTGAAGACGCGTAGATGTGTTACTTCAAATGACATGGCGTTATGTTTTGCTTTCACAAAATAATACCTTAATCCTTATTTTACAAAGAGCTTAAATGTATTCATTGTTGCTTTGACAGATTGGATCCATTTAGGTAAGTATGATTTTTCATCTGCTAACGATTTTCCCTCATGATTATATTGTAGAATCGAGATGCACTCACTTCCTGCGTGCGTTTCATTATGAGTAGTATCATATTTACACTCATATATTGTGTATATATATTTAAGTTTACATAGTCATCTTCAACAGTTGGACATTTCATATCAAATTCATGAAATAACTCATTGACAAATATGATGTCAACGGGACAATAAAGTTACAATTTTGGTAGAAATTTTACAAAAGCTTATTTCCTATTTAGGACAATTCATCACTCTGTTTCTTAAAAGTGTCCTAAATTTAATATGCTTCGAAGACCAACTGCAAAACAAAGAAACATTAAGAAGGAATGATGTGAAACAACCATATTGCCAAAATTCTGACAATGTAAAATCGGAAAACCTTAATCAATGAATGTCTTTATAAAAACCTTGTGACATGAGTTTATACTGTGTCATGTCCCTAGGCATTCCACCCCATGCACAATGCACTCAGTCCTTGCAGCTTTTTATTGAATACCTGAAAAGAAAAGGATGCACCGACGTAGAATGTCGCGATTTGCTCTTAGCAGTGCCTTTGAAATGGGCGCCACTTCAAAAGAACAAATCCTTCAGAAAATTCATGTAGGTAAATAGGGCAATTCAATATCAACATTACGTATTGTTGTGATCCAACATAAACATTAATCAAGGAAAAACCATTAATAAGGGATGATAAAAATCTTTCTTATACGTTTTATAGTTTCTTTTGGATACAAACACAAATGAATTCAGAAATTAGAAATATGAATTTATCAGATAAAAAATAAGAATTCAAATAAAGAAAAACATTATTACAGAGAGTCATGAATGTTTATGATATAACTGTTACTCAAACTATGAAATGTACAGCAAGATTAACGACAATGTACAGTCTAATCAGTCTAATCGTAGTACTGACAAAAACATAATAAAAGTGGATAAAAATTTTTAAACATTCAACGGTATAATAATCAATCTTTTTTGCAATAAAATGTCCAAAAGGTCATTCATAAATGTTCTTAATAAAAGTAAAATCTAGAAAAAATTAACATATATTAATCAAAAAGAAAATAAAAAATGGTCCAGGATAATTATCTAGTAGCTTTAATATATTTTGGAATACATATATGTTTCAACTCAGTAGATTGTAAAAAAGGATAAAGAGCTTTTTTCTAATTGAAGAGATCACATCCTATGATGTCATGAATGTTTCCTGAAGAATAGCTGGACAAAAATACTGTTAAGTGTTACACAGAGTTTTACATATGTATCACCATGTAAGACTAATGTCACTGTTGTGTAGAACAAGTGGGTACCATGTAACCATAGTACTGAATAAAAGCATAAGAGTTGTATAAACAGTTTATAAACTTAAAGTTAAACTTAAAGTTTATAAACTGTTGTAATTTATGATATTTTCATGCATTTGTAAATATGGGAATCATACTTACTCATTTATCAAATATGACAATGAAAACCTCCCTAAATTTGAAAGTAAATTTCATAAAAATAATGTAATTTCAATCATTTGTTGTTTGAGAATAAAACTATTTATTCGCAACAAAACATCTGCAAAGGACACAAAAAACAGCTTATATGGATAAAACTTTTACATCTTACAGTAGGATTATGTCTAGTGTCTTATGTCAATGTGTCTAGTTTCTGAAACTGAGATATTAGAGAAGTTCCCTTCCTAATTGTCTATAGTTGTTAATGACAGGTTAACACAACGAGACTGCGTGCAGGTGCAAACTCTGTGCTTGTATAACTCTAATTTAGTCTGATCTGATTAGAATGAACAGTGCCCTTTTCAATACAACTTATGTAGCATTTTGGGTATTATCAAAGATAAATAGGAAACATTAAAGATAAATTGATTCCGTTCTAATGTGTGGTGGCAAGTGGTCCTCAGTTGACCAGTATGAGTGAACTTCAGCATCATCTGGCGTGGCTCGATTTAGAATAGATTCTAAGTAATCTGTCTTTCCAGTGGAATAGCTGAACTTATAAACCTCCAGTGACGTCACTCCATTTTACTTGTGGGACACTATTTTATGTAATTACTCTTAAACCTGATTCAACACGCTATCCCGGCTATCTTAATAAGTCCCTCTACGTCAGGCAATTATCTTGAAATCATCCTTCACACATTCTTCTTAAAGATTGTTGGTTTTCAGTCTTAGTCAAAGTGTTTACTCACACGATCACTTTAAAAAAATAACTAAGGTGTGATTTCTGTGTAATGATAACTTATTTTTAATAATACAACTAATTGTGATAACGCTGATTTGACTGATTACGCGAATAATGGCTAGGGAAGTATATGAATCCGCTCAGCTCTTTCCTAATAACCTGATCTCATTCGGGTGAAATCCCTCGTTTGGCTCGCGGTTTGATATTCTTGGCTAAGTTCACCTGTTATGTTTACAACCAACGAAATGTCGTTATGCAAGGAGCTTGAAGCTACCATCATACTGATTTTTCCATCTGGGTTGTGCAGCTGTATCTACATGCGAGTCGTCTCATTGGCTGGATAGTTAGCTAGCGATACGAGAATTTTGGCTTGAAATGGATCAGGGTGTTAGGAAGGAGCTGTGCGGATTTTTAGATTAGGAATTGATATCAATAATTGTGTTAATCATTTCAAAATATGTATTCAAAATGTGAGTCAAATGAATAAACCCCGTGGGGTTCCCGGGTTAGAATAGGGCCTCGGTATCTCCATGCCTGTGAGTCAAATGAATAAATATCAATCAAAAGGTAAGAAATTTATTATCTCACATAATACGGGAGTAACCATTTACGCCACATTCACAAATATAAACCTTTAAAATAACCATATCTCAATCTATTTGCATCTCTTAGTTTTGACCTATTACGTTAGATTTTATCATTTATAAACTATCAGAGACTATTCCAACTACTTCATACTCGCTAATAGTACCACCATCATAGTCTGATTGATTACTAACAAAACAAATTGTTGTCCATAATAGATTGCTTTGATATCCACTTGCTTTTTTCTTTTTCTTGTATAACTGAATTGAGTAGCTCCGGTGTTATGCCGTCTTTTCTTTTACTATTTTACAACTCAGAGTTGATACAAGTTAATACATTTTTGATAATTGCAAGACAACAAGTGAAATGTTGGTATCTGAAAAACGATATCATGAAGATACTTTACTTTATAATTTGGTGTAAAATATTAAAATGTTTTGATGTTTTAACTATTTTTTTCTTTCTTTTATCAACGATGATACTGAATGCTATTTCATTTGCCTTTTCAGGGCGTTTTTGTAAGTATAACAATTTCTTCTTTCAAAGATCATTTGGTTTTTCTCGAAGATAAAAGTAACGATGTTATATTACATCACAACACTAAGAGTCACATCAAGTGTAAATTTCATGTTTAATGATCATAATATTTGGCTCGTTTAGATGTCCTTTACTCATGAAATACATAAGATATGATTTAACAATTGTATCTCAAATGATTTCTTAGTTTTGAAATGTGAAGAATTCCGTAGACTTAACTTATCAACATGATTTTTTACTTTTAAAATTGTGAATTTAAACCAGTTGAAATAACAGTATTACATCTTTTACAGTCTAGTTCAATTCCTGCACAAAGACCTCTATTTCTACCACCTGATCAGATATAAATGAATGAAAATGAGAACTTCACAATAATGAAATTAGGCATGCAGTGGAAATAATGAAATGCTTTGCTTTTGGGCACAGT
Source organism: Phorcus lineatus (assembly GCA_921293015.1). Taxonomy (NCBI): domain Eukaryota; kingdom Metazoa; phylum Mollusca; class Gastropoda; order Trochida; family Trochidae; genus Phorcus; species Phorcus lineatus. Next base: position 4,041,283 of record OV121088.1, on the reverse strand, counting down.
GCATACTTCCTTGAATCTTGATTTGTTGGTGATGTTAAATTTGATTTTAAAAGTAACTATGTAATGTAATCACTAGAGGATCTTGTTTGGGCTACCTTTGTTATTTGATTTCTTCTGATCGCATCTCTGTGACATTTTTATTTTCTTTAAGATTGGTTCATTGATAAATTTATTTACAACAAGTTCAAGTTACAACAAAGTCTCACAGAGTATGTTGGTGGTGTCAAATATGTTAAAGTTTATAAATAGTGAAATTGTATAGAGAAGTAGTAGTTGTTCTTGAAAACTACCGTCTTCATTCTTATCAGTTTTTAATCTGAAACCGGACAATGATTCAAATGTTTTTTGGAAAGCTTATTTCCAGCTGGCACAAAGTCAAATATTGGTCGGAAGTGTATAATATTACTAATATTTTCAACTTCTTAACATTAAGAAATGTCAAACTTTTGGCAATTAAGTGCTTTAGATGAAAGCTTGTAAACTTGTAACTCATGATGTATGGTTCTTATTAGAGAAACATAAAACATATCAAACATACTCTATGTCTCTTCGAAGTAAAGTACCATTAACACACCAACTCTGTCTTTTATCAATTTTCACTTGGCATTATACAGAGCACCATTATAAAAATGGAAAGAGTAATTTGATAAATTATTTTAATGGACATGTATACAAATCTTTCATTTGATGATGATAATGTTGCATGGATAGGTTTTTGTCACTATATTGATTGTTTGCAATATATGTTATGCTTTTATCAATTTTTAATGTCCGTAATAAATTCATCTTCTTGACCTATATGGTATATGACATCCACTAAGAATTCACCCAAAAGTCTGCTACATTAACCAGTGTAAGATATAACGCAGATTATTTATTATTACCCACGTGGGACTTCGTAAAGGGGTTTCATAACAATCTGTTATGACACATATGTGACATAACACCTTCGAGTGATTTGATTGGCTGATACATGAGTTTTAACGTTACCGGTACTTCTTTCATCAGTATTTCATTAATGATTTCCATTCATAAGTTTTTGTTCCTAAGAACACGAAAAACGAGAAGTTTCATTATTTAATCGAATAAAATGTATTTTTAATTGTGGTTACATGCAGGGCTTTTCTTTCCCTTTATAAATTAAATGTCTGTAAATAAAAAGAAAAACGATACAATCTAAGTAAGTAACACAATTCGTCTAGGTCTATCGGGACTCATGTAAACAAAGATGGCGTCACCCGTAAAAAAACAATGATTTTGTCAAAATCGATTGAAAAGTTATTGGACGAGTTGTGAATGTTATTCGGCCTTTGAACACTTTCAGCATATATTTTGTCAAGATTTCTCAAGGGGAAATGCAAGTACCTAGATATAGACTTACTGTTTTTCCTATTTCGTCAAGCGTCGCCCTATTGTTTACAGTGACTTGTCCTTTTATCTGATGGAGAATAGTTGCAATTGAATGAAAAGTTTCTTCACCAGTTGACAGTTTGTGAGACATAAATTTCAATGTTATTCCCTATAGAGGCCAAATGTGAACGTGTGCCATTCAAAACGTGTCTTGTTAATCCGTTGTTTCCGAACAGTTCTCCACGTCACAACTCGCCTAGAGTGACGGCCGACTGACGTTGAGCCGAGATTTAGGTCACGTTTATCAGTTCAAAATGTTGACTGTTTCCGCGTGTTTATGCTGAATTACATATTGTAGCTGAAACCTCGTCTTTAAATGAAATGGATTAAATAATTTTTTCCTTCAGTTGTAGCTTATTTTCATCTGTTTCTATATTAAATGTAATGAACTACATTCAGCATACGTTTTCCGAAATGAAGGGGCCGACATTCCAATCACCAGTGTAATGTCTTAATCCGCGTTTTCCGTTTCTCTATAAGGAAGGCAAATTTACTTTAATTTGACGATGTTTTCATTGTAAAAAACGTGGGTAATAAATAGGATACAAAACTCGTACCCCTTTCATGTCCCAAGTGTAATATTTTTGCTTTGTCACGAGTTCGTTTGATATCCTATAAATATTTAGATCATAATGCTCAAAAAACTCTTTCTTGATTTTATCTGACTTCATCAGAATGAAGTTACGAGCCACATGTCAAAATTTTTTAAAAAGGTGGGGATAAATATACAATTTCTATGAATATATTTGTAGGGAACCGCTGTTTTTTCGGGTCATAGCCATTCCCAAAGTTTCCAGTGAAGCGGGGCAGAAGAACAGACTGTGAGCTTCTGATATGCCCTGAAAAATGAAATGCCCTGAAATACCAATTTTACCGATTTAATAGCTAACTGTACCAAATATTATCGTTTACTATGACGTCACAAGTAAAGAATAACTTCATAGTCTCTTTCAAGTGATTCAAACCAATTTGGCATGCTAGCTGTTTGTCGGTAATACAGGCACTCTCCATCCCGTAACTCAAGAATTGACCGAAAGACGTGCCTTATCATATAACATACAATACAAGTTATAAAAAAGATTAAGTAGGAACCTTTGGAAAAGGTAGGATAACAGCGTAATATGTCTATGCAAAACTAATGTTGAAGACAACTGGATGCAACTTGGAAAGATAATCTTTTTAATTTTGTTTGATAACCTCCAATATTAAAATGCGGCCGTAATGGTGCATCAAATTTCTTGCCCTTCTGTTGTAGAAATCGATTAAAATGCTTAAATTTCGAGTAAATACGCAAATTGCGTCGACATATTTGATTTGATTTCACAAATATTTAGTTTAAATGATGTTCCTTTGATACGAAATGATATTGGCCCGTTGTCAAATGGGTGGAACTATCGCGGATTACACGACAATCCCGTCCATTTTAGCAATAAAATGAAAATATTACCCTCCCTTTGTGTCCCACTTGTTTGAGTTATAATTAATGTCTCGCTTGTTTCTGAAACTTCATTCTAAATATATGTGTATGGAGTGTTGTAAAATAGAGAATCCTGATATCAGATACATCAACAATAATTTATCGTTTTTTTCGTTTTTCACTGAAGTGTATTGTTTCGACTCAATCGAAAAAGAAGACACAACAATCTCGATTATCTCGATATTTCGTTAGTCCAATGTCATTCAAACTAATATCCCAATGCATTGTACAATACCTGACTGGTGTGGGTCTGTTTGCTTGTATTATGGGACTTGGTCGTAAATTTTACTCCTATATTCAAACATTAGATGAGCAGCTCACATTGTCATTTTAATTTGGTCTTTCTTTATTATGTAGAATAAGATGATACCTTGAGTAACAGATCTTAAACGCTCTCTTCTATTTCTTGACTTACTAGTGAACTGACAAGTTTTCAATTCAGTGTTTTATGTTCTTTGCAGGTATCCCGAAAGGTAAGTATATGCATTTCAACATCTGATTTAAAACTGGGCTCTCTCTTCATCGTTATGCTTTATCTACTTCTATTGAAATATTTTCAAATGTCATTTACTGTATATGAGTTATACTGTCTTTGTAACAACATGTTATTTCGATTATATGTAACCTTTTACATTTGAACTATCAAAAATAATTAACTACAATACTTTCAATTTTGTTCATATATATATATTTAATTATGCCAACATCGAGGTATCTGTACTTTCTGTACACAGTAATACAGGATTCTTTTACTGTTATGGCATCAAGGTACCTCAATCCCCCTGTATGTATGACATAAGAATCAAATCAACGATATTGGTAGTATGGAGCTTATTTCTCTTATCCTGTAAGTATAGATTTGTACTATTTAGATAGTGCCAAGGTAACCCGACTACCCTGTATGTAACCTGTCTCTCCTATAATCAGGTGTACCATTAAAATAGTACCACAATGTTGTATGTTCTTGGATCTGTGGGGATGTAGCGATGACTGGGGAATATTTCGTCTTTCACAACATCAAAGAAAAGCACAAAACTGGGTGCCTCTCAATCATGTATTTTTAATGCATACACGTTCACACACCTGTGTGAATTGTCGAATTGGGGCCCGCACAGGGTATTTATCGGAAAAGCTTAATTATTCGTACACGTGACAATGAAATACACTTTTATCAAGAATATACATCTTATTAGTACCTTCATAAATGGTTATGTATTTTGGTCTTTACTGTCATAGGATGTTTTTTTTATATCATCCTCTTAAATTACAAGAATTTCCCCCGAGAGTTAATATTCATATTTCTTGTATTTAGTAACCGCTTTGCCACAACAATTATTTTTACTTTCAACTTTAAATACTTCAATATCAATGCTATCACATCCGACATTTAAGGGCTTACACACATGGTCATTTGAAACTTTAACCAATAAATAGTTTTCCATGAGGAGCTTTGGACAGTAGATAGTACCGAAGAGAGACATACTGACGTTAACTATGTTAACACTGTTCAATGTAAGCTGAATGGTTATAACGACAATAAAAAAGTTATGATAGGAACCCAGACAATGCTGCTTGTATTCGCTAATACAAGGAAGTCAATATTTTCAAAGAAATGAGTATTGAAACACCATTGAAGACATCGTTGTTGATGTCAGTATTGAGATAGCCAATCTGACGACAGTTTACAGACATAAACAACACTTCCTAATCATTAACCTGAGATGAAATGCCTGTTGAATACGGGTACCCTCCTATTATCATAGAAAGTTATAAAACTGAGCATGTTGCAGCTTTCCAGTTTCCCACGAAAGAAGGGATGAGTGCGACCGAAAAACATAGACGTATCACCAATGTGTATGGGAAATAAGCCCCTTAATATTCTACTGTTGCAAAATGATCAGCTGAATTTAAGTGGAGTCGCAGCACCTTTGACGATGGCCCACAGTCAGGAAGGCCTGTTGAGGCCATCACAGGTGATATGGTTGAACGGGTCCAGGGCTTAATCATGTCCAATCGTAGAATAAAGTTGTATGTGACATCTTCAGAGTGTGGCATTTCTCATTGAAGTGTTTGTACCATAACTCATGAGCATTCGCACATGACTAAGGTGCCTGCAAGATGGTTGCCACGAAACATAAATGCACATGATCAACACCAGAGAGTTTTAATCCAGTTGTGAGCTGTTAGAACTCAACCTTCTGATGGCAAGATCATGGCGATCGTTTTCTGAGATTCAAGGGGCGAAATACAAATAGACTATAACCACCTAAAACCAACAGGAGTCTACTTTGCTGACTTGTCGAAGCAACTGACAGCATCGATCAAGATGAAGAGGCGTGGCATGTTGACTGCTGGAGTTATGCTTATTTATGACAATGCTCAGGTAAACAAGAAACGTATTGCACCGGCTACACTTCTACAATGTTTTTTTGGAGCAATTTAACCAGCCCCCCTATAGTCCATATCTGGCCCCAAATGACTTCTGTCTGTTTCTTAATAAAAATCACCCTTGTTTGGTTCGATGATGATGAACTCAAGGCAGCTATTAATATTTGGCTTAGGGGCAGTTCAGAAGACTTCTACCGCAAGGGCATAGACAGACTCAGGGGCAAAGCACATCGAGGTCAAGGGAGATAACATTGAAAAATGTAATCAATATCACAACCATTAGATTTTGCTTTAAATCAATTTCTAAAAACTTATTTACTTACCTTCTTACATTAAGGTAAATTTTAAAAACTTATCTACAGCAGACAAAAAGATGAATATATGTCTGTAGTGGTGTGAAGGTAATGAAAAAGGTAGATATATACATCTGCAGCTTTAACACAATTGTGACATCGTTGCCTGATTTTCATTGAAGAAAGCAAATACCTACCCTGACATTTCCACTTGGCATGAATTAGCAGGTTATGGCATATAGGTTTATCTTTTCTTACCCAAGCAGGCACAAATATAGCGGGTATACAAGTTTTCATAATGGTCATGGGAATTACAGTTTTTCTACAAAACACTAGAGATCTGATTGGCTGACAGAACTATTTCTATTCATTCGTTCATTGAGTGTAGCATACACGTGTCAAAAAAGTTTCAAAACAAACATGTTTTTTTTTCAATTCGTTTGGAATAATAGGAAACGTAAAGTGTTTGGTATGTGGTGTGTTTTACTATTTCGTTCATTAAGGATTGTCTTGTAAGAAAAGGAATAACCAACTCGCTAAAGCTCGGAATTTATAACAATTATCCACTCAAGACAGATAAACCATACTTCCTCGCATCTTGTTGATTATTCTTATAAAATCAGTATTGAGGATAGTTTGTTCCGTATCAAAGCCAAATACAATTGTATGACATATATTGCATATTACTTTAAGGGTCAAAGAGTTTGTTGTTGGTGTCAAATAAGTCAAACTTCATAAATGTTTTAATCTTATCTAAAAGTAGTTGTATCTGAAAATCAGTAATTAAGTGTTCATAAGGTCAGTATAGTGACAATAAAGATGCGAAAGTCGTGATTTATGATCGAAAACTGGACAATGGCGCGCGCCAATGACGTATTTCCGTAATTCAAACATAATTCTGGCAGCTAATATGAGGCAGACACAAAGACAAATTTTCATTGGTAGTAATTAGTTAGTCAGTAAACAAATATATATGTATATTGGAGACAGAATTTCGACTTCCTAACAATTATAAGGTTGTTTTTCATTTAACATTGCAAAAAAATGTAAATTCATAAGTTTAACATTTTAGAGAAAAAGCTACAAGTTTAGAGGGGCGATTTTACCGGGACATATGGTATTTTGTTTATTATCTTAGCCACATACAAGATTTAGGAAACAGATTCTGTGTAAGTTTATATTATACCATTGAGTAGCAGGTTGGACAGACTATGACTGTAATATGGAACATATATTAAAGCAAATGCAAGAACATCTTTTTGACAATATCTGTCATTTAATTTGTAGAATATCAAATGGTTTTTGGAGGAAGATAGAACTTAACATACCATAAACTCACCTACAAAATTTTGTTATATTTATATGATTAGAAAATGTAACCTTTTTGAGTTTGTAGTGACATGTAGATTAGTGATGCAACAGAATGCAGATGGAACAGTGGTCTACAAAGATTTATTTATGGACGGATTAAGGCAAACTGTATTGCTGTGTGTTGTAAAAGAATAGCAATACAAGAATATACCAATTTTCCAATAGGGAACGAATTGATTGTTTTCTGCATATCCATTTACGCACTCCAATACTGTGTCATCTTTTAATCATCTAGAAATAAGATTTAGATATGTGTCCCTCTACCGGATATTGAATAATGTTTTACCAAATCTATTAAAATATATATATAAATTTCCAACCACATGCAACATCACATCTAGTATATTTTAGTTCGTGTCCTTCGGTTAAAGAAATAGATTAAAATGCTTTAAAATCTTCGAGTCTTCATATTATGTTACCGTATTTGTTTTGATTTTGTAAAGAAGCTCTAAAATGACGTCAGGTGGATAACAAATCAAAAGTCTAATTCTAAAAAATGGTTTAGCATTCCACAGTTAGATAAAATCAACTTTATCAACTGTCAATATGTTGAAAAAGCGGAGGAGAAATGAAAACTGACTAAATCTCACTCTATATATAACGTATATACAACCTCTCTCTTGTGTCTCTTTTGCTAATAATAATAACTGTGTCACCTGTTTCTGAAACTTTATTCTCAATGTATGTGTATTGAGTGCTATGAAATGAAACTATTTGTGTTAAGTTTAACTCGGTTAAGGATGATGAAAAAAACCGTTATAATTGACAGTGTATTGTTGAAACTTGTCAAAAAAAACAAGAAAATTTCTTTTGTTGATCTTGACATAACGTATTTGCAATCACATTCATACCAGTATGCTATTGCATTATACAATACACCGACTTCACTGGTGTGCCAGTGATGGGTTGTATTATGAGAGTTGTCCTATACTGTCATTTAACTCTTTTATTTTATCATTTGATGAGCAGTTCACATTGTCATTTGCCCTGGGTATAACATTGTAACAGATTTAAAACGCTGTCATCTATTTTTTTTACTAAGTTGTGAACTGAAGTAATGACGTTTTAAACTCAGTGTTTTACTTTGTTTCCAGGAGGAGAGAAAGGTATGTATGTGCACTCGTTTTCAACATCTACTTTAAGAGTTTTTATTTTAAAACTGGACAGTTCCATAAAAAGATACATCTATATGCTATGTCAACATCTATTGAAATATGATCAAATGTAATTCTTTTTTGTTTCTGAATGATTTTGTGTTTGTTACAACACGTCATTCCTATTTTATCTACACCTTTACATTTTAACAATTACAAATAAATAGTACAAGTACGATATTTATGAAATATGTTACTGTTGTAGCATCGAGGTATCTATACACTCATGGCAAAAATGGTTGTCACCCCCAGACTGAGAACGCTACGTCAAGTTTAACTGAGTGTTGACAAATAATCAAACATGCAATAACTGTCAGAATGATTTGTGTGATTGGGAAAAACATTCGTAAAACATACCAGCTTGTATTTTGGTCTTGTGCTGGCCAATTTAAGAAATTCTACTAGGATATGTATGGTCCCTGTGAAAAAGGGCAATTTTTTACAGTATCCATATAGTATCAATTGGATGGGTATCAATAAAACAAATTACATTTTCAAGTTCAATTGTCGGTTTTATTTCATTCTGCAGTCATGTATGAGTATATTTACAAGCCTAATATCGGGTAGCACCGCCTCTGGAATTTTCAAGGGCGATAATTCGGGCAGGCATACTGTCTATCAGTATGTTGATGTTTGCAACAGCCAAATTGTTCCATTCATTCACAAGAGCAGCCCGCAATTGCTGTAAATTTGCAGGAGCAGGGTCCAGTCTTCTAATTGCACGGTCAAGCTGATCCCAAGCATGTTCTATCGGATTCATATCCGGACTTTTTAAAGGCCAGGGCAATCTTGTTACTCCTTGTGCCTGAATGAAAGCGTTCACTGTACGTGCACGATGGGCTGGTGCATTATCGTCCTGCAACAGGAAGTTGTTGCCATACACTCTTCTTGCATGTGGGAGGCAAACGGTTTCAAGAAGACGTCTGTACGACCTCTGGTTGACGTTTCCTTGAAGGACGACAAGATCCGTTTTACCGTTATGGTGTATTCCTGCCCATACGTGTACAGAACCGCCACCGTGGGCAACCTGATGCTGCAGACAGTCGTCATTGAGCCTTTCCCCACGTAAACGTCGCACTCTCATTCTCCTGTCCACCTTATGCAGTAGGAAACGAGACTCGTCAGTAAATATGACGTGACGCCAATGTCCAAGTTGGATTCTGCGGTGCTGCTGCGCCCAAGCAAGCCGTGCCCTGCGGTTGGCCAGTGTCCAGAATGGTTTGATGGCAGGTCTTCTTGCCTTATATCCATGCTGGAGCAACCTGTTCACTACAGTTCTCCGGCAAATGGGCGTATTAATATGAGCCCCCCATCTCTGTGCAAGAGTCAAAGACGAAAGACGTCTATGACGTCGGGTCAAACGAAGAAGAATTCTATCCTGACGAACCGTAGTTTTCTTGGGACGGCCTGAAGACTTATTCGGAACAACATTTCCCTGTATGACGTGCAGTCTTTTAATCCTTTGAACAGTTCTAACACTGACGTTACATGCTGCAGCAATGACACGATTCGAAGCGCCACCACGACTCATGCCAATGATTTCATGTCTGATTCCTGGTGGAGTGGGACCAGGCATGGTCTATGCTTTTCAAAAACTATAGTCGTGAAGCTGTATCTTATGAAAGAGGTCTATAGTAATCGATGGAAATGACAAACCTAAGGAGACAAATTTCCATCATTTCAATGAAATGCACGTGGTCTACATGAAACCGCTGACACTGTTCATTGTAAAGTGTGAGTTAATGTAACTTCATGCCTGTAATGACATTTCCATGGAAAACCAACATTGCCATGCATACAATGTGATATAAACTCCAATTTAATTAAATATTAGGGGGTGACAACAATTTTTGCCATGAGTGTAGAAGCGTGTATAATGGAAAACATTGGGTTCATCATTTCATATTTTAGCCAATACCAGTTTTCCAATTGAAAATGAATTTATTGTTTTCTACATATTCATTTACGCCAATATTTAAATAATTCAAGTTTGCATAACTATACTAACTGCATTCTGTGTAATCTTTCAATCATCGAGAAAAAATTTAGATTTGTGTCACTCTCCACCGGACATTGAATCTCTATACCCAGATCTATTAAGATATTATTTTCCCAAAGATATTCAACATCATATCTAGTAAATTTAGTTCGTCTCCTTCTGTTGAAGAAATAGATGAAAGAGCTTTAAAATATTCTAGTCGATACACAAATTTTGTTGCAATATTTGTTTTGATTTTGCAAAGAAGTTCTAAAATGACCCCACTTGGATAACAAATCAAAGGCCTTATTTAAAAAAACGGTTTAGCATAAGTTAGATTAAATCAAGTATATCAAGATTTCTTGATTTGAACTGACTTGATTAGAATATAGTCATAAACCACCTGTCAATATGTTAAAATGGGGGAGGAAAAATTAACAACTCGCTCAATTTCACTCTTTATACTACGTAAATAACTCTTTCTCTTGTGTTTCCTTTGCTCGAGTTATACTATGTCTCACCTGTTTCTGAAACTTCATTCTAAATATTTGTGTGTTTAGTGCTGTGAAATTAGATAATTTCTTGAGCTTGACTCGGTTAAGGATAATGCAGAAAACCATTACAATAAGTGTATTGTAGAAACTTTATCAAAATGAAAAGGGAATCTTTTGTTGATCTTGATATAACGTAATTGCAATGTCATTCATACCAGTATCCTATTGCATTTTACAATACACCACTGGACAACTTGGCTGGTGTGGCAGTGATTGATTGTATTATGGGAGTTGATCCTATACTGTCATTTTACACTTTTATTTAAGCATTTGATGAGCAGTTCACATTGTTATTTCGCTTGGGTCTAGCATTGTAACAGATTTAAAACGCTGTCATCTAATTTTTACTAAGTAATGAACTGAAGTAGTGAAGTTTTCAACTCAGTGTTTTACTTTGTTTCCAGGAAGAAAGAAAGGTATGTATGTGTACTTGTTTTTCAATATCTACTTTAAGAGTTTTTATTTTAAAACTGGGCAGTTCCATCAAAAGATACATCTATATGCTATGGCAACATCTATTGAAATATTATCAAATGTGATTTGTTGAGTTTCTGATCGATATTGTGTTTGTTACAACACTTCATTATGTATAAACCTTTATATTTTAAATATTAAAAATAGATGGTAAAATTAGGATATTTGTTTAAGAATATCAAAAGGGGATTAATGAAATATGATCATTGAATATATTATAGCCTCGAGGTATCTTTACTTTCCAATACATAGTATTAAAGGATCAGATGTTTTGTTATTGCATCGATGTACCTCATAATTCTGTATGTTGAGACGTAGGAATCAAATATACTATATTGGTAGTATCCAGTTAACTTCGCATTTCCTGTATGTAGAGACATAAGAATCATATGTACTTTCTAAGAAGCATCGAGGAAATAATATATTATATGTATGATAGTTTACAATGTCATAATCCAACTTAGAGAGGAGACGTAACGCATAATTTTGATTATTACAAATTATTATCTGTATTCGTATCACTTATAAGAATCAATAGAGCCAAATAAAATGAGAAAATATACGCTTTAATTCGACTACTAATAGACCTTTGATACCCCTGTTTTGGATAACCGCCTAATGATACAAAATAATCGAAGCATGACCCGAAGCTACGCCCAGTGTGTGACGTGCTAGTTATCAGCTGAAACTCAAGCCCTTTGATTTTTTTTGTATTTTCAAGCTAATTCAAGAGGAAAATAGAGGCAATAGCATGACCGGAAGAATTCCTAAATTCGATATGTTACTGCTTCATGATATCAACTTTCCTTCTCAGTTGTCAAATCCATTTTGATTGGACTGTGACAGGCCTTGGATGCGGTTTTCTCGGATTTGTTAATATAAAAAACGTTAAGAACTTGGTCGGCGAGAGATTCACCACTACTTGTTAAATCATGTATTTATCGATATGAAGTTTTAAATTGCCTCGAAAATATTAAAGTTTTTTTAATAAACGGGAGACAATATAAATAAAAGTGTTTAATGTTTACTGTAATCGCGTTTGAATCATATTTTCTTTCACTGCACTTTCATGACAACTTAGTACTAAGTGGATGATTTGTTTGTATTAAACTAACATATATCATGTTGTTATCTAGTATTACATCTCAAACTGTGTGGCAATATCTCTGTCTTTGGATTTAACAATCAATGATATGAAAACATACCTGGCGCAAGCTTTAGAAACATCCTATGTTATCTAAAGAATGTTGGTACCCGTTATTCACGATCTACTTTTTTAAATGAGTGTCATCGTTGGTAGAGGTGCATAAGCCAAATCTCCTTCTCTTAATTGATTGGTTGAATATATATTCTACAAGTTCATTGGTTTATAATGATTTGAGGCCATGACAATAAACTGAGTAGCAGTCGAATGCCAAAAGTTACGCCATAATGATAGGACATATATTCCGCTTGGCGGGTCCAAGGCGTGACAATACAAAAAGGTATAATTAAAGACCATTAGATAAAGAATTGAAATTGAATAGGATAGGATTACATAACGGCTACCTGTGTGTCATAAAAGAATAAGACTAATTAAACCAGTCTGATTGTTGTGACGTCGTAATTGATGTACACATGCTATGGGATAGTGCGCATAGCATCGTATTAAAACAGTGTTTTTCGCTTGGAATAATACAAATAATTAAAGATATAGTTGCTTGGATGACTTTAATTATGTTTAAACAGTTGTTAAAACAGTGATATTTGCTGTTGTTTTTTCATTTGGTTATACTGGCGCCAACTAGCACGTCATGCGTCAGGACACGCTTCAGTGACCACCGGCCAGTTCATTTCTGTTCACTGGTGCTAATTAGCTGGTGATTCGATACTTGCAAATTAGAATACATTTTGATGAATCACGAAAGTTGTCATGGGTCATTTCAGTCGATCTTTAATACCTTTTCACACAAATGACTAATTAAACCATGTGATTATAATGGTTTATAGTGATGATAATAAGCAAAAAAAGGTTGTGGAACTGAGTTGCTATTTTGAAATTCAAACGATGATTTGTCAATATTACAAAGGCAGTGTAAACGGTCATTTTAAACCATATGAATAATGCATAGTGATATGGATTCATCAATACATCTTACAAAACTATAACAAAGCATTTTTGGCATTTAACTGTCTTGCAAATAGATTGTATACAATGACCTTAATTTATGTCTTGAACTATACAGTTATCCGGATGACGACTACCTCACTGTGGTCCAAGAACAGCTTCGTTACCTGGGAGTGACAGAGGAAGATATCTGAACCTCTCAAACACCATATAGTCGTATCACTCAGTAGGATTGAATGTTTTGAATGGATGTTTAAATAACCTTTGCTATCCGGATCTTTGATACCGTCAGAAGGATCAGGAATAGCCAAGTAAACTTGATGAAGGAAGATAATCGAACCTATCCAACACCAGGACTGAGGCTGTTTGATTGTTATAAATTGATGTTTTAGAGAAGTTCTTCTTTGGGAGGCATTTAGTTGGTGAGATGAATAGAGAACAAGTTATATGGATTTACAACTTCTTTATTGCAGGATGGCGACGTTTCGGTGTAGATACTTACACCGTTATCAAGCAAGTTTACCACTTGCTTGATAACGATGTAAGTATCTACACCGAAACGTTACCACTTGCTTGATAACGGTGTAAGTATCTACACCGAAACGTCGCCATCCTGCAATAAAGAAGTTGTAAATCCATATGACTTGTTCTTTGTTCGTTTTAGAGAAGCTTTCTTAACCTTATCTTGCTACCTTTAGGGGTATGAGGAGTCTAGTAACAGGGAATGATAGAGGACCAGATTGATAACTTACATTGGTAAAATATTTTAATATCTATGATATTCACAATACTTCAGATAATAGTTTGGTATTCTTAAAGTTCCTGTTTGTGGTGGAGAATAATCATTGATGAAAATTGTGGCGATGGAACAAGCAAAACAAGAAGCGTTCTGTATTGTTTTTGAATATTAAGATCTCAAAGTTTGTAACACACACAACTAAAAACAGATTGTTAACAAATTTAACGATAATGCGCTCCTGTTAGCAATCAATGTAATATCCATTGATCACTTATATATTTATTTCTCAATTCTCCATATCCATATCGTATTCTGATGTTTTGAATGCGTGAGTGAGGTCAAATTTACCAGGTGAGCTTGATCATATAAACAAAGGGGTTATATAATTACATAAGTTGTACATGTCAAATGTTAGTGGATATTTAGTGTAACAAACTCTTTAACTTTGCCATTTTGCTAAAATAATGCACAGTTTGCTAATTGTATTAACTATTATATATGCAGAAGTAGTTTCTCTTACACGTATTATCATCTTCTGTATTAGGTATTATTGTGTATTTCTACTTTGTACCCTTTTGCACATTAGTCAACTATTTCCTTTTCTCAAAATATGATTGCTATTGTCTTCATTCTTATTTTCATATTGATAGTACATTACAGTTCTTTCTACTTGATAAATGCATAATACCTTTGTATGTATAACCAGGTTGGACATTCACTTTGTTTCTTACAATCTACGTATAATCTACAGCCCCGACCAACGATACTGTCCATCCTCCCGCTTTGTACGTCTGTCCGAGGACATGTTTTGTCCGACCGATTGCAGAAAAAATATTTTAATGAGTCTTTTAAAATTTTGCTCATACCTTCTATTTTATATATTAGAAGGAGTCAGTGTAAGCAGTCACAAGTGTTATTTCGATATTTCTTCTTATTTTTGGTAAATTCCAATACTTGAGACTTTGTGGTGCAATGAAAGTTAAACTGTTCCAGCTGAGCGGATCACAGACAGTAGTCCAGTGGTAGGGACGTCCAGATGATGGAAGTTTTCAGTACTTCAGTTGGTCAGGGATACTTGGTCGGGGGTATTAGTGAACCATGCTAATTTTGCTTCTTGCTCATTTGCTCAGAGATGTAAACTACAAATAAACATATATATTTATCATATAATCTATCTTAGTTATCTTTTTAATTTCCAAACTATTTACTTAACAATTTGAGAATTGTCACAATGCTGAACTCAACAACTCAAATGGGGGTGAAATTGTTTCGATGGACACCAGAAAAAACGAGATCGGAATAACATTAGTTGCATATTGCATTACTCCACTGATAAGTCTCACCACATACCAAGTTTCTTTTTAAATATTGAGCTGCTTTTGAGAAATATTTTCATGGAAACCAGATACTTATCCTCCCTATGAATTAAGTTAAAATAGTTTCCAAGGAAACTTGAAAAATATCAGATTTTCCTGAGTCGCAAACGGCACCACTCCACCAATAGGTCTAACTACAAACCAAGTCTCATGAAATCATACTGGATAGAATTTGATATAGAGGCTGGAAACGGTGCCTACTTTTACATGTATTTAGTCAAAATTATTTTTAGGGACACCAGAATTTCTTTTAAAAATTCACTCTACTATTAGGTCCAAACACAAGTCTCTTTTTAGAAATATTGTTAGCCCCATATGCAAATAGTAAGGCATCACTTTTCCACTAGGCCTAACCACATACAAAGTTTCGTAGAAATTATTTGATAAATAATAATAGTAATGTGGATATTTATATGGCGCCTTTTCCACGTCCTAAGACATGGTCAAAGCGCTGTCTACATCATTACCCTGAGGGAAAGTGTACTTTCAAAGCTGCTACTAAGCGCTAAGTCCGTACAACCCTATATTCAGGTACCCATTTGAAAAATTTGATATGGCTCGGAAAAAATAACGGAACTAAAGAAAGGATGCGAAATATGTGTCCAGCAATGCTTTGCGGGGGACATAACAAGCGACAAAGCCAGATCCTTTTCCGGACACAAAAAGCTTATTTGACATCAACACACACACATGGATGGTAGTGTCTCATATGTACAAACGACTTTCTTACCTCAACAAAAATACATACTGATGCCTGTACTTATCATCCGTATCATTTTATGAACCCGCTGCTTGATCAGTTCACAGTTGTCAAGCTGAACCAGCTCAAAGAATTGATAAGATAAAAGGGACGAGACATAATAAGAAAAACATATTTTCACATTTTATTTACATACCGTATGTACAGAATAGATACAGAAAACTATTTGTGTTGGACTGCATCATTTAAAACAAATATGGATAATATTTTTCTATCTTATTTTTAAGGGTGCGCGGTATTATCGGTTTATCTGTATATTGCAATATGTATTGCAATACGCTTTTCTGTATTGCAATACATTTCAATACGGAAATAAGGAGCGATACCCATCGTTCCTTATTTTAGTCATGACTACATGGCAACAATGTGAAACCTAACACTTCTCAGTAGTTTGGTTTTTCTCCTAACTTCTGCACTTGATGTACAAACACACAGTGAGAACGAGGATGATGAGCAACTCAAAGAGACCGATGGAGAGTCCAACAATGACACATACACTCGGGGAGGACACGCTCTCTGAAAGATAATTATAAAAATATTAACTGTTATTCGGCATTTTGAAAATTGGAAAAGTGGACTTTGCGACTATTCTATTTCTGTAAAAGGTGTGTTGAGGTATAACCTCAGGTTGATTCCCGGCATAATTTACATTACAAACATCGTATGAATAAAACCAAATAGTGGCATTCGTATTAGGGAAATTATACAAGATACCTGTTTAATTTGAGATCGAAATCAACAATAACAAAGCTCATAGAAAATTATCGTAAAACCCGGAAAACAAATGTTTTAATTCCCCCACAACCATTGTGGCAGCGACGCAAATATTGTTACGTCAAAACGGTTGACTTTTTGTGACGTCATACCATAAACAGAATTCGAAAGAAGGCGGCGGCATGACGGTAAACTTGGACTGTGTAAGCCAGTTGAAAATATTTTCGTCCTAAATTTATTTGTAATATCTACCGGTAGAAACAATCTAAAATGTGACAAAAACAACTGTCAAATCGGAGTATGGTACGAATTTTCTAAAGAAACTGAAAAATTAAATTTTGAGTCGGGCCGGAACTAGTGAACATGTTGTATCAATTCGAGGTGATTCGCCTTAGCTAATTTGCGGGTATTCATTGTCATTCATCATAGGTTAATTTTTTCAAATCAACCAATCATAATCGAGAATAAAACGAAGTCATGTTACAATTGGTTTTTGATAAATAAATTCCTACAATGAAAACACTTGAATTATGTACAGAGATATGCCTTTATGTCGACAGTCCCACCAAAATAGAAAAGTAAAAAATACCATGAATAATCAAGAACAAAAGAATTGGGCATAATTTATAGGCAGGTAAAAAACCTTTAAAAAGATTTACAAGCAAGAATCTTATCAACTCTCTTAGATGATAAAAAAATTGGTGAGCACTTAAAGAACTGATTATTGTCCTTAATAAACCATTTTTGTAACCACCCACACAGCTCATAGCATTTTTTATGCTTACATTCACTTAAACACTATGCTTCTCTTGGCACAAGAAGATATTATAAAATTCATCCTGCACAGCACTTGAATATGTTGCCGTCCATGATCACACTGATTCTGGTGAGGGCATATAGGCAGGATGTTCGATTTCCTAGTTTTGAATACTATAACCACTGGTCATTGCACATGGACAAGATCTCATAGCATAATGTTAACACTTCACTATTGCTCAAGGTATAAGGAAAAGACTTCTTTGCACTCTTACACATTCATTCGGCCTTAGGCATTTGGATAAGTTATTTATCTTAAAGTGTTCACACATAATGAACAAAATACTTATCTTCATGTTTGTACATGTCATTTCGCAAATTTAATGATTTCCATGGTGTTAATTTGAGCTTTCAAATATACATTTCAAAATCCCACGTATCATTCAAAACGTGTCACTTTAACATTTAAATTTCTATTCTTATGTTTTAACACTGATTCTCTGATACATCGCTGCTCTGGACACATATACAATACTAACCTTCTTGTTTCTGCACACGAATGGTGGTCAGTGCAAACACCTCGTCGTCGATGACCGAGCACCTGAAGATCCGTCCATCATCGTGGTCAGTGACTGAGTGGACGAGAATGGAGGTCCAGTGGTACTGACACCGACTCTCCCCCGTCTCGGGTACACTGTAGAACACGCACCTGCTGTCCAACTGGCTGTAGTGGATCCAGGCGTTGTCAGTTGGGAGCTACAACACACCTCTTTAGTATTATTTACTCTCCAAAATTTGCTCAGAATAATAAACATTTACAATTTGATTCTCAAATAATCTACAAAACAAATCTTCAGCACCAATTGAATCGTTTTTAAATGAATGTGTATACCACATTCATGTACATATACTACGGAAGTAGAAACGATTTGTTATAGTCTTTCACTATGAATCACGATTACAATGAAACACATTTATAGTACTTCCTTAAGGGGCATTTTAGAAGCTGGATTGATGATGAAGAAGAACAAATTCTTATGGATAGTCAACTTCTTTATTGCATGAAGTGCGACGTTTCGGTGTAGATACTAACATCAAGCAAGTGTTAGTATCTCCACCGAAACGTCGCAATTCATGCAATAAAAAAGTTGATTATCCATAAGAATTCGTTCTTCTTCATCACATTTGTAGTACTTTGAGTGAATAAAGAACCGTCTGGTTAATGTTTTGTTAAAATATATATGTTCAATGTATGCAGTGTTAAAAAATAAAGTTAGTATAAACATGAACCACAAAGAATCACTATTTATGTATTATCAAAATTAATGTGGGGAATCATTTATTAATTTGCAATTCATTATTATTTAAAAAACAAACTTTCTAAAAAGGAACTTAGCATTCCTTAAATGATGATTAGATTTGAACTATATGAACGTTTCAAGTATATCACTCTCCAAAACTTCCTTACATAATTTGTTACAATCAACGATGTTTCATTTCCGACTGAAGGAAACTAAGGTTGCTTTAATACCGTGCTCTTCAATCGTTGACATAACATTTTTAAACCAAAAGTTAAAGGATCCTTAATTTGCACAGATCAAATATCCATGCATGAGACAAGTCATAAATTTTGTCACAGAATTCTGAACGCGATTTGATAGGTTATTGATATTGACAACCATACAAAGTGCAACGTTTCACAGCTGGATGTATTTTTTAAAACCAATGAGAGCAGAGTTCATAGGAATTGGTATTTGTTAGACATGACACTGCTGGATAGAATGTGAACTTTATGAGTTTAACTGTACTTCACCTTTGTCTCCCAGAGAAATACAGAGGAGGGGTCGGTGATGTCGAACCTGTTGCCCACATCGCCTGAGCAATGTAGATACACTCGGCTCTGCTTTCTGTATTCAGTTGCATTGGGCCAGCGCTCAATGTTCAGGTACTCAGCATGGGCTGTGAAAACATTTAAAGTTAAGCTTAAGGGATAACATTTTGCCTTCTAAAGATGAGAGAAATCACAGAGAAATAAACATAAAGTATATATAAGAATTCAAGATCATACTGGAAATGTTTTCAGTTGGCTTTCTTCAGTCTTGCAGAGAACAGTTTAATATCCGAGTTGTATCCGGGCATCATACTCACCCTTTGCTTGCACTGTGACGTTGACCTCATCCACATTGGACCTGTTGGAGCTGTAGGCAGACAGACAGTAGTAGGTTCCCCCGTCGCTACACTGTAGATCTGACACCCGGACTTCCAGGTCACCCACACCGTCTTCAATCACCCCTGATGCAGTGGACCGACCCTTCAAGGACGCATCCACTATTGTAGGGTGGTCGTCCCTCAGGGTGACCAGGGCCATCTTAGACCGATTGGACCCGTCCAGCTTACCGATCTCCATGAAGGAGATAGAAGAAATGGACTCGTCAGAAACCTTACATTTCACCCGCAGAGTCTCATGGATGTTGACACCAAGTACGAATGTTGATGGTTTTACTTCAATTTCTGTGACCTGTCCTAAGATAACCATCGGAATAATGTGTTAAATGTTATAAAACGATATAACAAGTCTGTTTTTGAAGGTTTTGCGACCCATGTACATTATAGTTTTCTTGTTTGCTTGTGATAAGATAATTCTGTTTCATGACTGTCTGAAAATGGAGACTTTTATAAGTCTGGGTCCTCATTCACCATATGTAGACTTGAACAGTTTGAAGTTGCGAGACCAAGAAATTAACGTTGAGGTAAAGGTATTTCATTATTTCCTTAAACTAAATCTTAATCTGATATGATTATGTCAAGCAATCCGCGCCTCCCTCTGCCTGCACAATTATTCCCTTCTCCTTTTAGATAGATGATTTTGTGAGGGAGAAAATATTTTATTTCACAACAAGGAAATACACGCACAAACATATAATTTCATTCAGAATTAAAATGGATGGGATCTTGGAAAAGAGGTTCAAAATGTTTCAAAATGTTTGATGTACTCAGGTCATTGCATTCAAATGTAAAATACACCACTTCAAAATCCTATCGGGGTATGCTGGTTAGGTTCAGTGACCACTTAAACAATGACAAATGCAGCTTTCATGCTTCCATATCGACTGACTAATTCAAGCCTTTCGTAGATTAACGTACATATAACATGCAGAACAAAATTTAGAAAGAATTTATGTTGCCATGTCAGTGTTATGGGTTACGTTTAAAGGTTTCAGTTAGCTCTATAAAATCATATTTTATGAATGCTTCTGTCGTTTTTATCTGTACATTATATATTTCAAGTGCTCAAAAATATTGCCAGGATATGTGACCTTTTCTTAATCAAAAAGTGCACTTAAAAACGTGTAAATATAGATCTAAAAACCAATCTAAGTTGCATCAATGTTATAAATCATGCAATTTAAACAAATAGTTTCAAGAATGTTGATTTGAGTTATATTATCATTTCTACGGACTGACTGCGAAATTAATGTTTATAAAAGTATATGCCTCTTTAAAAATGTATCAATCTATTCATAAGTTCGTTAGGGAATTTGTTCAATTTGATCATGATTATACAAAGTTATGTGATAAAAATGTTATTTGCTTTATAGAACTTAACTTTTTCCCAAATGGGTCACCTTTCACCACATGTTAATACTTTTGTATACAAAAACGTTAATTTAAAACAAAACCTGGAAATTATTACACTTACATTTAAGCACATTTACAAAATTGAAAATTGTATTAAATTAAAATGTTTAAAAGACTACACTTATTAAATCATACATGTCTCAATCATCAACACACCTTTGAGTTTAATTTGTAACCTAAACAACCACAGGTATAAAACATCCCTACCTGTGATGGTCCACGCAAGCACTGGTAATAAACACACTATGATAATGAAGTGACGTTGAGATGGTGGCATCCTTTATAAATCCATGATCGTGCAAACTGACTGTCTAAGTGTCCTTTTCCTAGGTCATTGTGTCACAAGTGACTGTTCTGCTTCAGTGCCCGCTAAACGCGAAGAAACTAAAACGAGGTGACACAGTTTATACTCTGCTGTAAACAGTATATTCTGCTCCTAGACCTACAGGTTTTCAATCAACTTAGCTTGCATGCTTTTTGTCTGGCTGTGTAACTGCCCTTACCACCTGAAATGATTAGGTCTTCAAGGTAAATGGTAGAGTTTTTGATGATATAATGATGATATAATGCAATCTCATTCTATAAAAACAAAGGACATTTAATTGTGCTCACAACGACGAAACTATATTTAAAAAATGATTGTGTTTGAGGGTAAAGGATATTTTGTTTCTTGAACGCAATTTCCAGGCATAAGCACAAAAATATAATTCAGTTTTATTACTGAAAAGGCAGCTTTTACTTAACGAATTCCATTATTTATGTAAACCAATTGTTTTGTATGGAAACCTCTTCAACCGTCTATTCACTTACCAACGATCCCTGATTTTTGTACAATCAAACAAAGCTATTACTAATCCAAATCGTTATCCTTTGGATCGTTTAAAAGACGACTGGGTCTAATTCAACATTATCCTTTTTTTCTTCCCCCCCCCCTTTCTTCCTTTGTCCACATTCGTTTCGTTTTGCACTGGTAACACAACATTAATCATACTAATCTTACTAATTTTACTACATGTCATGACTTGCCGTGTAAAGAAGTAAAGTTTAATTCTTAACATAATTAAAAGGTAAAGGTAAAATATAATTTTAATATAGAACCCCAAGTTTAAAGAAAATGTTGCAGGAACATTCTAAAACTATATGTGTACAAATTTTATGTCATGTTTTTATACATTGAATATAAACAGAAATACATTTCGGGGAGTTTTTTCAGATCAATTGTGTATATAATAAAGGTTACATATTGAAATACTTGAAACTAAAATCAAAATCAAATTCAAATAAGATACAATGCATGCATATCAATTAAAGGAAGTTTGATCCCCAAGCTCCACCATATGTCAGGCAGCTCACCAGGATTTTCATGAGACAAGACAAAAAACACCTAAAACCAAATAAGAATGTTCACAATTTACACACTTTCATACTTTACAAACATAATTCCTGCCTTAAAGCCTGGGCCACACACTATAGATGTAAAATACAAGATAAATAATTATTTTACAGACGCGAAGCAATTTAATCACAAGTTATAAAATAATTTCATAATCCAGCAGAAGTAAAAAGAATGGTATACAAAGATTCAGGATAACTCTCAGAACTACTATCTGCCCTCAAGATCTTCACTCAGGGAATCAGTTCTTACCGTCTTTTCAACAAGTAAGCTTGCAATGTATGGTCAACGCTCAGACATACAACTAGGAGCACAAACAGAATGACATTGTAAACATTTCGCTCGTACTGTGTTTCAGAGTGTCAGGACTATCAAACTTTGAGATATAAAGTCTTGCCATCAAAATACTGTTGGTTTCTAGTCCTTCGTCGGTTCAAATTGGGAGTTTAACACTCAGATTAAAATGCTACAGCAATTGCATCGACGTTATCGTTCACTACATGTTCATGTATGATAAAAATGATGTATAAATCTCACTTGTGCATATGTTATTGAAGGATATACAAACGAAGACAAGATTAATACACAAAATCAAATAGGTTCTGCATTTGTATCAACTTTTATGTTCTACTCTATTTAAACACAAAGGGGCAACTTTCATTAACACTAAAATTCCTTCAACTGCATCAAACACCGATCCTAGTTTAGGAGGCTCCTCTTGATCCTCCTGAATGTAGCCGAGATCCATTCAAGACATTTCGTAACTTCACTCAGTGACCTGATCTATTTGTGTTGTTGGACATCCATTTAAATAGCCACTCCGTGAGTTGTTGGAGTCATATATGCCAAACTTAATCAATGGTGTCATTTGGTCGTGAAGTATCGACTGTTACCAAAAAGACACATTTTAAAGCCTGTTGGGTTTTTTTACAGTGACAATTATGATCGAAAACCGGACAGTGGCGCGCGTCAAAACGTCAAACGTAATTTTGGAGACTTATCTAAAACAGCCAGAAGGGCAGTTAGGAGTTGATAGTGTTTGTTAGGTTGTATAACTAGTATCCATGAATATTGGACGTGATATCTGCACCTCTGTGCATTTATAAGGCTGTTCATGGAAAACCAGTATTTGTCTTATATATGTCTTTTGGACATGAAAAGTTAAGATGTTTTGATTTTATATCACCACATATGCCATTTAGGTTCGTATCAAAGGTAAATGATATGTTATGAAAATCACGGAGTGGCTCTTTAAGACATTCAACCCTCCTGAGTGACAAGACTCCACGGTGTTAGAGAGGTTCAAATATCTGTCTCTGTCACTCCCAGTAAACGAAGCTCATCTTGGACCCTTCGTAGGTAGACGGGATCCGGATAGCGACTGAAATATGAAATTGAAAAAGGCCATATATGAATTTATTTGCAGCAAAACATTTGGTATTAATAATTCCCGATAACAGCTCAAAATTGCTTATCGTTTTAACCTATATTGAATCACGTATTATTATTATTATTATTATTATTATTATTATTATTATTATTATTATTAATAGCAAGTTTATGTATACTAGTACTTTATTCTAAAAGATGAAGATCATGTGGGGGTTAACGAACGATTGAAAAAGTTATCGGCAATATTACTAACAAAGACTTTGTTAAAGTACGAGATTTCTTACATTTTTTTATATACTCCAGTCAAGCCTGTGTTTTCATATTTATCTAAAACTATCATCAAATACAGTCAGATCAAGTACAGGAATTTAATGTGATTTTTTTCACATATTGACAATGAAAGGTGAGATATTTATATAGACTTGAGTTAGACTATACAACCAAAGAAGAAGACGGTAATACAATAGAAGCTTAATCTGAGGAACTCTCATCCCACTCGATTGAGCAATTCGTTTATTTTCTATAATCCATAAAAGACATCTGCTGGTAATGCAGAGGTTTTCAGAATTCGACACTATAATCACATGTGTCATTAGATCACAAGCAGCGTCTTCGAGTTCGTTATTCTTGAATACTGATGCAGAAAGATTGTCAGGTGGTTATCGATCTTAAGAAGCAAAACGTTTTACGATTTTAACTAGTTCAATACCGGATCGTTTCACTTACTATTTTTTCGTGGCCTATCCGTTGTATCATACAGTGGATAATGTAGCAGATTTTTGGGTAGATGATCATAAGTTGTCATCAACAAAAGCGTCGCATTTAACAAATGTTATTCCTTATATATGATATTAATGATATTGAAACGCTCGTGGTTAATAACCTCTTAAAATCATATTTGCAAAAAAAATAATATCATTACTAAAGTGTGATACATACACGCTACATGTTATATATCACATGAAAGATACGTGCACATAGCACACGTGCACATGGCAAGTATTACTCAACAATGTTTTTATAGTAAATAGTAAACAAGATAACGACAAACCCGGAACTGGATACAGATAGTGTATATATTCTTAACTTCAATCTTAAGTGCACTTTTTTTTGAAAATACAAATGTAAAGAGAAAGTGAGATGCTTTTAATAAAAAATAATCTTTTACGAATGAAAATTCATACTCACGTTGAACCAACCCTGTAAAGACAACCATTGATTTCATATATATATATATATATATATATATATATATATATATATATATATATATATATATATGTATCATCCCAACTGCGGATCCGCCCCATCTTAAGACGGGGGATACTAAAACATGTCAATAATATTAATAATTTATAATTATTTGTGTCAGTAAAACATGTTTTTAGATAGTTTTGTTATATTCTTTTCACACCTTCGAAGAAAATTTTATTTGATGTTCATTTACTTCACTTTTTCACTCGGTTTCATATGTTATCGAGTACGAACGATTCAACACTACTCAAACATTTATTTAAAGTCACATTTGATTACTGATTGAATCTCATTTGTTAAGCGACATAACAAAATCAGATCAATATATAGATTTATAATTAGAAAATAGTTTTCAGCATTTTTCAAACGACCAATAAATGCGTAGATCGAACAGCTGACATCACAGAGACAGCTTTGTGTATTAGTTTCTTTATAAAAAGATGGTTTTAAACTATTAACAATCAAAGATATGAAGTTATTCTAATACAGATCCAAGTTTTACAATACTAGTGATAAATTGCTTTTTCAAAAATATATAATTAAAAAACGCACCTGATACAGAGAAATGAATAATCCATGCAAAAACCTCCTATAAACAGAAATTAAGGTACTCTCCATCGTTACAATGCAGCACTGAATAGACGGAATATGTTTATGTGTCAGCTTGGCGTGACAGAGAACGGATGATTGGACACCAATTTGCCCACCGTAGGAACTGTTAGGCTAACACAACATATGGAGACACCAAAACCCCATGTTGTTTTAACAAAGTATTATCGTGTTTATCTACTTGGCGACTTAGTTGATTGTATCAAATGTAAAAGAAATTAAAAGTTCCTATTATCGAAGTCTGGTTCCCCAACATTTTAGATATTTTCAAATAGTGCCAACCTTAGGGTTTGAATATTCCCTCGTAACTCATATCAATATACTAAAATCTATCTTAACGGCGACAAATCTTTGTCACAGAGTGTTAACGAATTTCTTATTATATATATTTATCATTTCATAAACGATACCAATCGATTTTTAAAGCTCTTTCCTAAAATTTGTAAAAAAAATTGTAAGGTAGACAAAGCTTAATATGAATTTGAGTTCAGTAAGAATAATTGCAAATGTACATATCCACCAATGTACTTGATATCTAAATCGTTTTATGTTTGTTTCAGGAAAAGAATTTATATAAGCATTTGCTGCCTGTTTGCTAATCCTTTTTTCTTTTTGTATATATATTCTGAA
Source organism: Phorcus lineatus (assembly GCA_921293015.1). NCBI lineage: Eukaryota > Metazoa > Mollusca > Gastropoda > Trochida > Trochidae > Phorcus > Phorcus lineatus. The sequence continues at coordinate 4,014,815 of OV121088.1, read as the reverse complement.
TTTTGTGTAACATATGTTTTATTGAAATTAAATACCGTTTAAATCATAGAAATATACTTACTAACCATAATATGATTACACATATTTCATATTTTCATACAATGAAATATCGAATATTTTGCAATAAGCAATGACAGTTTCAATATCAAATTTGTATATAAATGTTTCTTTATCAAATTTGTTTAAACAATTACAATTTGAATCATTTAGTCCTCTGAGGATATTATATTAGTACATGTATGTCAGCACAAAATAACTCGATAAGTGGTTTAAACAATATTTATTCATGTACTCAGGTACAGAGGGATCGACAAACAGGGTTTCCCCTATGTAAATGTCTCTCCCCAAAACATACATTTTGCTACAGGAAGTTTACATCATTAGGATGCATTAATATATACAAAGTAGAAAACAAAGATATAATTGTCATACATTTTCAGGCGAAGCGTCTGCTTAACAATATAAATTTGTGAACAGATGATATTATTCTTGCATTGATATCATTTGACAGGGATTTATTACCAAATAAAACAGTTTTCAAGTTGTGGCCATTAGCGTAAAAGAAACTTTCATGACGAATATTTATGTAATTTGGACAGGTAAAAAAGTAGTGATGTGCATCTTCATAAACGAGCAGCGCGAGTCGTTGCCAATAAATCTATCGATTTTGTGTCCATTTAAGTTGCTGCATCCCAATCGAATACGGCAATGTAAAATTTGCTCGTTTCTCGGTCCGTAATTTTGAAATATTTCATGTACTATACATCTGTTATTATATAATTTGTTTTTGAACATAACGTACGATTCTGAATTCTTTAGAGTTAAATCAAGATTATTCCATTCGACAATAGCAGACGGCAAGAATGAATTTTTGTTTATATCCGTACGACAATTAGGGACCTGAATGGCTTCAGAGTTTCTTAATTCATAGAGTGATTGGCGGCATATCGTGGGTGGGATAAGCTCCGACAGATAATCAGGCGTAACATTTGAATTCATTTTGTAAAACAGGCACATTTTATGGTAATATCGTCTCGTCGACAGTGAAGTGAAGCCAGTCTCGTCATACAATTTTTGATGGTTTGTGCCCTTTACAGCACCACAAATAGTTGGCAGTGCGTCAAGATGTAATTTTTCAAGAAGACACTCTTGTGATTTAGTACAGTTATTCCAGATCTGATCGCAATTGTCAAATATTGGAAGAATGAAGGCACTATACAAGGTCTCACAAAGACTACGTAAACAATTTATCATTGGACTAATTCGATTAACCATCTGATCAATATGAGAATGCCACTGACCATCCTTTTGAAAGGTTAGACCAAGGTGTTTATGGTTTTCGACGTCTGCAATGATTTGGCCATTCATATTTAGATTTGGTAATACAGTTTCAATTCGTTTTCTTGTAAACATGATGGTTTCTGTTTTTGCAGGATTGAATTTAACTTTCCATTTGTTTGCCCAAGCAGAAATTCTTTCAAGATCTTTACTTAGCATATTGTATGCTTCGTTTGGATTGTCTATAATAACATAAAGCGAGGTGTCATCAGCAAATAATCTAATATTACATTCCATATCATTTACAATATCATTGATAAATACTAAGAACAAAAGGAGTCCTAACACGGATCCCTGAGGGACTCCAGCCAGTACAAATTTGTTTTCAGATTGAGAACCATTTATTACTGTATACTGTTTACGATCAGATAAGTAATTTTCAAACCACGCGAGGAGTGAACCGTTCACGCCGTATCGTTGGAGTTTGTAAATAAGACCCTTGTGCCATACACGGTCGAAAGCTTTACTTATATCACAGAACACCGCCTTTATTTCCTTTCCGTCGTCAAGAGCTTTACTTATGAAATTATATAAATGTGTTAGTTGGTAAAGGGTTGAGTCGCCGGCCGTAAATCCAGATTGGAATTTGGTAATTATTCCGTTGTCTAAGAAAAAATTTTAAAAATGTTTGTGGACACATTTTTCGAAAAGTTTAGAAACACAACTCAATAAGGAAACGGGTCTATAATTTGAACATTCATGAACACTGCCTTTTTTATGCAACGGAACGACCGCTGCTGTTTTCCAAAGTGAGGGAAATGAAGACTTAGTCAAAGACAAATTAAAAAGTAGAGTCAGCGGTTTTGCAATGATTTTTTAAAGTTTTAACTCGATAAGTCTTAGTATATCAATAAAACTTCATTGATGTGTATTTACAAACCTAATGCCTTTTTTCGGAGGGACATGTTAAGAAGCATATCAAAACGATTAGTTAAGTACACAATATAATAACATTATTACACTAAAATGTAATTCTTCCCTCTCACCTATTCATCTTATTTGACTTATGTACGGATCAGTTGATTAACGTATTAGTAGCAAGAACACACAACAATTCTCTCAATTCAACGCTTCAAACAATCCTAGACAGACGCTTTTACATATAAAAAAACAACCTTTTAATACTGATCAAAATCATATGTTACCTCGGGCTATGCAGAAAAATTTTAGAATATTTTTTCTCAACTCTATACCCTGGTTTGTGTCCAAAAATGTAGTGAAGGTAAACAAAGTTTTTTTAGTGAACTCAAAGTCAACAAACTCCGTTTATAATCTTCTTGTAGTATTGATAAGAAATGGGTAGAGATATTGCATTTCTAAATTAGCATGAAGAAACTGCCTTTGCAATATTGAATATCTTAACGTATTGTGCTACAACTGTACATCGTATTTGTTTGACTTTGTGTTGTTCAAAATATAATTTTTATTGGAGCGGCATTAATATAAGCTTCCAGCTTGCCTCCAAATCTAATTTCTTTTTATAAAAATGAAAAAAATATGTTTAAACCATAATCTTCTTTTGCAAATCTTGGAAACTACGTTCTCAATTTTTTTAAAAATGTATTGAAAAGCCCATAATTAATTTTAAATGGATGATGTTAGATTTCATTTTGGTTACTTGACATGATAATCGTTCTGTTAATGAAAAAAGTATTTTGAATATATTTAGTGTGGCAAAACAACTTTCATCGAATAACAATACAATAACAATAAACATAAACATTTGTTATTGTTTTTGGTCTGCTTCCACCTATCAGAGATATTGCCGATAGGGGCAAATGCCTTGATAAATATGATGATATGAATAATGATGATCATTGACTAAAACAACAAACGCTCGGCGTGTACCTTTGTAGTGTTACAAGCATGCTCATGTTCAATTGGTGCCCATTCTTGTCACTAATTGGAAGGTGACACACAGGTATTAGTGTCATAACCGAACCGGATGTTTACCAAAATCCCTTCCTTCGGACAAATCGTATTGGGCTATGATTAAAGACTCGTATGCGATGAGAGATATATAGAGCCAAAAAGTCATGAAAATCGACATAAAATCAAAATATCTTTCGATGTCCTTAAAGCGCTTATCTCAATGATACATGTTATCATGTTATTTCTAAATTCAACAATAGAATAAGGATATTATGAACATGTTAAAGTATCTGCCGTCCCATTTCAAGATGGGACGCGATCCCAAGTTGGGATGATACATATATATATATATATATATATAACACAAAGGTTACAACAGAACGTTTGTTCAAGGATAGATATTCATTATTGTAAACAAGAAGAAACATTTTTTTATGCTTATTATTATGAGATAAAAATTAAATTATTTAAGTTTTCATAGTTTCAAAATGTTATCGATAGTTTGTACACATACAATCATTGCATCACTTTACACCACATCATGAGGTTAAATGTTGTAATAATTAAAAAATTCATCTCTGCACTGATAGTAAAGGTTAATATTCTTTAGTTTTGCATAAAATGTCTTCACTTTTTATCTTCACTTGGTAGTGAAAAAGAAACTTTTTAAATACATTATCATTACATACATTCATTATATACATACCATTAGTATTTATGTCAAGTAACTACCTTACAAGTGTTCATACATTTCATTGTTAAATGCACATATGACATATGATTCTGATATGATACATAGTGAAAGTATTTTAATGAGTCATTGTACATAAATATTACTTTACTAAATATTAACAAATTAGATATAAATCGTCTAAAATCCTTTATCAATTACATCCTGTAATTACTTTCAAATATAGAAGTTCTTTTTGTTCTGTCAATGGTTTTTGTTAATATTAACCGATAATAATTTCTTCAAATATTTTATTGCCAACCAGTCAGCTAAAGCACACACGCACACACGCGCACAGGAACAATTTTGATATTCAAAATAAAGATTTGGGTATGGGGAAATGCCCCGACTAAAAAATTTCCGCTTTTTTAATTTGAAAAACTAGATACGATACAAATAAATAGTCTGTAACCATTAATTATTAAAAAATTATGATGTGACTTACATTAGGATTAAACTTTAGATTCCCCTCGCGAAAAACATGTTATTTGATACAAAATTTGTATCATGCGATATCTGATTGAAATTTGAGAATGAAATATGAATTGCCAAGTTACAAAAGAGTATCGTGAAAGAATCGTCAATATCAGTACCTAAAAAAGCTTGACAAAAAGCGGCCACGTGCCGTAGTCATGTTTTTTATATTTAAATGTTAATTTAAGATTTAAAATATATTTTAACCTATTGTCATTAACTTGTTTGTTGTCTCCCTTTGACGTTGCATCCCTTTACGCGGGAGTTATCTCCAATCAACCGCACGTCAGAAGCCCGCCCGCATGGCGTCAGTATAGTTCACGCAATTGTAGTAATTGTAGTAAAATAGGAAGATGGAAGATCCGAAAGATTCGGTTGATGTCAAACCGAAAAGGAAAATGGCAGGATCTCGGATGCCTGAAATCACGGAGGCGCTGATTAAACACCCCCTTCGAGTGAGGACGGTAAATTGCCACGTCAATCTCCGTTGACCCGAGCTGTCGCCAGTGAAAATATCTGAAGATTTTGAAAAGGAATGTGATATTCTTGAATCAGAAGTAAGACGACTGCAATTAGAGACTAGGCGTAATAAACTGAGAGCCGAAATAAACGGGTCACGTGCAACCCGAGTAATGAGAGACGATGTACTGCAAAGAGTTATCTTCCTTGTCTCACTGAAAAGTTAACAAAGGCTACCTTACGCTGGTTTGTTGAACGCTCAGTGTCTTTCGAAACTAATGAAACTCATTTTATTTATCACACTACTGAAAAAAGTAATTGTTATACATAGGAAATGTTGGTGCCGTGAAAAAACCTGACAAGTTACAAGACGTGCTAACGGCCATCAGCGAGCTGGAGATTGGAATGGTTAGAATTCAAACCAACCTGTTCATTCTGCTTTGTTGCCTGTATGTTCTGTGCCTCCGACACTTTCGAACTCACTCGCTCTTTTCATGGCTGTTCGCAATGACAGTTAAAATTCTTCTTGGATTTTAGCTCAGTTTCAAATCGCGAATACACGAGGATACGTGACCAAGCAATAAAAACTACAACCGTTACGCAATATTCAATACTCGTTATATATATAATTTCGCCTATCCGTAAATTCCGTCTCGTGCCGATGCCGGAAACAGTGATATAAAATCAAATTTGTTAAGTTATTAATAAAAGAATGACACTGACAAGATCAGCCGCCCTTTGAACTTAGTAAGTGCGTTGTGATTCGGGAAGGGATAATAATGATGTCTATGAAAAAGAAACAGAAGTGCAATCAGAAGGTAATTATCATTGAAATAATTAAATATATACTCATATCCGATGACTGAAAGGAAACAATACCATAATAAATAAAGAATGAAATATGAAGTTGAGATATGAAATAAAAAATCAACATTATACGTCCAATACTAAAGTAATGTATTCTCATGACACTTTCCTTCGATACACTAATTAAACACACGATAATTTCAGACGTTGAAATTATTGATCTAGGGTGTAACATTTGAATCGTGAATAGATACGATTATTAAGTTGAAAGAGCCATGATCATTTAAAAACACGTCTACAGAGACTACTCAATACAAAGAAGGAAAAAAACAAAAGAATTTCATATAAAGCTTCATACCGAAAATTGGTCATTTCCACTAATTCTCTGTTCAAATATAATTTTATTTTGGTTTATTTAAGACGTAAATAAAAAAAACAACTTCAGCCAATCTGACAAAGGGTCACCCATTGTTTATTTGTGAAATTGTTGAACTTTTTTAGGGATTGTCTGGTCTTTCGTTCAATAATCTGCCTTTAGAAATAGACAGAAGTGGTCATATTTTCGAAATGTTGACTCACTATGTATGAAATCAGCACTATCACATTGGTTTAGTGCAAAGGAAAAACGTGATTAATTTTTTAAAAAAACAAACAATTTATAACTTAAAAAGGATTTTGTTGAGATTAATGAATTTAGTGTTTTCGAAATTTTAATTATCAGTCACTTTGCTGACCTGACACAACTGTTACGGTTAATTGTGGTTGAATTAGTGAGTTCTGGTAAGTTTGAAATAGCGTGTCTGATAAGTTTGCTTGTTAATAATAAAATTGTATATAAATTTATTCTTAAAAACAGAAGTGATATGTAATAGATACATAATGAATCAAGGGGTGTATACGAAATATCAACGAACTATCATCTGTGATAGCAAGCTGATATTTCGTATACACCCACTTGTGTCAATCATGTATCTGTTTTATCCAATGGGTAACCATTTGGTCTATGCTGACATCATTTCTCTAAGTGATTATCGATTATTGAATCAGTCGGAAGAAGTAGCCCAAAGCATGCTGGCCCATAATGTCCTTCCTGGCTCCAAATTAGAACTGATAAATAATTGCGATGGTTAGGATAACCTGATCGACTTTCAACGGGCTTTCGTTTCACTTTACCAAAACAGGCATGAATCTTAGTATTAATAAATTGATATATTACTGACCTGTCTTTTACCGTTTTGTTGTTCATAAAGTTAGTAAGGTGTTATTTAACGCGCCTGAGCAGTCCGCCATTCGCTGCGTATTTAATAGAGATATCTTAATTTTATAGCCAACGTCATTGTCAACTTGTGAAATTTTGTTTGCCGTTTTGACATTAGTGGTATTTTCCTCTTTTATGTTTCAAAGGATAAATCTATAGATGGACGAAAAGTGTGAATTACTTGAATACTCAGATTTCTTTCACAAATCAATTGGTAGTTTTCCAGGACGCAAGTAAATTCCTATTATCAGTGATGACTTAAACCAGTTTGTTGAGTTTCACGATTAGCTCGAAATTTGTTAATTTGTCAAATAATTGAGAAAGACTGAAGCGTGAGGTAATGTTTTTATTTTGATGTCTGTCGTCACCGAGTGACTTCCTTTCCTTTGATCCTGTGACAGAATGTTGAAAAAATTAGTTATTTTCAAGACATCTTATGTTTAGTTTAAAACATATTTCTTGAAAGATCAAGTCTCGATGTTTAGATGTCTGTATATTATTTTCGGCAATCTGTAACACATGTGATTATGTGGTTTTTAGCGTTTCAGATCATGTTAAAAATTAATATCATATTAAATAATCAAGATTTATATTGCATGTTAAATTAAAAAGTAAATCAAATAGATACTGACTAACAAATTGATTCATTATATTTATTTTTGAAAATATGTGTCCATATTTATTGGAATTAGGTCATTTCATTTTATTCCAAATTAAAAATAATGGAAAGACCGTAGTTGATGTATCTTTCGCTAAAAAGAAACAAAGTTTTGTAAATAAATTTCTAAATATAGAACCTAGGTGCACAAACATCATGATATAATTATATTCATCAACAATATATTTCATGAGTTAATAATGATTATTATGAAGACACCGCCGTTAAGAAATATACATTGACTTACGTAACATGACGTCACACAAGTATTTTACCTGCTTATATAATATGCCCAGGTCTTTTGTTATTGATTACTATGGGTTTAAACTTTTTTATATGTGATTATCGTACAAAATCCAAGGGATTTACTTATCAAACAACCAAATAAATCGGACTTGAATTGATTTAAATTTATTAACTTGTCATATATTTGGATTGTGTTTATGTATTAACAAACCATAAATCAGTTTTATGTTCCTTAACTACATGGCTGCATTGACTCATGCAACAGAGAAACCATTTTAAATGATGAACATTTCAAAATGCTGAATGACATTTATATTTATATGTCTTTCCTACAGAGAGCGTGTCCTCCCCGAGTGTGTGTGTTGTGGTTGGACTGTCCATTGGTCTCTTTGAGTTGCTCATCATCCTCGTCCTCACTGTGTGTTTGTACATCAAGTGCAGAAGTTAGGGGGAAATAAACTACCAGGAAATGATACGTTTCACATTGTGCAGTAAAACCCTGCAGACATGACTGAAGCAAGACAGAAAAATATTAATAAGAGAATCCATATTTTTTCAAATGATGGAGTCCAATTCAAATAGTGTCCTGTATCCATTTTGTACATTAGGTATGTAAATAAAATGTGAACATATATTTTTCTCTTATATTATGTCTCGTCCTTTTTATCTTGTCAATGTTTGACAATTGCGCACTGATCGATCAGCGCATAATAAGTCAAGGCATCATTATTTAATGTTTATTGACGTTGTAGGGGCGTTCGCATGGTCTCACTGTACTTATGAGACACTACCATCCATGTGTGTGTGTTGATGTCAAATAATATTTACGTGTCCTTAAATAGGACCTTGCTTTGTTGCTTGTATGTCCCTCGCAAAGCATTGCTGGTCACTTATGTTGGATCCTTCCCTTAATTCCATAATTCGGAGGTGATATTGTTTCCGGGCAATATCTCAGAAATCTTTCAAAACTTTTTTACCAAACTTTGTATGTGGTAAGATCAAGTGATGGACTGGTGTCTTTTGTGTCTTTTAGTTTTTTTGTTTTTTTTTTATTTCATCTGCTTTCCTTGGAAATAATTAGAACTTGTTTCAAATTGAGGGTAGTGACCTCGTCTCGGGGCCTTATTCTTAAGATAACTAACCTGATCTGTGGTCACACCTAGTGGTGGAGTGGTGCCTTTTGTAACTAAGTCTATACTTTTTTTCGTGTTTCCATGAACTAAGTGCATATGGTGGTTAGGGACCTTGTGCTATGTTTCGGCTCCACTTCTCAAAAGCAGTTCAAGATTTTTAAAAAACCTTGGTATTTGGTAAGATATAAAGTGGAGTGATGCCATTTGCATCGAGGTTATTCTGATCTCTTTTTTCTGGTTTCAATGGAAACAATGTGATCCTCATTTTAAGTGTTAAATTCAGAATTGTGAACGCTGTTAAATTGTTAAGTAAATTTTTTTGAAAATTAAAACAAACTAAGCTAGACTCATTTGTTCCGAATTAAATATTTGTTAGTTTGTAGATCATATCTTTCCCTTAATGAAGAAGAAAAAAGTTTGCTTTGCTCACTAATAACCCCGACCAAGTATCCCTGACCAACTGAAGTACTGGAAACTTCCATCACCTGGACGACCCTTTACACAGACTACTGTCTGTGATCGGTTCAGCTGGATCAGTTTAACTTTCATTGCACAAAGCAGTTTAAATCATAGAAATGTACCAAAAGTAAGATATAAATTCTTGTAACTGCTGACATTGATCCTCCCCCCGCACACCTGCTGGTAAATGTCACCCCACAAAAGAGTTAACCAGACATTCAAAACAAATCAGAATACGATAAGGATATGGAGAATTGAGAAATCTACATGAAAGTGATCAATTTAAAATACATTGATAACCTGTAGGAGCGCATTATCGTTTAAGTTGTTAACAATCTTTTTTAGTTTTGTGTGTTTCAAACTTTGAGATCTTGACATTCAAAAACAAAATATGTATACTTCTTGATGCAAGCTTTTTCAAATGATACAATCTTCATCAATTACTATTTCCACGCCAGTTCAACCACCAACTGAAACTTTAAGAATATCAACATTACTATATAAAGTCTTGTAAATGTCATAGATAATTTAAAAAATCTTCCCGATGTATGTATTCAATCAGGTCCTCTATCACTCCTCAAACTTCTAAAGGTAGCAAAGATCGGGTTCTTTTAAGCATCCATTCCGGACACTCAACCCGCCTCAGTCATTGGACCTCTTCGAATGGAGAGGTTCAAATATCTTCCTCTATCACTCCCAGTTTACGAGGCTATGCCTGATGCATCTGAAGGTATCAAAGATCTGGATAGTAAAGGTTCTTTTAAACATCCATTCAAGACATTCAATCCAGCTAAGTGACAACACTTCATGGTATTGGAGTTGCAATATCTTCCTCCGTCACTCCAAGTTTACGAAGATCATCTTGGACCCTATTGAGGTAGTCGGAATCCGGAAAGCTGTATAGTTCAAGACATAATTTGAAGCATGTTAATATTGTTATCTATTTACAAAACAATCAAATGACAACTGTCCACATTTGTTACATGAATTGATCAATTCATATTAATATGCATTATTTATATCGTTTACATAGTCCGTTTATCCTGCCTTTGCAATATTGAAAAACCAAATCAGCTTTTGAATTCTATGACAACTCAGTTGGTCAACCTTTGCAACATATATTCATCATTCATTAAAAGTCTTTTCTTTGAAGTATGACATTGTGAAATATGATCTGTATAGGATATAATTTTCTGGAACAACCAGGTTGCTAAAAGTGATTTAACGTATATTTGATCATCCATTATTGTTATTTTATACATTAGCCATGCAAGTAAATCAGGCCATCGTGTTGCTTTTAGCTGTGGGGCAATTCACACCATTGAAAATATTCAAATAATCCGAGTGGCACATGATTTTTAACGGTTCTTATATGATACAATTTATTTAAACCTGACTACATTATAACAATGCATCAGCTCATGTGCGTATATTGAATATTTTCATTATTGATTTACTTTTCATTCATATGCATGAGAGACACCCTCTATTTGTCTTTAAAAAATTTTTTTAATAATTTTGAAAAAAAAGGATTCAACGTATGAAAAACAGATCTTAAGTTTTGTGTCCAGGTGATTGAAAGTGTATCGATGCCAAAATAACTGAAAATGGTTGACTATTGCTCTGAGTAAATAGATACGTAAAAAGAATTCATTCTCTATTGTAACACTGGCATTTGCTTTTACTTCCAATGACATGGTTTAAAATAGTAATTTGTGTCAAAAAAGTATTCCCTTTGTATTATGACATTGTAAAATATGATATGTATAAAAAATAAAATTTAATTGATACTTCTCAGATAGTACATATAATTTTTATATCTCTTAATAAAGGATATTCGAAGTTAACTTGTTACTATCAATGTAGTATGATTGATTCTTACGTCACAATATTTTACACATTAATGAGGTATCTCGATTCTATAACATTGCATCTGATCCTTTATAACTATTTATTGGAAAGTATATATGTATCTTCCCAACTGCGGATCCGCCCCATCTTAAGATGGGACGCGTCCCAACTTGGAATTCCACGCTGGATACTAAAACATATTAATAATATTCTTATTTATATATGAATTGTGTCAGTAAAAGATGTGTTTAGATAGTTGTGGTATATTCTTTTTACACCTACGAAGAAAATTTGATTTGATGTTCATTTACTTCACTTACCGAATCGTGTAACACAATTATCTTAAGTCACATTTGATTACTGATTGTATCACACTTGTTTGGCGACATAAAAAATCAGATTAATATATAGATTTATATCTAGATAATAGTTTTTCAAACGACAGATAAATGCGTAGATCGAACAGCTGTAAACAGAGAGAAATCAAACGGCTCCACTTTCAACAGAGACATGCCCGGGGATTGTACTGTAAATCAACTGACATACTTGTACGACTTTATATCTCGTGCATTAGACAATGGCAAAGAAGTTAGGGCAGTCTTCTGTGACATAAGTTAGGCATTCGATGAAGTGTGGCATAAGGGAATAATAGTGAAATCAGAAGCCTGTGGTATAAAGGGTACGTTACTGGATTGGTTTTCTAGTTACCTTCAAAACAGAATTCAGAGAGAATCTATAGACAGTTACAATTCAGACACGAAAACTATTACTGCTGGGGTGCCACAAGGATCCGTCCTGGGACCGTTATTGTTTTTAGTCTACATCAATGATATTATAGATGAAATTGATAATAATATTCGTCTATTTGCGGATGATACGACAGTGTATGTTATTGTTTATAATCATGATTTTCCTGCTGCTTCCTTAAATAATGACTTATGCAGGATTTGTAATTGGGTTGATATATGGCAAGGTGACTTTAATCCAGGTAAGACCGAAGCAATTCTTTTCACAAGCAAAACTAATCAAGAGCCGATCCTTAGACTTACAATGCAAGGAGCGGACATTAACAAAGTTAATAAGCATAAGCATTTGGGAATTACATTACAATCTGATTGTAGGTGGATTTCACACATCGCTGACTTAGTTAAAAAGACAAGTCCATTAAGTAAATTAGTACAAAGTCTAAAATAAAGATTATCAAGAAAATCGTTAGAGCAAATGTTCAAGTCTTACATAATGCCAAATTTTTTATTACTGTTTGCACATATGGGCACATCGCATAAAAGAACAAGAGAAACTCATTGAAAACCTGCATTTAGATGCTTTGCGGACAATTTGTGGGGCAATTAGAGGAACAAGTCATGCATTAATTTATAAGGAAACTAACTCCATCTCCCTAACTGATCGTGGACAAACAAGTAAATTATCATTATTATACAAATTGACTAACAATATGGCACCAGACTATTTATGCCAACTTTTACCAGCGAGAGTATCACACTTAACTGAACTTAGACTCAGAAACAGTAATAATATCCCGAATCTCCGCTGCCGTACTGAGCTCTATAGAAAATCCTTTTTACCGGATACAATAATACAATGGAATAGGCTACCTGATAATATTTCCAATGCACTAACTATAGGCAACTTCAAAACTCTATTATACAAAGCAAAAGTATGTAAATAAGTTTGATCTAAATTTGGCTTGGATGCAGTGAGTTGAATGCACACATGTTTGAACGGCACATATCATTAAGTCCATCCTGCTCTTGTGGTCACCACTATGAAGACCCACTGCACTATTTTTTCATTTGTCCCAATTTTTCCATCATAAGAAAAGAAATGTATTTTTATACACAGGGCTACAATCTCAACTCTGTCTCAACAATTCCCTCAATTCAGCGCTTCTAACAAGCCTAAATAGACGCTTGTACAAAAAAAACCAACCTTTTCATAATGATCGAAATCGGATTTTACGTCGGGTTAAGTACAAATTGTTTTTCTCCACTCTGTACCCTGGTTCGGGTCAACAAATCTTGTGAAAGTAAAACAAAGTTTAATAATGAACTCAAAGTCAACAAACTCAGATTATCATCTTCTTGTAGTATTGATGAGAAATGAGTTGAAATATTTTATCTCTAAATTAGCGTGAAGAAATTGCTTTTGCAATATTGAATACCGAATTGTGTTGCAAATGTACATCGTATTAGTTTTTCTTAACTTTGTGCTGTATGTTTGATGATTTCTAAATATAATGTGTAATGGAGCGGTATTTGATATAAGATTCAAGCTTGTTCTTAAATTGTTTTAAGAAAGAAAAAAAAAGAGAAAAAAGACTGCTATTTCCCCTTAAATATTCAATGGATGATGTTTGATTTCACTTTGGTTACTCTACATTATAATGGTTCTGTAAATATACAATTTTGTTTTTGGTTAAGGTTTGATAATGTCTGCTTATAGGGGTGAATGCCTTGATAAATATGAATTATAATCATTGACTAAAGAGACAAACGCTAGGCGTGCACCTTTGTAGTTTTACAAGCATGCTCATGAACAATTGCTACCCATTCTTGTCACTAAATGGAAGGTGACACGCAGGTATCAGTGTCATAACTGAACCGGATGTTTACACACCCCCCCCCCCCC